>JAVLUZ010000154.1:29924344-29961733 GCA_036768485.1 Mermis nigrescens
CCGTATTATACTGATGTTCAATATAACGTATTAATTATGAAATTTTTTGCAAAATCCGGATGTTATGCGATTTCGTTATAAGGAGATTGTCGCATATAGACATGTACGTGGGGTGGAAAAATGTAAAATTTTCTGACAAGAATAAGGCAAGTTAAAGAACAAAAATTCATGAAAATCAAAAATTCTTTGCCTATAAGTGCTTGAAAATGAGTCGAAACTGTGTAATAATGTAATTTTGTCAGCCTCTGGCCCAACGCATTCGTATATACATACTACATAGCTTTTTCGCAAATGCGAACATTCCCTTATTTTGGGAAGGGAGCACACCTGGGCGTGGGGGTTTGGGGGGTATGCTACCCCCAGAAACCAAAATACCCCCCCCCCAGAAATCAAAATACCCCCCAGAATTCAATTTTTAAGAATTTTTTTTCGTTTTTTTCGCAATTTTTTTGCCAATGGATAGTGCTTGATGAGAAACGTCGAAAAATTGTGTTTTTATCGCCATACCATCATTTTTAAGACCATTTTTTGACTTTCAAAAAATCTTGCAACCCCCCCCCCCAGAATTTTCTTGCTGCCCACGTATGGAAGGGAGCCTTATTCTGCAAATATACATGTACATATAGCGGCAGCCACGGCACCATTTTAGCATTTATAAGTTTTTGAGGCCATTCTGGCTTGAGAAGTTTTCTAGCTGACACCATCGGCTATTTTGTGCATCACTTGTCACGTATACACGTTGGGGATAGTGTTGAAGAATGAGAAAAAACTCCAGATTGTAGCTATCGTTTAAGCTGATTATGTATTACTCTTCACCTCTTGAATAACTGTAAAAATTATGCAGTCGAGGGTAACACGTTTTCTCAAAAGATGATCTTTTTAACTATCATCCCCGTCAATGTTTAAGATCTCCTGTTGTACTTCAGAATTTAATAAATCTAATTTGAAAAAGTATACTATATATTGATTCAGTTTGTAGTGTCATAAGTTTAGTTCAATAATATCAAATTTTGTGACAATACAGAAGAATCCGGGCCCGGTTTCAATATCTTTAGGCTCCAGGCATAAACCTGACTTCAATGTTCAAATATACGTGGCCGATTTTGAGCTTTGCTTAAGCCAGGCTTGAACCTGGCCATGTATGCTTGAACATCTAAGTCAGATTTAAACCTGGCTTAAGCCTAAAGATATTAAAACCGGGCACAAGAGTTTTACAACCTAAATTCTGGTTCAGCCTTTCTCATTTGGATTGGAGCCCGCCCGAAAGTTCTGTCTTCGTATGTATTGTAAGTTGAGGTACCTATTCTAATCACAAAATGTAGTTGCTGAAAACAATTCCGGGAAATAGTCTCAAAATCTGTTATAGTTATAATAATGTTAAGTATCTCAAACATTATCTGGACTTAAGTATAAAAGTCAAAGTTCATGGATGTTCTACACGCGCAACTCGTATCATGCTATATTATTATTTGAAAAGATATGGATTATAAGGTCTACATAGGCGAAACGAGTGCGTTTCAATTCATTACGTACATGGAATTTTCTGTCATTTTGCGCAAATTTGATTGGTCTCTCTTTGCATTTTTTCCAGATTAACCATCTCCCATTTAAACGTTTTCAACTGTGCATTTATTTTGTACGAGTATTATCAATAACAATTCTAAAATAAACAGAAAAGTGCATTCATTCATAAGGACGAAAGATAGTAATACAAAAGTCAAATATTCGCGCTCGTAAAATGTTAACGCCAGAACAATAGATACCTATTTACGTACTTTAATTACAAAGGCTACAGAGAACTTTTCTCATGATGCTGATATGCAAATACTTTAACAAAATTACGATTTTGAGGATCAGCTGCAAACAGTGGAGATCACGTGTGAGCAAGGCTAAAATTTTGCCTCGATGTTGTAAAACTGACAAAAAGGTCAAACAATTTTTGTATGAGCAAAAGAGCATTATTTTTCGTAGTTCCCATGAGGCCCTCTCTTATTCTTTCCTAAAAAACAATTTTTTCCATTAGCTTTAAAAAATGAAAAACATAATAAAACTGAATAATATGGGCAGTTTTGCAAGGGAGTTTGCTAAGCTCTAGAGGTCCAAATCCCAAATCGTCACTTCCTACCTACACAGGTTTGGGACCCTAGAATCTTGTACCCTTAAAGGCATCGCATATGGCGCGCTTACAAAAATGTCACTGGCGATAAAATACAGTGAGTGTAACAAAAATTTTGATAAAAACACTATTCAATTGTGCACGCGGAAATACATACAACAATCGGCATGAATAAAGCTTTATTTTTGCGAGCAAATTCTTTTTAAGAAGCACTATGGTCGATTATCAGATTGATACAAACTTAAAATTAAAACACTTTCTTATTGCATTTCCTGTCGTATATGTCGCTTTCAGCCTTGTAAAAGCTGAGAAAAAACGATATACATAAATGAAAATGATAAGTGAATAATAAATTATAGATGGTAAACATGTGCAAATCATATTAATGCAATTTTGTACTTCATTTTGCGCTCAACTAATTTTTGGAGAATGAATATAGAAAAATTTGATTATTAATAATAATTCCAGTATCACCCCCTCAGATAAAATAATTATATTTTAACGCGTGCGACATTACATTAAAAATAAAATGCTCCACATAAGTCTCATAGTACAGGCAGCGCAAAATTAAAAACAGACACTTCAGCAAAGTCGTTCAACTCTGACAACTGATACTCATGAGACGGCATAATATACAACTTTGAAGCAACAGAAATAATAGCATCGAGTTATGAGGGACGATGAAAATCAGAATCGATATCACAAACGACGATACAGTAAACAAAATCAACAGGATGAGTGCTAAGTAAATACGTTTCACAACGAAGCTCGATTAAAACCATGATTTGGTTACAGACGGACGAAGAGATTATGTTCCGATCGATCAGACGTGATTCAACGTCGGATAATGCTTGTGGTAGAGACCGGCTCCATTAGTGCTAATGTCAGTGTGCGATTTAATTATGATTGCCTGCGTTGGGCTGTAAGCGGCGCCGCCACCCGCCGGCGTCGTATAGCGATAACGCCGATGGCAACGGCCGCCGTCGCCGCCCGCGTCACCGCACCGACCGGCGAACGCGCGACGCCACGAGTCGACGGTCTTCGGGGACCATATCCAAATGCCCGACGTGATTCCCACGACGAGGCACATGAAATATTTCAGAATGAACACGCTGAATTCCGGCTTGGCGGCGTTAGAACCGAGCGCCTGCATCGAAACGGGCGTCAAATGCGACAACAGCGCCGTCAGCCGACCGTGGTCGACGGCGGCTGTGTTCGGCGACGCCGCCGCCGCCGCCGAGAGTCCGTCCCGGACGCCACAAAGCGGCGAGCAAACGCCGGCCGCCTCCCAGCTCTTCCGGTAGTACTGCTCGTAGAAATAGCAGCCAAGTACGACGGTGGCTGGGACGGTGTAGAGCACGGAAAAAATGCCGATGCGCGCGATCAGCTTCTCCAATTTTTGTATGCGCGATAAGCCGTGGCTTTGATGCTTCACGATGTTGTGTATGCGCACGAGGGAGACGAAGCCGGAGAGCAGGAAAAAGGAGCCCAGAACCAGGCAGCAGAACAACGGCGCCAGCTGGAAGGCGCGCAATGCGTTGACGTCCGTATTGCCGACGAGGCAGACGCCGCTGTAGGGGTCACCGTCGACGGCCGACATCGCCAGAACGGCGGTACTGAGTATGGACGGAATGGCCCACGCGAACAGGTGGAAGTAGGGCGAGTAGCTGGCCACGGCTTCGTTGCTCCACTTGAGACCGGCGGCCAGAAACCAGGTAAATGACAATATGACCCACCTGCAAAATACTTTTTATACGTAGGTATTTTCAGCAACGAAATCAGAACGGACCCTCCGAAGACGGTAAGAAATACAGGGTTCCAAAAAGACATGCAACGCATAAAAATTCTGGGTGTTAGGGGGTAGGGGGAGTGAAATTTTAAAGTGCCTTTTTTAGGCCCAAAATGGTGGGTAGTGGGTACGCGACGCGTCAAAAACATCGTTGTTAGGCGTTTCTGACGATGATCTCTCTTTCTAGAGAACAAGCATAAAACTTTTCGAAAAAAATCTAAAAAGTCTAACGAACGGAACAAAACGTAGTCAAAACATGAGTATATAGCGCGAAGTGCCGAAAATTTGACACTTTTGAGCAAATAGATAGCCAAAAACGCATTTAAAAAGCACGTTTTCTACGTATTTCTTGAAAATTCCCGAATAATCGCGAATTCTAAGGGATGAAAAAATTGTCTGTCGGGTGTGTTAAAATTTTTCTAGAGGGATCAAACCCAATCCCAAGATCATGTATGGTTCCAACTTAACTACTAGAAGTTCCATCTTAATGTTGCCTCGTTAATATTCTTCCTCCAAAGCATTAGATTGAAAATGAAGTAACAACTCAGGATTTTAATTTACAAAGTTTAGCATTTACCTAAATGTTTCATGAATTCTTGACTTAAACATCTAAATTTTCCCAGCTTTTCGCTTGTGAATACTCTTAATATATAACAGTGCGGATCCGAAAAAAATTTTTCTCAAAAGCGTCAATCGTTGTCCAAAAATTCGTATATTATGCTCAAAGTACCGGTTTTTTGCTGTCTTTTGATACGCAGAATTATTCCTGATGCAGAAAAAATAGAAAATTTTCGAAATTTTCAAATTTTTCATAGAAAACTCGCAAAATTAATGCAGAAATCGACACAAACCGCCGAAAAACACCCGAGAAATCATTGTAAGAGCTACAAAATCTTTGTACTTCACAAAAGCTACTTTTCTGACGTAAATATAAGTTTTTTTAGAGCGCCAAGAAAGTCAGTAAATGTCATTAATGAGTACTATCCCGGCGCGATGCGCCGAAAAAATTTGAGAAATAGTGATAAAAATGGATAAAATCATCAAAAAATACACATCTAGTCTTCATTGCGCCCAAATATTTTTTGACGACAGGGGATGGCCACCTTCACCCGCCCCTTCTAAATCCGCCAGTGATATTTAACGAACTTACTGAGATAAACAAGAAGAGTTTTACAAAGTAAGTTTTCAAAAAAATGACGATGCATCGTGCTTTAAGCATACACATATTCTAATGTTGAGTAATTCAGATATAGATTTCAATTCTGAAGTTAATTATCAAGAGCCAATCGCAAAAACTTCAAAGATAAAACCTGTTTGGTTACTGAATACCAAACATGGGCGTGAGGGATTTGTACCCCGTTCCCCCAGAAGTTAATTGAAACCCCCAGATTACTGTAGACCCCCAGAATTCTATTTTTATTAACATTTTTGGTTATTTTACCCATCCTGATCCACCCAGAATTTTCTTGCTGCCCACATATGCTGAAGACTGCGCCGAAGATTCACTTTTTGCTAAATAGCTGAAGAATACGTTAGAAAAGTCTGAATAGATACTCCCGGAAACCCACTTTGCGCATAGAATTTGTTGTGCATGACGTTGTTAGTTAATAACAAAATGGGTTATAATTAGCTGGGACACCCCTAAACAAGGTTCAAAAACTGACACATAGGGCAATAAAAACTGACTCATGGGCAAAACAATACACTGGGCTAGAAAACCGCCTAAAATGCGTAAAATGGCTTTCCTTAGCTTTTTAAACATAAAAAAATATGTGACGGAGGTTAGCAGCAATGTGTGGAAGAACCATTGTGGGGTCAAAATCTCTAATCTCAAAGAAGACGTATGTCTAATTGCAAAGACCTATTCGAACTTTGAAGGCGAATAATGCCAACAATAAGTGCTTCATTCCAAATTACTATTGTTACATTTATTCCTAATGAACGCAAAAACCATTGATTTTGAGATCTTTAACATTAAAAACAGCAAAAAACAAAAAAGAAGCAGAGTAAAATTTAAAAAATAAACTAAACACTATAAAATAAAGAGGCTAAGAAATAAAATAAATAACAAATGAATAAAACAATGACTCAAAGTGAGACGCCAAAAGAAGTACAGCGTGCCAACCCGGCCCGTATCCAGTATTCCAAGTGAGGGGACGGACCATACATGATCTTAGAGGGTTGGGGGTTTTCACCCCTCCCCCAGAAAAATTTTCACCCCACGCAAGATTTTCACTCCCAGAATTCGCGATTTTTTGAAAGTTTCCAGAAATTACCTAAAAATTCGTAGAGAAGTGCTTTTTAAGCGTTTTCAGCTCTCTATTTGCTCAAAAGTGTAAACTTTTTTGCGCCTCGCGCCATACACTCATGTTTTGACTGTATTTTGTTCAATTTCTTCGACTTTTATGAAAAATTATCCGAAATTTTTTCATGTTTTTATGCTCTATAAAGATAGAGTATCGTCAGAAACGCCAAAAAACGGTGTTTTTGACGCGTAACCAGCATTTTTGGGCGCAAAAAAGCACTTTAAGATTTAAACCCCCTCTTCCAAGATTTCATATGCTGTGCATGCATGGGGCGGACCCAAAATAAATTCGTTATTATCTCCGAAACTTTGCGAGAATAGCTCGTCAAAGCCCGCATTCCCCGAAGTTTTCTTTCATGCTCTACCCGCTAAACTTATAAACTTCGAACTTTCCGAAAACATTTTCTTCTCTCTAAATATACTTTGAAAATCGTCATATTTTGGTCGCGTTCAAGGAAAAATTATCAAAATACTTCACGTATGTCGCGCCGAAAATTTAATGATTTTCGGGCAAACAATTGCAATTTTTCCATCTTTTCATGCATTACCTTACTTGTCAAAAATTTTTACCGGCCAAGGTGGGACGGTCGCCCCATCCCCTTAAATACGGCCCTGGTGCCACCAATCTGTGAAGTAGATGTAGGAAAATGGAATAAATTTGTTACTCTCATTGATTTATGGAGTAGCATAAAAGCATCAGATCGTCATAAAAACATTAACGTTTTAGAGCAGAATGCGAATAACTTAAACCATATGTACATACGCAAATTAACAGCATTGTCGAACTGGTAGGTCGGCGAGAAACCTTTTTTGAGCTAAAATAGCCTTGAAACTGACATAAATGCTAAAGTATCATAAAATTATGTTAATCCGCACTTTCTGATAATTTTCAAGCACTTTGCGGAATATCTTTGATTTTATTCAATTTTCGGCCTTCAGTTTGTCTTATTTTCCAGAAAATTTCCCAATTGTCCATTCTGAAGTCTAGACCCCGCAACGCTCACGTGAACGTCTGGCTTAGAGGTCATGAAGAAAAATTGAAAAATTTTTATAGGAAAATGAGACAAAATTAGAACCAAAAACGTTCAATGATGAAAATATTTTGTAGAACTGCTTTAAACTGCGCTATTTTAACATTTGAACTAATTTTTATTAACTCTATGTCAGATCTGTGATAGATACAGTGTGTAAAAGTAGAAAAATTAATAAAATCAGTACAATTTATGCGATTTCGATTCTAAAAAGCTAAGGCAGAAAGTCAAGCAGACAGTTAGTTCCATATATCGGTCTAAAAGCGTTCATTCACACGTAGTACACGTCTCAATAAAAGTCGGCTAGTTTCCTTAAGCTTGAGATTCTAACCATGAAGGAAGTTGCTCTTTACAAGTCTCTGCAGTTATTCAAACGAAAATTGAAAAATTCGTCTACCCCTCTAATGTTTGAACCCTATATTTTCGAGAATTTGCTGCACTTATTTTCGAGTCAAGAAACTTATTTAGAAAGTAAATGGCGAACGATAACTTCTAAAATGCATGCGAGTAAATGTTAGGGATCGACCGGAGCCCGGCCTGGCTCGGCCTCCGGCTCCGCCGGCCATTTTTCGGTCCTCCGCCTCCGGCGGCCGGAGGTACAAAAAAAGGGGCCGGAGGCCGGAGGTTTTTTGAACCGAATCATTCAATGCTTTAACGCTCTTCTTTTCTTTTGGAGCTTAGCACTCAGATTGTCTATTTTGTGAATTTGTACAAACACAGGTTTAATAAGTGAAGCTGTGAATGTGAACACTAGGGGTGCAGCGGGTGCACATTTTTTGGAATAGCGGGTGCGGGTGCCAAAATTTTGCTTTAGCGGGTGCGGGTGTCGCACCTTAAAAATAGCGGGTACAGGTGGCGGGTGGCGGGTTTAGCAGTGAGATATAGCATAAAACAAATAGGGCTGAAAATGCACAATTTTTTTCGTCCACTTAATGCAGGTATTTACTGCGTGTAAAATTCATATTAATCGTCAAGCTGATTGTCTTTTTATTTGCAGACTAACTCTCAATGGATTAAATTTGCAGATTAAAAATAAGTAAATTGTCAATGATTGAAGCATTGACCAAAATGAGTAATATATTCGCACTTTGCAGAATAAAATGTTTAGCCACTTGTTGTTGTCATTCTCTTCTTAAAAAGGTCTACGACGTTTCGGCGCCAGCAACTTATAAATTATACTAATTAAAATAACTTTGGAGCAATTTTAAAGTAAATTATATATTCAGAAAGCAGGTTCTACAAGCTACGAAATAGCATATTGTACTTTTCGATTCGATGAGTATTCATTTGTGTACGACTGAAAAACCGTAGAAAATCCAGTGTATTTTTAGATGCGTTAAATTATCTCACTAAATTCAGAGATATTCTAAAAGTGATTTGAACCATCACGTAGGGAATTGAATGGGCTTTCGGAATCTGTATTATACTTTATTCATAAATGAATGTAAATAATTAATAATATTACAAAGAGTGTGTCGCCTAAACGGCGGCGCCAAAGCGTCCCATTTCGTTTTAAAAAAGCAGTGTACAATATATTGCTGCAAAATATTTCTACACACGCTAGAGTGGTTAAACTGATGCACGTAAAGACTGGCACATAGACCCCTCTTTTTTAAAAAGCATAATTCGCATAATTGGAATCAACCATAAGAGAGCTTGAACACGTATCTGCAGTCTAGTGGGTACCTAAAAAAAATAACTCATTACAAGTAGATGTTTGCTTTTCCCATTTGTACTGGTACATTAGATGTCACTGCTATACATTTTGGTTTTTTCATTAACGCGCCACTGCCTCAGAATCATTTTGTCTTTTTGTAAATTCTAAATATTATTATCCGCCACCCGCTGTTTTATCACAATATTTTTAGCGGGTGCGGGTGCGGAGTAGCAAAATTTTGGAATAGCGGGTGCTGGTGCGGGTACCAAAAAAGAAGCGGGTGATAGCGAGTGCGGGTGCAGGTATCCGCTGCATCCCTAGTGAACACTAATGTGGCATTGTGAATGCACCATTGGTGAAATATTATATCATATATTTTGAGCCTTACAAATCGGACAGTGACAGTGCTTCGTCTGATATGGAAATGGAAGATGAAGAAATCGCTGATGACAATTAATTGAAAAATAATTAATATGGTCGCAATATTTTAGTACATATAAATGCATGGCTAGATAATAAACATTCACTTCTACAGATCTTTTACTTATCCATGAGCAATGTATTTATACAAACCTATATACTGTACATCATATGAATTCTATTTACGGCTTGTGAAAATTCTAGTTCACTGAAAATTCTAAGTTCACCTCCGGCCTTCGGCCTCCGGCCTCCGGCTCCGGCTCCGGCCGGAGCCGGAGGTGACGATGGCCGAGCTCGGCTCCGGCCCGGAGGAAAAAAATGGACCTCCGGTCGATCCCTAGTAAATGTCAAATATTTTTGGTTCTTGAAGAAAATGTGAGATTTAAGAATTTAAATTTAAGCTGGATTTTATGAATCAGAACTTCAATGCTCAAATTAATGCTTTGAACGTACCAAACTGAGCTAGCGACGCTGAAGAAATAAATTAGCAAAAATACAACGGTACATTGAAACGGCCCGACAGTGGCAGCTCGAATGCGATCACCGTCGCAAGCGATATATTCGTGACCAGATAAGAGTCTTATCAAAAATCCAACCGAAACGGCTAAATAACAGAACGAAAGGAAAATGATCGGTCGTTCGGGGTACTGGAATCGGTTCATGTCGATCAAAAACGTAGCAACCGTAATCAGAGTGGACACGAAACACAAGCTGGCCCACAAACCGATCCAAAATGTCAGAAAGTTTCTATTTTCGTCGCCCAAATGCGACGAGTGGCAAGCGTAGGTACAATGCGACACGTTGTAGACGAAGAGTCGCGCGCCCTGCGGCCCGGGTACGAATTTGTATAAGGCGTTATTGGGACACGAACAGGGACAAGCGCCCGCGCCGCCGCCGGGCGATTTGGCGCCGTTGAGTAAACTGGGATACTGATAATGATTATTTCGCGATTCGTCTTCGTTGGAAGTCGATACCCTATATCAAAGGTGGATAACGATAATTCCGAATAATTGACTCTTCTCTAGAAACTTTGTTGGCACGTTTTTTTAGAATGAAAGAAAGTATTTACTCTTTCTGCCAAAAAGATAAATTTGAAATAACGCGAATTTCGATTTATTTTCATCTCAATCCAGTTGGTTTTAAATTGCATTTTTAACTTCAGGAGAAAATTCTGCAACAGAATGTTTAAACAGTACAAAAAAAATTAAAAAGATGTGATATCGAAAAATGCGTTTTAAAAATTGACTTTATTCAAAAAACGTTTACGTTTGACTACCATACGTGACCTGGTGGCGGGGGGTTTCACCAATACTAAACGTTTTTATCTATCTGTTTGTTCGAAAGTGTCAAATTTTCGGCGCTTCGCGCCATATACTCATATACTGACTATATTTTGTTCAATATGTTCAACTTTTTCAATTTTTTTCGGAATGTTTTCTTTTTATGCTCTAGAAAGATTGAGCATCGCCAGGAACACCGAAAAACGATATTTTGACGCATATCCACCTTTTGTGGGCCCGAAAAAGGCACTTTTAAATATCACCACCCCTTACAATTCCCATGTTGGGCATGTCTGTTAACCACGCACCTGTAATCTATTCCGGCACTGAGTCCGTTGCGGTCATTCTTAGCCCGTTCCGAGTGCGAGTCCGGCGAAACGTGAGGACCGCGCTTCGAGTCCATTAGACCGCCATCAGCACCGGTCATTGGGGTCCAGTGCCCGTCAATCGCCGCGTTGCCGTCGATGGGTTTTTCCATCGGATCGTTGGAGCGATGGCGCTGGTCGGTTTGGTTGCTGTCCATGCAGAGCTCGTCCTCGGAGCCAAAAACTGGCAATTTGGCGCAATCCAGGTTGGCGGGCCATTCGAAACCGTACTGCAGCATGAGGGGCGCGCAGCCGGCGCGCGCCCGCTCGCAAACGGATCGACAAGGCGGCAGCGGCTTGCCGTAGTCGGGCAAGCAGATGGGTGTGTACATACTGCAGACGAAAAAACGCAAGTCGACGCTGCAGTTTATGGCCACCAGGGGGTAGAATTGGTGGGCCTCGAGGCCCGCTTCGTCTTGAGTCGCGTGATTGAACTGATTGGGCATGCTGGTCATCGCGTAGCCGAGCCCGCGGCACAACGGCACTTTGATCTCTTCGCATTTCGAATTGTGCGGAGCTAATTGATTGTTGTCCAGTAGATTGTGGTAAGAAGCGCGGGAAAAATCTGGAGCGTTCATTATTAGTTGAATGAGGGCTAAGTAGAATGCTTTTATCATTTTTGGCGGCCCTGGCTGCTCTATAAAACAGTTAAATATGTAATAAAAGTAAAGCATTTATCTAGCACTTTTCCGCTAATGCGCAGTCCTAAAATAAATTAACATGGCGAAAGTTGCGTCATATCCATCGAAAACGATAAAAGCATAGAGGAGAACTGCTTAAGAGTTAGTTCCTCATCTACGCAAATTTTGTGCTGATAGCGGCGCGGCGCTACGTCTATACAAAAATATCAAAAAAGGAGTATTGCCCATAAACAGCCACGTAGCCAGTCTCGAATTTCGGACGACGAAAATTTAGAAGTCATATATCTCGACAACTACGGCAAAAATAATGATATTTTTCAACGTTTCTTGGTAAGCTCAATACCGAAGAACAAATTAAAAATATTTAAAAAATTATCACTTTATTGCGATCATGTACAAATATATGTTGTTTCTATTTTACACTCAATCATGCTGCATTGTTTAGCAAAGCAATACCGATAATCCGCGCAAAGCGTCAGAAAATTTTGACTTATTAAGCATGTTTTAAAAATTATAAAATCATTAAACTTGGCGTCAAGCGCCTGAAAATTTCGGATTATTAGCTCAAAAGTAAACTGGAATTTATTCCGGCAGTCTTTCAAATGCGCTTCAAAAATTTTCAGCTTTTTCCCTCTGGGGACCATTGCAAAAGAAATTCTTACTTCCAAAACTGGGGTCTGGTCTCCCGAGACTCCTAATCATCCCACAGCCATGCGCCTGCTTATAAAGCGGCTTTAATGAAAAAAGTAACAAAGTTTCCAACCGTGATAAGTACCTACTCGTACATATTTGTCCAATAAAATGCATGACTACCCACAAGATTGATAAAAAATAAAGAGGAAAGATTTTCTGGTTCTTAATAAGCGCGCAAGCGAGCGCGAAATGAAAGGCGAAAAATGGATCTTTTTCGGTAGTACCTAACGTACAATTGATGCGAAAGATGGCATTCCAATTTTCCAATTAAGTACGCTCCGTCCAACTGCATCACGATAATTACATGTATAAAGAAAAATCGGCTTGAGCAAAAACTTCGAAAAGGCGTCGCGAAGTTGGGCGTATCTTCGTCACCGCGATTATTAAGTTTATTACGCCACGAAGCGAGCTGGGAACTTCGTTACTGTCACGGAATCCCACAGGCGTCTAGTGATTATTATCACAATTTAAGTGAGCAAGCTACTTGTGCGTTATCCCACCTTCTTTTCAAACGAAAAAATGACAGTAGGTACATATCTGAATACATTCGGATAGAAGAATGGCGGATTAAAGCTGAAGTTGCATCATTATTACTGAATGTACATGTACATAGTACTTTAAAGCGTCTGAATCTTTAAGCATCATTGGCCAATCTTAACGTTCTCTTGTACCTACTTATTTTAATAAAATTTTGGTAGATAGGCGAAGAAAAAGTAGTCATTTCGACGATACGCGATACCATAAGCAAAAAGAGACGAAGAAAAATGAGAAGGGACGCAACATTTGACGCGGTGCGTTTCTCAGCGCGCGACTATTAGGACATTTGTTGTCCATCAAATGCTTATTTCGCCGTAAGCTAATACGCGCTTGATGGAATACGAGGAAGAAGCTGGTAATGCATAATAAATTTCCGCTTGTCTTCGCCAGTCAATAAACAAGCAATGTAACGTTGATGAATGGTTATATTATTTCGGAGACTTTCGGTAGTTAGCTACATTTAAGCGCGTAATGCGTTTAGAAAAGTGCGAATCGGGCGTTGACAATACACGTATATCTGTAAGCTATTATTCTTATAAGCTCTCCTATCAAACCAACGCGCATTTTTTATATTAAATATCGCGCCTTGCGACAGGTTACTGTGGGGAAAGCGAAATGAATAGACCAGCTGACCCTGCTCGTCTTAGGGTACAAATGAAAACGTCCAAAAACGACGTGGTTTATTCAATATCTAGAACAAAAGGAACGCCAAAATTGTATCGAATGACAGACGGTTTAAATGGCGACTGGATGACATGCTAGTAGCTTGGATGAAAGATGACCCTTTCTCTGAAATCGGAAGCATTACGCTGTCAGCACTATAGTCGTGCCGAAGCAAAATGAAGATCTTGTATAGTAGCAGAGACAGCCTTGTCCTGACATCTAATTGCGCGAAATATCTATCGTACTTGTACAGTTCGGCGAACGACACGGGGTGGTCAACAGGGCACTTACACTGAACAAACTGAACAGAGGCTACGTTTTTTACCCGTCGCGTAAAAAATGGACGCTTTTCGGAAGAGCGTAAGGGAAGTGAGGCATTCTTCATAATTAACTCAGTCCCCACCTGTCAAACGAAATGCTCTATCTATGCATAAAACGTACAATGCTTAAATGACTGCTTGTTGGTTACTATCAGACATGCACGTGGGGGTAGGGGCACACCTGGGCGTGGGGGGTTTAGGGGCTATGCACCTCCCGAGAAACCAAAATACCCCCCAGAATTCAATTTTTGAAACTTATTTTCGTTTTTTCGCAATTTTTCGATGCCAATGGATATTGCTCAATGAGAATCGTCGAAAAATGGTGTTTTATTCGCCATATCACCTCTTTTAAGGCCATTTTTGACCTTTGAAAAATCTTTCACCCCCCCCAGAATTTTCTTGCTGCCCACGTATGGTAGCGGGTTTAGGGTCTACAAACCCGGAATAGAAACATTTTGAAATTTTCTTAAAAATTCTTGAAATTGACCAGAAACTGTAGATTACCTAAGTTTAATGCTATTTTAGCACTTATACCAGTTTTGATGTCATTTTTGCCCCACAAAATTCATTAATTGACCCCAGACAGGCTAGCCCATTCTGACCGGCCGCACTGCGTATCTCTGGGTACGACGCACAAAGCGAGGAAAAATAAAAACGTGTAGCTTTTTAACAAATCGATCCCCACTCAATTTTTTTCTACGTTTTACGAAGAAAAAATTTCAAATATTATCATGGTCATGGTTCTAATAAGTAAACAGAGACAACAGCGGTACTGTACAATAAAGAATAAAATACTTATCAGAACTTTAGAGTCTAGAGAAAAGCATGCGTTTTTTTGGGCAAGATATATAGCAAACCTTATTGCTTCCGGTCATTTGTAGAAAATAGTGGATGCAACTTACATCGCATGGAGGAAACGCGGATTTTAAAGGTACAACGATCCCATTTCCTATACAGCTATATAGTTTAAGGAAGGTCGAACAGGTTTTTTGTACGACCCCTAAAATTAAACCGTCGGGTCATTTGCACGCATTAGCACCAAGATCAAATTATTAATTTACATTTTCTCCATATTACCTCATAAATACATCAATTGTTCTCCATTTTCGTAATTACTTGGGAAATCTCACACAAACTAGAATAAGATAAGTTCAGGTGGATTCAGCACGGAGCAACGAAAATTTTTGCATTGCGGAAAAAAAGGACTTTGGAGTGCTAACACAGTATTTTGAACACGTATTTTCTAATAATTCTTCCCTTTCCTAAAGCTTTTCGTTTACAAGCTGTGTGGTTGAGCGACAAGTGCACGGTCGGTCTTCTGCCTATCTTGTATTTTGGAACTGGATTTTGAAAAATTGAATACGATTCACTAAGCATAGCCTAAAAATTCCAATTGGTGAAATTGTGGAAAAAAGCAGCGCCGGTTAAATAGTGGAAAATGTCCTATGCAGATAGTGAACTGAGGTAAAAGATTCAGTATCTATAGACTATAACGTACAAATCAGACTACTTTGTACGCATCGCGCCTTACTAAGCAAATGGTCTTGATTCTTGGAACTAATGGTGTTGGATGTTCCGCTCAGCTACCTTTTAATGTTGAGCTAATCTGATATTAAGGGTGCATAAAATGCAGACCGCTAAAATTAGCTTAATGGATAAGTTTCTATTTTAGTGTTTGAAGCATGTTGAACGCACAATATATTTTCGTTGATAACACAAGAAGCCAGACTCCTAAAGGATATGACAACGGACATTTTTAGAGTAGAATAAAGCAGCATTTTTATTGAACATCTTGCCGTTCTTACCTTTTTCACGAATCTGAAAGTGACTAATAAAACAAAAATGTTTAACACATCATAAATTAAAACTGACAATTCACGAGAAACACCGGACACATACGAAGAACATTTATAACGGTGCATTAAGACAGAAATTTACATGCACTATATTAGAGACGAAACGAGTCAACGAGAGAACAAGACAGAAAGACCTTGAAACACGCGAAGGTGCTGTCATAGTTTCAACGGTCCAGCAGAGTAACATAGATCATGCCTTTTAAGTGTCTCCACATGCAACTTTATTGTATATATGTCGAAACGAAGATTTATAACCTGCCAGTTTATGGTTTTATAAAAGACTGGTCGTTCCTTAAATGCACATAACGTTTTGCGAGACGGTCCGACACGATCTACAGTATACCTCCTTTATGAAATTCTACAGAAAAATGCCATGTTGATACGCAAAATACGCCCAAGGGACCAGGATGTGGTCAATTTTCACTAATGATTTTGTACAGGTAAAAGGTCTCGTCCCCTTTCTTTGAAAAGATGCACTTATTTTCATGTTCTATTGACAATTTTTTCAGAGAAACAGCGACAGTTCAGACTGAATAGACTCTTTTTACGACAGTCTGCACAGAGCGTGAGATTAGTGCCAGTAAATATGTCCTTTTTAGAAAATGACAACAATACAGTAGTAGTAAAAGCAGAAAAAATCATTTGGGACTTTCGAGCACATCGTTAATAGCTGCGAACAGCGCGCAAGGCAAAACGTGTAAATGTTGCATTTCAATAAGGACCCCTTCACCTGTTACACATATGTCTATAGTGTATGAATGTAGTTGCTATAGAATTACCTACTCTTGTCATGAACATCAAAAACTTGTAGGTGAGTAATTATTCAGCGCTGAAAATGCCTATCGGCGTTGACAGGTTAAACGCCATGCGGGTAATTATGTGAATTTCGAATAATTCCTCACGCATCAGCGACAGTGCATGAAAATTATAAAGGCGTACTGTACAACAAAAATCACAAAAAAGAACATAATGTATGATGTTATCGGTCATATATCAAAATGCAATGAGCAAAATATGAAAATATAGGTACGTGTGGTATATGAAAGTACGTAATAGATTATTATGCTAAAAATATTAACGCATTAACTAAAGTACATCAAGCGTAAAGGTCGGCTTAGGTCTGGGACGGGTTTCCGCGACGAACAAATCCTCCTGAAATCCAATGAACCCTCAAAACTGACGGTGAGATCAAAAGCTTAGACATGTAATAATTTCCATAACCCAGTAGTATTTCGAAGTCTTATCAAAGAACGAAATTTGTAATCTAGCTTTGAGATGCTAACATAAGTAGTGTGCATTTAGAAAAACTTATATCTTAGACAATTTCGACATTCGGGGCTGCGAACTCTGCTTTTAGCTTACTTAGGGAAAATACAGGATAGCATAACTTGCAGCGGCTGTCAATCATCGCAATTGCTAAAATAAGCATCAACGTAAATAACATTTCATGAGTAATACATTCTCACCTCAGTGGCTATTTGGTTTCGAAACAGATGCATTAAAACGTCAGATTGACGGAAATATTGCATGCAATGTGAAGTTTCTGCGGATTAGGCGATTGAAACGAACGCATCCAAATGTGTAAATAGTTTCAGAGGTACTGCTTATTCGCAATCGTGTGAAGCTAATTTGGCATTCCAATCAAACACTGACAAGTTAAAACTTCTATTTATTGTTGAGAACACGTTTTCAACATTCTACCATAAAAATATGCAGACGAGCTACAAATAACAATGATCTCCACCAGACAGGTACATACGTATGGGCAGAAAAGTTAAAAGTATTGATGCCCGAGAATTCAGAAAAATTTTCTTTAATTAGTGTAAAATCAGGAAAAAAATCAAATCAGGAGAATTTTTCCTTGAAGCGTACAAATCACTCGAAACAGTAAATTAGAAACGCCTTTGAAAACAATTAATGTGGCTGGCCATTGTGTATCGGTTGAGTAAAGAATAGTGAGTCTTCTTCTTGCCTTAAACATACCCGGACAGAGAGCTGCTAGCATCGATGACCCACCCTACCTTATGATCAGGACGGACAGGTGTAAAACAAATTAAATAAGGCCGCGTGCTTTTTCCTTCAACATGGCGAAATAAAGCGTCGGCGAATCGCAAGCCTTAATTTTTATTAATCATTATTGCAATAAACTTTACTCTTTTCATTTTTTCATTTCAACGCCGTGAAAATTTTGTCTGCTTGCCTTTTAATTTAATTCAAAATTGTCGTTAGCCTTTCTTGATTCTTTCGCGCAACTTTATGCCTGATCCCTGAGAAGAAAGAGTTCTTAATTTATTTCGTTTTGAACTGCATGAAGCGAAGTAAATATTCACGACTATCTACATAGCATAGCTCTGCTATTTCTTTTTTCATATGATTTAACTAACTATTTAACTATTCTGCATTCATGTGGGGGTCGGAGGGTCTAGCTAGATCCCATAATGGAAAAAAATTAAAAATTTGCTAGTCAAAATGACACAAAGTAAGGTAGAAAAAGAAGAGGACTAATAATTTCATGCAAAATTGCGTGGAATCAATAAGAAGCTGTTAATTAATTATAGTTTAAGGGTTTTTGATGTTAAATACCATTTTAAGGCGATTCTGGTTTAGAAAACTTCCAGCCAACCCAGGCAGGACTGATTCTAGATTGGCAACGTTGTGTGCACCTATGGTCAGGCAGGACTAGAGTAAAGTTAAAGGTAAAATATACGCCTGTGATGCTGTCAGCATACATATTATCGTTCTTTTTCTCAATGTGATAAATATTGTTAAATAACATTTCAAGTGGTCTAAATTGAGTAATGATTTAATATTTTTGGTGGAACCGAAATTGCCTTAGAACAGGTCTAGGAAAAAGACATTGTTAGCATTTCTCAACGAACTTTATCTACGGTTGGTGAAGAAAAAGTTTCAAAACAAAAATCAATTTTTTGTACTAACTGCATTCTGAACTCGCTTAAAAAATCTGCCGTTTAAACTGTCTCTATGACTGGTTCTCAGCACCTGGCACAAGCTAAACTCGGCTCTGAAAAAATTTTTTCATTGTTGTCTTTGCAGGTATTTTTTTTAGAATCACAAAAAAAAGTAATGAGCTGGAAAATCTGGCATGCTTTTGCATGACCTCTTTATTGGAAAAAACGAAATCTAGCGCGAAGCGTCGAGAACTTCAAATGTACTATCTCGAAGTGCTCTAAAAAATTGTTTTGGCGGTTTTGAAAGAATTTTTTATATTTCAAACTTTTTTATTTAGGGATCCTAGTGAAAATGGCGGGCTGTCTCTATTTCAAACGGGCAAGGAAAGTGGAGGAGAGTTCCAAAATTTTTGTGGAATTGAGCCTTATTTACTAGTTTTCATGGATTTGACAAAAGCAAATACTTAAAAACGCGAGAAATCCGAACCGCAAGCACCAATACATTTTTGTCGTTTTCTTTCCTGTACTTAATAGAATTTAAATTGAAAAGCGCCATTTTTCATACTTATTCATTCCTTCAATCAACAAATTTTACGCGGCATAAAAATGCTTTGAAAATGTAATATTATGATTCACCTCTATCGAGAGGAACGAATGTGATAAAAAAATCAAAAGCAGGAAAATTAGCAACGCAGATAAAAAGAGCCATTAAGGGCAAAACGATGAAATATCTCTAAGGACGTTTTAGTATCTACGATATTTACAGGAAAAGTGTATACCCACACGGTTAATCAAATTTGAGCAAACGATGGGTTTTGCCTGTGTTTACTTCTTTTCCAGGCTCTACAGTATGTAAGCGCTATCCAAATAGAGATAATTCGTTAGAGCTTACTCATAAGCTTGGAACAAATTAGCCGAAATTCATTAGCGCTATTTACTGCTGGGACAACACTTTGTCATAATATAGGAAGGATGCAACTGCCAAACGATAACAAATATGGAGAACGGGCTTTTGTACGAATAAGATATCGGAAAAACATATGACGAGTAGAGTGTTCATTACGGGAAATGTACGTAGATGTTTAACCTTTAAAACAGAATAAGGACAAGAATAAACATTAAAGTACTAAATGTAATTTTTTGGATAAAGAGTGACGAAAATGATGAAATATCAAATATAGCTCACTCTAGAGCGGGGATTTTTTAGCGCTATCCTTATTCTGCGCGGCCACTAATGACCAGCAGAGAGCGTTTGCGCATGGAGCTGATCATTAGCACACCAAAAAATATAACTGTTAGGAGGCATACAAAATTCATTTCATTTTTGAGCGTTTCTCAGCAAACTCTGCACAATAGTGAAGAAAATTTTAAAAAATTGTCTTACTTTTCTATTCCTATAAGGTACCTATTGCTCAGGCTGTCAACAAGACTGGATTTATTTACTCAAATGTAAATAATTTCCTATAGTCTGTTTCACACAAGTTCGGTCCTAAATTTTAAAACAATCTCCGATAATAAGCTGACAGATTGCAATTACAGCATTGATCTGGTATCGAAACCCTCGGCTAACTGTCAATAATTCTTAAAATTTATGCACGAAGTTATTTGAAACAGATTATAATCTGCCTTTGTACTCAATTTTTGTGTCCATTATTTTTTGAGCTAGATGGCTATTCATAGATAGGGTCCCAGGTTAAAAAGATATTATCTGTTTTTACGCTTTAGCGCAGTTTGAGTTTTAATTTTTTCCTTCTGGGAAATCCTATGGAAAATGGAAAACTGTCATCTCGGGGCTCCTGGATACAGACCTGCCTGAATATCCAGATGTGATTTACATGTAAGACGTATGTAAAATCAAATCAAGCACTCTTTTCTTGAAGATTAAAATGATCTGATCCAAAAGTTAGATGCTGCAGCAGGCTGCTAGCTATTAGTTTTGATTAAAATTGTTTGTAAACAATGATGAATCAGTCTTTGTACACCATGAAAAGTCTTATATGCTTGCAGATAAAAATAAATATAATTAGGTAGTATATAAGTGCTAAACTGAAATAAAAAAGTAGAAAGCGAAATCTATGCAAAGTTTTCGGAAGAGCTTTTATGAAAGAACGATAATATTCCAATTCCAGTTTTCATATTTAATCATAATTAAGCAGGAGTTCGTTGATGAATTAAAAGACAAGCAATGGGGAATTCAACATATTCAACATAATACATTTTTAACATATTCGCGCGAAGCGCCAGAAATTTGTTGAAAACTTTGTTGAAAAACGCATCCAAAAAAGCGTTTGCACATGACACTAATCCCAAAATTTTTAGTTAGCGCAGTACCGGTTTATTTTATTTGTTTCATCTTTACTACTATTTCAAACGCATCATCTCATGCCGAACTAATATTGTGTATTTGATCAAATACGTTAAAGTTTTAAATATTTCGAATCGTCCAAACAGATGAACATATTTTTGAACGAGTATAGTTAGAACAGTATTTGCAAACGAAGGAAAATCAAAAACATGATTTATGTAGCTAGAAAATTTTTGTCACATATTCTCTTTCGACTGTGTAATGTAATTTGAGAAGTGATTTTATTTCTGAACAAAATTAATTTCTTTTAGATGTCGTCTATTGCTTTGTCAGGGTACTTAACTTTTTCGGCAGCGCTGCCTTTACCGATGATAAGATTTAATTAAAATACGGAATCAGTCACTAACTTGACTGATTTCGCCCTTCCTCACTAACATCCTTCAAATACTGTTGTTTTTGAATCCCGACCGGGTGCAGTTGAAAATTTTATAAGCCTTTCCTAACTAAGATGCAAAAAATTGAACAGGTGACTCGATTGACTCGATCTGACAGGATATACTGTAACTGTATAAAAAATATCGCACTAGAAAATATGAGACAATGCGAAAATCACAAGTAACGAAGAAGCAACGATAGCATTCGTCTGTAAAGAAGAAACTACGTCAAGGGTCTAACATTTCTTGGTACGGTCCAATGAAAAATTTTAATATGATCTTCCATGGGGATATGAACATTTAGTATTTATCCCGGAATAAAGCAAACATGACCCACAAAATCGAAAACGGTTTCGTGAAGATACACATCCTGTATCCTGCATTTTGTTTTGTGCTGGCTCGCATGGAAGCTGCATTGCTAATTCAAAGTCAAAAGCATGTTCAGCACATACTACGCCATTTTCAAGCGTAAAAACATGTTCAAAGGAAGCACTTGAGCAAACAATTTACAGGGGTCTTGGGCGCCAAGGCGATTTTCTTTTGGTCACAATGAGATGAAACATCGCAGTAACACAGGCAAAGAACCTAAGCAAACAATAAGCGAAAATAGGCTCGGAAAACTAAGCGAAGACAAGGCTTTGAACATTTTCTTAGTCATACCTAGCAGTAAAGCCAATGGATATAGGAGAAACAGTTTCCTCGTACTCACTCATAATGCATTACGGGGTCGAAATTTTTCGTTTTCTATTTATTTAATAAAGTGCACATGCTAAACTCTTTCACGCGAGCTTACACTATTTACCGAATAGGAAAATGCAAAATAAAGATAATCCTTGGAAGTCGAAAAGAACTAGATAGAAAAAGTAGGCGGAAACTTCAAAGTACCGGTCGGATTTACACGAACCCCTTGCTGTGCCCTTATAAACAGGTACACAGTACTCAATAAATGCAGTTTATTTACCAATTCTGCGACAACGTAATAAAGCTTTTTTCGAGCACGAAATTTCGCGCCTTAGAGTAAATATTGATGAACGTATGAAGAATTTTCGGTTAATATTTTCGCTCATGCACCGAATGGACTTCAGCTTTTTGTGGTAGGGGAAAAATGAACGATATGTAAAATATGCTTATGATCTCCGTATTAGGTCTTATAGCACCATGCGGAAAAAACACCAAGGCGTTGAATTTTACTGAAATCTATTAACGTCTTAAGCCTAATATTTGATTTAAAAAAATTCCACTTTTTTTAACCAAACACGCGATTAGTCAAAAACTAGAGTCAGCTTAGTTCTTACATGACAATATAATAAAAATTAGTTTTTAAGATTTTTTATATAAAAAATAAGGCTTTAAAATGATCGAGACAATTCATTGGGCACCAAGACGTTCTTTTTGACATGCTCACTTTGAATTAAATGAAGTGCCATCGGCGAAAATGCTGCTTTTTGATAGATACGTTTAAGTAGAACTATAGGGGCGAATGAAGGTAAACTGTCAAAATATCGGTCGAAATTTGATGGATGGCACTGGAGGTTTGCGCCTTTCTCGCCTCCGTTTTTGACAATCTCGCTCCTCAAGACCGCTTATGTTTGCCCCAAGCATGTAAAGAACCATCAGCTTGAAAACTATTGATCATAGTCATAGACACACGTGGGCGTAGGGGGGGAGTTTTGAGGGAATTTAATTTTTGAAATTTTTGTTTTTTCGCAATTTTTTGATGCTAATGGATAGTGCTCGATGAGAAACGTTGAAAAATAGTGTTTTTTTCGCCATATTACCATTTCTAATACCATTTTCTGACCTTTATAAATCTTTGCACAACCCCTCCCCCAAGGAATTTCGGTGCTGCCCACCTATGGTCATGGTAGCGCGCTAGCGCGTACCTAACTATACTTGGGGGAATCCGGACAATTGGTAGGAAAACAATTCGTAGGAGGACAACTGGTAGGATGACAATTCGTAGGAAGACAATTTGTCGTATAGGTCAATTGGTAGGATACCAACTAGTAGGTATCGTATGCACATAATCGTAGGTGGCAAAAAGTGCAGTAAAGTAAACAAGAGGTAAAAAATGGGTTAATTTCGGTCAACATGTCACAGTGGTCAAAATCATTTACGGTTAAATGTCAGGAGAGTTGTGGTCGCTATTTTTCATGATTTCGTTGACTTGTTGCTAAATGACCGAATTTTACTTGACTGAGCGTGGAAAAAGAAAGCTATGTTTTGACGGATATGCTTACAATCGAGAAGCTGATAGCAATGATAAAACTTACTGGACTTGCGAAAAACGTACGACATGCAAAGCTAGGGCACATACTGACTTTGGTGCCGAGCATGGCGACAGAGTAACAATCCGGGGAAATCATTCCCATGCACAGCAATTTTTTTAAGTAGCGAAAGCTTGGACTACTTTGAAATCAATTGAGCCATACATGTAACCGGGGGATGGGGCATCGCTCCACCTAAGATGGGTCCGTCTCCACCACTCCCAACCGTCCGGACCACACCTGGGCGTGGGGGTTTGGGAGTATGCACCCTCCGAGAAACCAAAAATACCCCCAAATCAAAATTCCCCAGATTTTTAAAATTTTTTTTCGTTTTTTTCGCAATTTTTTGATGCCAATGGATAGTGCTCGATGAGAAACGTCGAAAAATGGTGTTTTTCGCCATAACCACCATTTTAAGGCAATTTTTGACCTTTGGAAAATCTTGTACTCCCAGAATTTTCTTGCTGCCCATGTATGGTCCGGGCTCGAGAAAAAACATGAAATTTTTAGCGATTTTTCGCAATTTTTGGGCCAAAATCGCACAATAATAAAAAATATCCCCCAGAAGCCCATTGCTCTGGTCGCATTGACCCCTCTCCTTCATCTGAGCATGATTTTTGTGCTGTTCGTGTGTGATTAAGCTTCACATAATTTGATTTCATTTATCGTGGTACTGCATCCTACGAATTGTCCTCCGATCAATTGTCCTATCCTACAAATTGTCATCCTACCAATTGTCCTCCTACCAGTTGTCGTTCTACGAATTGTCTTCCTACGAATTGTCCTAGACCCATACTTGGGTACCCCCAACATATATCTAACCCCCTACAGATATAACGAGACACATCTGGGAGGTACGGTCTTTTAAAATATAGATAAAAACCGATACAGGTTTTCTTATTTACACTCAATACCGAGTTTGTAATGAGCGTGTAAAGTTTTGGTGTAACATTATAACATATATCGAATTTTAGTGGTTTTTCTCTAGCTTGTACATAACTCCCTGTAAATGCCTCATACAATTTAATAGTATAGAATTGTAGGGGATAGAATTCTCTATATACACTTTTTTTGTTTTTGAACTTCACATAGTCCTTGAGGGGAGGGGAGTGTAAAGAGTGTGAAAATATGGGGGTGAAAGAACACATTTCGATCGAGTTCTCGACTTGTTTACATATGTCTCTCAACAACTCCGCTTATGAGTCCCAAAAAGTTTTTCTGATAGAAATGTACTACGGCTTAAGGGCTACTTTCTGCTTGCCAGTAATCTTTTGTACACTCAATACGGAGTTAGATCTAGGGGTTTAAACTTTACACTCTAGTGAATGGTGTAAAAAACAGGGCTTGTCTAAGATTTCTCCGTCAACGTCTCCGGTTATAAGATCGGGATAAATTCAAACGTTTCAATAGCTACACGTCGCAACAATACCGCGTTTTTTGATCAAAAATGTTAATACATTGGGGATTTGGGTTTAACAGTTTTATTTTTGGAGGTGTAAAGTTCAAAATCCGAGGTGTAACATGGGGCAAAAAACACGTTTCCTTCCCTTTTTTGATTCGTCGATATCTCAAATATTTTGCAGAACGGAAGTTTTCCACACATGAACGTACTACAATTTAAAGACTTCAAACTGGCCCAAGCCGAATTTCTCTTTTCAATAGGGAGTTAGGTTTAGATTTTTAAAGTTCACAATGTGGAGGATGGTGGAAGAACACGTTTTTGTCCATTTTGTTGTTCGCCACTTTCCTCGTTTAGAAGTCGAGATAAGTCACATGAGTTAGAAATAAAGTACATTCTAAGGGGTACACGTCATAGCAAATTGCGTCTATTTACATCAATATTTAAGTTTTTCGGGAGGTGTAAAGTCCAAAATTAGGAGGAGTCAAACGTCTTTCTGTCTTCTTTTTTTGCTGCTAATTTCTCCGGTTATGAGTCTGGACATGATCTCAAGTCTAAGAATGTGCCAGGAATCAGACGTGATAAGTGCAGTTGTGTAAAGTTTACTATTGCATATACTCAACAGTGGTGCAAAGGGGTTTATATATTATGTTTATTCGTCTTCAGGCCATTGTGGACACTCAATTTTTTCATAAATGTTGATCGTGATATAGAGTAATATCAGAATTAGGAATCCGACTGAAATCTTCTTTACAATCCGTGGTTGTATAAAGTTTACACTGAAAATTACCTTTAGTTCTTGAGTCTTGCGGAAGCTTAATTTTTTAAAATGTTCTATGTAACGTAAAAATTACGAATCTGACTGTTAGTTTTCTCTACACCCAGTAATTGTGTTAAGTTTGTACTAATTACTTATTATTAATGTGTAATGTATACTCTACAAATTTATTTTACTTCCAGAGCGTTGCAAAACGTGATTTTTTTAAAATATGTTCCGTAAGGTCAGGATTACGAATCTGACTGTATGTTTTCTTTACACTCAGCAGTTGTGTAAAGTTTACACTGAAAATTAACTTTAGCTTCGGAGCATTGCAGAAGCTTAATTTTTTTCGAAATGTTCCATATAGCGTCAAGATTACGCAGCTGAGTGTAACTGTTCTTCACAGCCAGTAGTTGCGTAAAGTTTATGCTGAAAACATTTGATCTGTTTAAATAAAGTAAGGTTGTCTTGTTTAAAAAAGATAATGCTGATTGATCTTCAGAATAATATTGTTTTCCGCATTCTTGGACTGCTGTCATTCTTGTGGACTGCTGTCATTATTCCGTATGTGTTTACTGACTGATTTACTTAAATCATGCTGATTAAAAGTAGGGTATTATCAAAGAAAAATGCTCCGATGGAACAAAAAAAGACGAATATACTTTGGATTATGGATTATTAATGATGTAAGAGGAGGGAACTAGGAAAAAGCTACCTATGTATATGCCTAAGTCGCAAAAACTGTTAAAAATCAGACTTCCTCTAAGCAAAGCAAAAAATCGAAGTAGGTATATTCTGCGGCTTCTGAAAAAATATAACCTTCTTTGAATAAATTTCAATGCTCTTCATAAGAGTGTACAAATAAAATCTAAAATGTATACGTTTTGCAAACTGCTTGCAAGTTGCAACGCTGACTTGCTTCATCGTGATTGATAGAAAACTAATTGCAATTGCATTCAAAGGTTTTTTTGTTATCATGAGCATTATAGCAAGCAAACCTGGCGTCATTTGATTAGTGCACTCAATGCACTCAATCGTTGCGGACATGCAAGTGTACCTATATGTAGTCTGTTTCACGTACGCTTACGCGTTTCCTACTGCTTTAAACCAACAATATCCTTGATTATCTGACAGGCGTCGATGTTTGCTATTTCATTCAATAGGCTTACAAAGTCGCTCCTATAGTTTACTTCATCTACTTTCCCATAGCTACTGCTTTATTGTTTTTTCGTTTAATACTTTATTTAAATCTGCAGGCCGCAGAATATACTTCGATTTTCTGCGTTGCTAAGAGAAAGTCTGATTTTAGCAGATTTTGCGGCTGTAGTCATATACGTTAGCTTTTTCTTATTCCCTCCTTTTAAATCCATAATAATCTGTAATCCCAAGTATGTTCGTCTTTTTTGTTACATCCGAGCATTTTTTCTTTGCTAGTAGATAGTATAGGTAGATACATTTTAGATTAGGTATGTGAGAATGCATGTATACAAGAAAAAACCGGAAATCCACTCGGAAACAGTAAACTAATAGAAATTACAATATATAGATTTGCAGAGAAAGCAGAATTCGGATGAAAAACAGGAACCGGATGGAAAACGGTCGACAGACTATTCAATTTAGCAGGCTCTTGGAGTGAACCTGGTTGGGCGCACTTTAACCCTTAATATACTGTACCATTTTGTAAGCGCGCTTGATTGTATGTACAGTATTCTAATGTACCTATTGTGTTTTCGACCAGTTTCGTCCTGTCATCGCTTAAATATACATAGTGCATAATTAAGTTTACCTTTACCTGTATTTATCGTGTTTTGTTGACCACTCGTTGACCGTGGAATTATCCCATAATATGAATCCACCGCTCGACGTTTATCGCGGCTCTGGCACTCAGCTGCAATAATTATTATTAGTGAAAATAAATTTTCACAAATATCGCGGCTCTGGTACTCAGCAATAATAATTATAATGAATGAAAATAAATTTTCACGAATCTATTATTTCTATTCGATGTAATGTGTGCATTGTTGCATGACATTAAGGGCGCTAGTTTAGAAATGCAATCACAGGTGATGACGACAATTAAGATGAATTAATTTATTACTTAACGCTGTTAAAATAGAATTGTTATTCGTTATATCCGTCCTTGCAGAGTATGGTGGGCCTAATGGGTCAACAACCGGTCTGGGAAACAGTCAGAGAGCTTTTTGAGCCGAAATGGCCCCAAAAAGCACGATAAGTGCAGCAAATGTATGCTTCATTTATCGCTAAAATTATAAAACTTATTGGATACATCATTCTGTCGTACTTCACAGCATCAATATGTAGGCGCGTATTCAAACTCTTTGGCTTGTAATCAGACATGCACGTGGATGTGAGGGTTCTTGAAGGAAGCTTAGGAGGTTTGACCCCCAGATTGCCTACTGACTCCCGCAAACTTCTTACTTACCTGAACTTTTGGCAGATTCGCGTTTTTCACTTTTTAGAATAATTCGCACGATTCTGTAGCTGATAAGTGGCTACTTATTCAGAAGTGAACCGAAAATCCGGGCACGGTACTTTTCTATAGTCTGTTTCACACAAGTTCGGTCATAAATTCTAAAACTATTTCCGACAATAAGCCGACACATTGCGGTTATAGCATTGATCAGATATATATAATTATCGTAACCCTCGGCATACTGTCCATGAAAATTCTTAAAATTTATGCACGAAGTTATGTGAATCAGATTATAATAAGGCTGACAAGACTATCCCACCTCCCACCTATAGTCTGTTTCACACAAGTTTAGGCGTAAATTTTAAAAACTATGTCCGACAATAAGCCGACAGATTGCGATTATAACTTTGATTTGATATAGGTACATTAATTAACGTAATCCATCGGCTAACGTTCGAAAAAAATTCTTAAAATTTATGCCCAAACTTATGTGAAACAGACTATAGAATGTCGATGAACCCCAGAAAAATTTGCTAAGCGATATCTCTAGTAAATAACAATAGCAACATTACGATTTCAGATTGCTTAAGCAGCAACTGTTCTTTTCATTGGTTTTTATCATAATACATAAACGAGTCTTGATCATAGATGCATAGCGTAGCCAATCTGGGAGGAGGGGGTCAGTTAGTCCCAACCCAAGGAGTCAAAAATTGAGCTTTTTTGAGGCCAAGATGACCTCAAAACTGGCATAAGCACTAAAATAGCATTAAAACTACGTTATTCCACAGTTTCTGGTCTGTTTCAAGCATTTTGAAGACAATTCTCAATTTTTATCCATTTTCAGTCTTCATTGTACATCATTTCACACCAGAAAATTTCCCATTGTTTCATTCTGAGGTTCTATGTAGAGCCTCAAACCCTCTCCCACGTGTATGTCTATGACCGACTACAAATGGTTGTGAGGAAATTTAAATTCACCACAAAATCTAGAACCTCCGTAATTAAATTTTTGGTATTTTTTACGATTTTGTTCCTTCAGAACCACAGGATTTGATTACTTTACGTCGGGTAATTAGATCTGCCTTTTTGCACCGCCGAGGGAGAATGAAAATTCGTTTCAGCAATGTGTGATCCAACATCATTCGATTCTCGCCATTTGATCAGTTACAGTCAAAATGAAACTCCGAAAATTATTGTTTTTGTCGAGAAAAGATTGATTTTTGGGAGCCAAAACGTTAAAAATTGGAAAAGTTTGATATTTGAATAAGCTTATTCCTTTCGACTGAAGAAAATATACTTTCAATTGGTATCGTCCATTGTGATTGTAATATAAAAGCATATTTTTGTGCGAAAAGTCGACGTGAAATTTCGATGTCGACGCAACATTGAATTTGGGGTACAGAATATACCTAAACTTTTTATATAAATTGCTTGAACGCAAATTTTTAATTTGTAAAAAAGTAAGAATTCGTCTTGATTTCATAATCGTTTCCAATCGTTTCCTTGAATATTAACAAGAGAATTCTTTTAAATACGAGAAAATAATTCAGGCAGGCTTAATTTAGGCACTCCAAAGGAGACAAATCTGCCTGAGAAAAATTTTGCGCCTTTTCCAATGAAACAAGTCCCGTTTCATAAAAGTCATTGGTTCGCGAGCTACAGTAAGAAATCAAAAAATTGATATTTTGGCCATGTTCTATATCTCAAAATCTTCCGCAACGATTTTTCCAATTTTTTGCTATAATATGCAGCTTGAGGCGTAGAACAAGGATATTTATGTATTGGTCCGTAACATTATGATGGCTTTTTGCAAACCTCATATAAATGCCATTTTTTTAGCCATTTTTTTGAAAATTAGCGTTTTTTGCATCAACAGTTTGACTTTATTGGAAAATTAAGCACATAATTAGAATCAAAATTTAACGCTGAATCCGAAAATGTCATTACTTTTTTGATTTGAGGAATTCTCCATGGAGCTACAGTATCTACAGTAAGAAAAATTGATAATTTTAAAAAATTGTGTTAAAATTGTTTCTATTAGAGCTAGATCGGATTTCAAAACGTCATTAGATGCGCCTTAAAAAGATCTATCGATTGAAGCAAAAAACAAGGAGCTAGCATTGACCTACAGTAAGCTACAGTAATCCAATGCATAATTTTTTAGTCAATCATTATCTTGACAACGCGTCCGCGATTTTTCTTTGATACTTAACTCATATAAAGAGCATTGTCCAAGGATTCTAGCGATCTAAGTCTCATGATTTTAAATAGGATATTACTTGAGATATGAGGCTTCAAATGTTTGCCAAAATACGGCTAATCTTGGAGTTTCGCCAAAAGGTAGCTATACAAATTTTTTCATTTTTTTCTGTTGGCGGGTTCTCTAAGCATCATAACAAAAAAAAGTTTGTTAAGATTGGACTAATATTCGTGAAGATATGAATTTTTAAAGTTTTGCCGTAAAATTGCCTATTTTATACTTTTGCCAAAATATTGCAACCGTGAAAATTTCGATACATTAATCTGTTGGCGGATATGCTAGCAATCATAACAAAAAAAAAGTTTGTCAAGATTGGATCAATATTGGCGGAGTTATGAATTTTTAAATTTTTGGCATTCTTACAGTGTTCCATGCACACACATGGTGCGCGAAGCGCACCTTGCGAGCGGAGCAAGTGCATATAGGTGCACAAAGCGCACTATGTGAGCAAAGCAAGTGCGTATATGGTGCGCAAAGCTCACTATTCAAGCAAAGCAAGCATGTATAATTGTGCAAAGCGCACTATGCAAGCAAAGCGAGCGCGTACAAGTGTGCAAAGCACACCATGCGAGCAAAGCGAGCGCGTATAGGTGCGCGGAGTGCACCATGCAAGTGAAGCGAGCGCATGTAGGTGCGCTAAGCGCACCTTGCGAGCGAAGCGAGCGCGTGTACGTGCGCGGAGCGCACCATGCAAGCAAAGCGAGCGTGTGTAGGTGCGCGGAGTGCACCATGCGAGCGGAGCGAGCGCATGTAGGAGCGTGGAGCGCACCATGCAAGCCAAGCAAGCGCATGTAGCCGCGCAAAGCGCACCATGCGAGCAAAGCAAGCGCATGTAGGTGCGCGGAGCGCACTATGCGAGCAGAGCAAGCGCATACAGGTGCGCTAAGCGCACCATGCGAGCAAAGCGAGCACGTATAGGTGCGTGGAGCATGCCATGCGAGCAAAGCGAGCGCATGTAGGTGTGCGGAGCGCACCAAGCAAGCAAAGCGAGCGCGTATAGGTGCGCAAAGTGCACCATGCGAACAAAGTGAGTGCGTATAAGTGCGCAAAGCGCACCATGCAAGCAAATTGAGCACGTATAGGTGTGTGGAGCATGCCATGCAAGCGAAGCGAGCACGTGTAAGTGCGCGGAGCGCACCAAGAGCAAAGCGAGTGTGTATAGGTGCGCAAAGCGCACCATGCAAGCAATGCAAGTGCGTACAAGTGCGCAAAGTGCACTATGCGAGTGAAGCGAGCGCGTACAAGTGCGGGAAGCGCACCCTTGAGTGCATATAGGTGCGCAAAGCATTCCATGAGAGTGAAGCAAGTGTGTATAGAGGCATCGAGTGCACCATGCGAGCAAAGGAAGCGCATGTAGGTGCACAAGGCGCACCATGCAAGCAAAGTGAGTCTGTATCAGAGAAAAAAAGGTTGCACCTTTGAGCAGGTGGCTGGAATCAGTACAAAGCGCAGCGCAGCCGCTTTCAAATTTTTGAGTTGTCTTATGTCCTAGCTGAAAACACAAATGGTTAATGACACTCATAAGTATATTTAGGGGTGTGCGAACATTTCTAGGGGGTAAGCCCATCCTTTTCCAGTCTATGATGTTGAAGGTGCCTAAGTAAACTGTAAAGTAATTAATTTTGGAATATGATCAAGCACTGCAAAATAGTTTATGACCCAGCAGAGAAATGGGCGCCAAGCGCCTACTGTTTCATGATATAACATTAATTGTAAATACCTGAATACAGTTACAGTAAACCATGTTTCATTAACTACACTTATTGATTTGCTACTACACAAATTGGATCTCTTTATTTTCTTCATAACTTTCTCAATTCTTGACCAATTTTCATAAATGTTTTTTTATTTTGTAGAGAATTTTACGGCCTTCTCCGTGAGCGAAGCGAACAGACTATGCGCGCAGCGCATAGTCTGGTTTGTGATTGTAATATAAAAGCATATTTTTGTGCGAAAAGTCGACGTGAAATTTCGATGTCGACGCAACATTGAATTTGGGGTACAGAATATAAACTTTTTATATAAATTGCTTGAACGCAAATTTTTAATTTGTAAAAAAGTAAGAATTCGTCTTGATTTCATAATCGTTTCCAATCGTTTCCTTGAATATTAACAAGAGAATTCTTTTAAATACGAGAAAATAATTTAGGCAGGCTTCCCGAACCCATCTAAAGCCAATTTCTTATCGGCTGAAGCTTTGATTTAAGCCCTAAAATTCCGAATAATGTTGCATTAACATCAAATAGTTTTGAAGTATTCGATCCTATATCCAAAATATCAAAAGATGATACGATAAATTGACCAAAATAAAATGAAGCGATTATGGGCTTTCTGATTTCATAGCTCAGTGCCCAAAAATACAAGCATGTATATTTAAGACACAATTTCTGAGAAGTTCGACCAACTTTGTGATAAGTCAAAAAATTAATCATACCTCAAAACAACATATATAGCACAATTTTTTATTCTAACCATCATGACGCTATTCATTTGACTTGAAAACAAAAATTCGCTGTGCTACAGTACGCCAAACATTGAATTTTTTGCCATTTTCACCATTTTTCATTACTTTTAGTAAAATTCGATTTTCTCCACGAATAATCAATATCATTCATTCAAACAGCTTTCAATCGATAGAAGAATAAATTTTCAATCAGCTGAATGCCAAAACTTTCGATACATATTAATTTACACTTTACACTGCAGTTTAAACTCAATAAGTATTCGTTAAAAATTACAAAAATTTTTAACTTATTTTCGGTTTCTTTGGGCCCCTTACATATACAGCAAAAATTTTTGCCCTTTTTACACAGCTTGTGCCTTGGACTAAATACAAAAAAATTTTATCAAAAAAAAGTACCCTGGACTACCAAAACAAGCGTCCGATTGACCCAATATATCCAAATTTGCATATAAAAACAGTGCATTGCATAAGCAGAGCCTTTTTGCAACAAATACTATCCGTAAAAACAGCTATCAATTGATAGAGAAAAAAATTTCTTATCAGCTGAATGCAAAAAATTGTTATACACTCTACTTATGACTTTACACTGCAGTTTAAACTCAATACATATTCTTTAAAAATTACAAAAATTTTAACATATTTACGGTTTCCTGCGGGACTGTTACATGAAAAGCAAAATAGTTTGCCCTTTTTATACAGCACATCCCTTAGTCTAAACATAAAAAAAATTTTAGCAAAATAAAAGTACCCTGAACTACCAAAACAAGCGTCCGATTGACCCATCATACCCAAATTTGCATATAAAAAAGCGCATTCCATGAGCACAGATTTTTCTCAACGAATAATCGATATCCTTCGTTGAAACAGCTACCAATCGATAGAGAAAAAAATTTTCTATTCGCTGAATGCAAAAATTGTTACACATTTCACTTTACACTTCACGCTGCGGTTTAAACTTAATAAGTATTTGTTGAAAATTACAAAAAAAATTTAACTTATTTTCCGTTCCTGTAGGCCCCTTACATATACAGCAAAAATTTTTGCCCTTTCTACACAGCTTGTGCCTTGGACTAAATACTAAAAAAATTTTATCAGAAAAAAGTACCCTGGACAGACCCATAGGAACCGTAAATATGTTAAAATTATTGTAATTTCTTAAGAATATGTATTAAGTTTAAAGTGTAATGTAAAGTGTGAAGTGAAGTGTATAACAATTTTTTGCTTCAGCTAATAGGAAATTTTTTCCTCTATTGATTGGTAGCTGTTTCAACGAATGATTTTGATTATTCGTTGAGAAAAATCTGTGCTCATACAATGCACTGTTTTTATATGCAAATTTGAGTATAATGGGTCGTTCGGACGTTTTTTTGGTAGTTCAGGGTACTTTTATTTCGATAAATTTCTTTATATATTTAGACCATGAGTAAAAAGGGCAAAAACTTTTGCTTTTCACGTAAAAAACCCGCAGGAACCGTAAATATGTTAAAATTTTTTGTAATTTTTAACGAATCTATACTAAGTTTAAACCGCAGCATGAAGTGTAAAGTAAAGTTTATAACAATTTTTGCATTCAGCTGATAAGAAATTTTTTTCTCTATCGATTGGTAGCTGTTTCAACGAATGATATTGATTATTCGTGGAGAAAAATCTGTGCTCATGCAATGCGCTGTTTCATATGCAAAGTTGGGTATAATGGGTCAATCGGACGCTTGTTTTGGTATTTCAGGGTACTTTTATTTTGCTGAAATTTTTTTTGTTTAGGCTAAGGGATGTGCTGCTGAAAAAATTTCCTATTAGCTGAAGCAAAAAATTGTTATACACTTCACTTTACACTTTACATTACACTTTAAACTTAATACATATTCTTAAGAAATTACAATAATTTTAACATATTTACGGTTCCTATGGGTCTGTCCAGGGTACTTTTTTCTGATAAAATTTTTTTAGTATTTAGTCCAAGGCACAAGCTGTGTAGAAAGGGCAAAAATTTTTGCTGTATATGTAAGGGGCCTACAGGAACGGAAAATAAGTTAAATTTTTTTTGTAATTTTCAACAAATACTTATTAAGTTTAAACCGCAGCGTGAAGTGTAAAGTGAAATGTGTAACAATTTTTGCATTCAGCGAATAGAAAATTTTTTTCTCTATCGATTGGTAGCTGTTTCAACGAAGGATATCGATTATTCGTTGAGAAAAATCTGTGCTCATGGAATGCGCTTTTTTATATGCAAACTGTTGTGCTTTTCATGTAACAGACCCGCAGGAACCGTAAATATGTTGAAATTTTTGTAATTTTCAAAGAATATGTATTAAGTTTAAACTGCAGTGTAAAGTGATAAGTAAAGTGCATAACAATTTTTTGCATTCAGCTGATAAGAAATTTTTTTCTCTATGAATTGGTAGCTGTTTTCATGGATAGTATTCGTTGAAAAAAGGCTGTGCTTATGCAATGCACTGTTTTTATATGCAAATTTGGGTATATTGGGTCAATCGGACGCTTGTTTTGGTGGTCCAGGGTACTTTTTTTTTGATAAAATTTTTTTTGTATTTAGTCCAAGGCACAAGCTGTGTAAAAAGCGCAAAAATTTTTGCTGTATATGTAAGGGGCCTACAGGAACCGAAAATAAGTTAAAATTTTTTGTAATTTTTAACGAATACTTATTGAGTTTAAACCGCAGAGTAAAGTGTAAATTAGAATGTATCAAAAGTTTTTGCATTCAGCTAATTGAAAATTTATCCTTCTATCGATTGAAAGCTGTTTGAATGGATGATATTAATTATTCGTGGAGAAGATCGAATTTTAATAAAAGCAATGAAAAATGGTGAAAATGGCGGAAAATTCAATGTTTGGCGTACTGTCGCACAGCGAATTTTTGTTTTCAAGTCGAATGAATAGCATCATGATATTTAGAATAAAAAACTGTGCTATATATCTTGTTTTGAGGTATGATTAATTTTTGACTTATCACAACTCACCATTGTCGAAGGTTGAACTTCTCAGAAATTGTGTCTTAAATAGGATAAATAGGATAAGCTGTATGTAATAAATATTTATAAGCCCATTCCATGCATATATTTCACGCAAAGCATAGACTATTTATTGGTTTGATAATATTCAAATATTGATCCTTGGATTAAATGTTATCCAAATTGAACTGAATGAATTTTACGAAAATTTTCAGCGTTAAGTGAAAGTGCTCCCCATCGCTTAAATTATCAGCTTCATCTATGTATAACATCCCGTTTTCACCTTTAAAAGGGCGCAGCTGATAAATGAACTAGGTACACAAATTTTTCGTGACCCCCCAATTATTTAATGGTCGCATTGACCCGTGAACTCGTCGAATTTCATAGGGTCTCCCAACCAATGCTTTTGAAACTTATTATTTTAGCAAATATTTTTATATATCACCAATTGCAAACTTTATAAAGTTGCTCACCGCACGGTTTCTACGGTCATGCTGTATCTGTTGACGTTCCTGAATCCGTTGCGCAGCTTAGCAAGCTGCCTGGGCATCTTGTAGATTCGTATGTATTTCTCGAATCAAGGGCGCCGGCTGCGGAATTTCTTCAGCAGATGGTCTGTTTTACATAAGTTTGGGCATAAACTTTAAGAATTTTTTGAAAGTAAGCCGACGGATTACGATAATTATATATCAAATCAATGCTATAATCGCAATCTGTCAGCTTATTGTCGGACACATATTTTAAAATTTATGCCCAGACTTGTGTGAAACAGACTAAGCTTGTTCCTCGGCAGTTTAGCATGACGTTCATAGACTTGGAAACCGGCGTGAATCCCGTACTTTCATATCGGGCGATGTTATAGGCGAAAGTCACGGCAGGAAGTCGCGACGCGAGCCTTGTTAGGTGGAAGTATCGAGTTTTCGAAGATAATACGGATCGTCACACAGAAAGTTCAGAAGATACCAAGAAACTTGTCTTCCAAAACAAAAGTTAATAGAATTTCACTAATCAACCGGAAATCATTGAAGACTGGTTTCAATAGCGTTAAAGCTACATATGTTTGTACATAATCCTTTGACAGTTTCTAATGATTTTCAAGCACTTTGGAATAAAATTTTCGATTCTCATCTATTTTTGGCCTTCATATTGTAACGGGCGGCGCCGCATACCTTCCGTTACGTGAGCAAAATTTTACCCGCACCGGTTTTCCGGATCTTCCGCTCTGTATCGCGTGTGTAGTACTAACCGACTACTCGGGCTCTTGCTCACTTTCTGCGCTAATATTCGATATAATTGAGAAACAATATAAGATTAACCTCACGGGTTTAACTTCAAAGTATCAATTTCAAATTGTGTAGTAGCACCTCTGCTACAATTTTGCTTCATTGGCCCCATAAAATTTTATATTTTTCCGTCTCGAGGGGTCTAGACTCCCCAAACCTCCCACGTGCATGTCTGCTTAAGGACAGCAGGAGTTGCTTCTTTGAAAATGAGAAATATTGATTAAAATACATCGAT
>JAVLUZ010000154.1:29961750-30240488 GCA_036768485.1 Mermis nigrescens
CCTCGGCGCCGAGGCGAAGCTGAAAAGTGCCGAGAGCGCCGAGGGTTAAAATCAAATTTAAATAAGTTTAATATGTCCGTTGAATATTAACTATTTAGAATGCATCTGCAGTACAAAGACTATTTTTTACCTATAGACTTTTCTTGTGGTTTTAGTCGCGTACCCAGTTACACAAAAATACATACAGCAAAGTGCCAATTTATTATTCATGTGATGACTAAGTTTTAATTCTCATTCTTGCTACATGGATCGGAAAACACACATTCCCGAAGGGAGGGGTGAGGGGTGCAAGACTCAAGTCACTGTCAGACGATTTTTGGTGAAAAAACCTTTTGAATATTTTTTGAACCTAATTTTTACTGTGGCAAAAAGTGCAGCTAACTATTAAAATTTCCCGAAGTGAGACAGTATTTTTGAATGCAAGCAAGAATAAATAGACAAGCTGTCACTATAAAACATGCATGTAACAGCTCAAAATTTTCGGGAGGGGCTCCTCGGCGCTACATGTAACGGCTAGAAGTTTCTGGGTGGGGGATTAGCAACTCCGCAAATTTTCGCCAAAAATGGGGAGGGTGGGGTCAAAATTTTCTGACGTTGGAGGGAAGGGTTAGGGGAGAACGTCCAACCCTGGGCGGGCGGGGAATTCCCCAAAGCCCTTCCTGTTACACGTATGGTTTTCGGCCATTTTGTACGGGAGAGGGCGTACAGGATTACGAATTTTCGGCCGAAAATCGCAAAAACGCACCTAAAAATGGCCAATAAATGCAGGATTTTGCCAAAAAATCAATTTCGGCTCGTGCATTTTTTGGAGCCATTTTTATACAATGTTAAAATACTTTCTTGGACAAAGTGATATTAATTATATCGTTTTTCAAAATTTTTTACAAAATTTCGAAAAATTTTCGGCGCTTCGCGCAAAAATATCGCTAATATACTGTATTTAGATTGAAGACAGAGGCATTGAACACTCAAAAGTCCAATTTTTGTGTAATCTAGGCATCTTTATGCAGATTTAAATATCTTTTGTATCCATTTATACCGTTTTTAAAAATTTTATGCAAAAACAAGTACTATTTAATAACTCAGCACATTTAGCCGTTAAAAGATAAAATTGACTAATTTATCCTGATGTTTGCATTGGATTTCTAAGCACAGTTGGTAGGGCTTATTACAAGATTTAATTGGCATATTACAATATCTGTAATATTTCTGACTTTGTAGTACAAGTTGTTTTAGCTTCTCACTCAAGTTTTATCGTGTATTAATTTCATCAAAAGCTCATTAAAATTTCGGCGCTTCGCGCCAAATAATCTTATGAACTATATCCAGGCCGAATTATCACATTTAGGACCACGGTTTTTTGTATTCGGCAAAGATTTTTCATAATGTGCAGAGACTTTTCAGGACTATCTTTGTACATGCACAAAGATTTTCGGAAGAGACAAAAAAATGTAAAAAGGTGTAAAATTCCCGAAAATTTTTCGGAAACTTGCATCAGTCAGTATGTCATGTCCTATATATCTTCAAAATAGTAGAATTTGCATTTAGAATGGGAAAAAAATGTCAAATATTCAGAGACCCAGGAATTAGCTAAGATACGCTACCGAAGGACGAAAACCCCTGTTTTACCACACTAAATCGCTACTGTACCATACTTTAATAGTACACAACAATTTGCATGTACAAAATGTTCAAAGACTTTTGGATACCATTTTTGTACATGTAAAAAGGTATCTTGCACATAAAAAACACTGTTTAGGACTGCATGCCGGTTGCAGGTCACACACTGGCAGTATGTGAAAATGTGTATGTTTAAAAATATATTTATATAAAATATCTACAAAAATTTGTTCGCTCATACAAAGACACTATTTAATTTACTGGTCCCCCATTTTGGGATTTCACCCTTCCTCAACTCTGGACCTTGGAAACTATGATCGGAAAGTACAGTGCAGTTTCTGTCATATTACCTACCACACCAGAATTGGATGACTGAAAAAGCGTGTTTAAACATGCATTACTGCAAAAGCGAGGCACAATAATGGCTACAGTTCTTTCTTTACTTAGCTTATTTCGTTTGTTCGTTTATTTCTTTGACACTGTTTTCTTATTTATGTATAGTAATAAAAGTTTTTAAGTGCTTTTTCAGCCATATTTTTTAATAACTTTTCCAAGTCTTCAACGGCAACTTGTTAAAGTAAGTATGCTTTCATTCTTCTGACTTTATTCAATAAATCCTTCACGCATTTAATCTACTATTATTGAAAATGACATTCGATAAGATGTTCAATATTACGATTATTCTCTAGCTCATGTGCATACAAAATTTTCTAAGAGCACTATTTATGGGTATAGGTATATAAAGCTTGACCCTCGGCATTACCCTCGGCCTCGGCCGGGGCAAGGGTTTTAAGGCGCCTCGGCCTCGGCCGGCGAGGTCCAAAGTGCCCTCGGTCCGATCACTGCTTACAGTAAACTGCAAAACAGGCAACTCAGATCCACGAATCTGGGGCGTGCAAGATTTTTTGAAAGTCAAAAATGGTGGTATGGCGATAAAAACACCATTTTTCGACGTTTCTCATCAAGCACTATCCATTGGCATCAAGAAATTGCGAAAAATTTTCAAACATTGAATTCTGGGGGTATTTTGTTTCTGGGGTTGCATACCCCACGCCCAGGTGTGGTGCATACTGCATACCCCCACGTCCAGGTATGGTTATAAATCATCTATGTAGCCCACTGAGAAGCACACATGGGCGCGGGGGTTATGCACCCCCAGAAATCAAAATATCCCTCCCCCAGAATTCAAGTTTTGAAATTTTTTTTGCTTTTTTAGCTATTTTTTGATGCCATTGGATAGTGCTCGGTGAGAAACGTCAAAGAATGGTGTTTTGTTCGCCATACGACCAATTTTAAGACCATGTTTTGACCTTTGAAAATTTTTTCACACCCCCTCCCAGAATTTCGGTGCTGCCCACCTATGCTGAGAAGGGTTCAAAAATACTACCGATCCGCCAGGCTATGGAAGTGGCTGTTAAATCCAGTACCTAGACAATGCTAAATGTCATCCTATAATTCGATATTGGTACCTACCGTAAAATATATTTATGTATTGTCGTCTACGGTTGCTGAATATGTGCTTAATTTAACTCGCACATTCTATTTCTATGCATTTATTCAATTTTTTAGTGTCAACCGATCGATAAGGCAGCAAACCAGATTTTATAAATTATGCCAAAGCTAGAAAACAAAAACCATGCAAAACAGCAAATAATTATTGGTGTCTTAAAATCAACAAATAGGCAATCGTTTGATTGTTTAACTGAATTTCACGGCATTATTCTTTTTGGATCGCGTGGGAACATAGATGCCAAACGAACATTGCCCAAACCCAGATATAGCATGGTAACGCGTTCCAAGCCTGACGAAAATTAATGCATGTAGAATAAAATAGCGAAAAGTATCGAAGAAGCATTCCATTTCATTTCTCAGATGATGTAAAACTACAAATATACCCAAATTTTTAAAGAAGCAAAATTAGAAATGTATATCAGTGCATAACACAATTTTTTGTAATGTAATGTTGCGCTGGTTACTCAGTCCCATCTAACCTTATTAACCGAATTCAACCGATTTATTTTTGTCACTTTTTATCAATTAATTCATTAGATATAAAAAACTTTATTCATAAGGTCGACAGTGTAGACCAGTCTAGTTGTACAAAGTTTTATTAACTTTGCTTGAGTTTCAAAGCGAAATAAATAAAAAATTCAGATATATTGGCAACCTTGGTGCAGGGATAAGAAATATACTTCTAGCATCTATTTAGAAAGCAGGAAAACTGGCCTTGTTTAACCAGAAATTGCAAAAAACGAATATAAACGAATTTTCGCCAAAACCGAATGACCAACTTTGGCAAATTGATCTGTTATACTTGACCTAAATACATTTTGAGGGCTCAAACGTACAGTGTTTAAAAGAGCTATGAAAATGATTGAAGTCGGAACAGACAATAACGGAAATAAATAAGGAGTTTTACAAAAATTGTAATCAAGTAAGGGATGACATTACAATGCAAAATAGTATCAATCTAGTTTTGATCCACTTTCATTTTAGCCTTTGCACTATGAAATTTTTTCCACAAATATGTGTAAGTGTCATACAACTTCAAATAATATCAGACAACATCGGCCTATCAATCAGCGATGTTATAATTTACAGTTTAAGAGGGTAAAATTGTCTTCGTGAGATACATATGACATATATAGTTCATCTGTGGCATGCATGAGATATAGTTATACATGGACAGCAAAAAATTTTGTTAGGGTCTGATAGGAAAAATGCTCCAAAATTAATCCTGGTGGGTCTATAAATTCTGGGGCTCTTTGGATTCAAAGGGGAGGGTCCAAACCGCAAATGAAAATGGGGGTCTGGGCCCCAAAAATTTGAAAGGCCCTTTAAATCGATAGATCCCCAGAATTTAGTTCCTATCCATGTATGGTTTAAACCCTTCCAGACATACGTGGGCAGCACCAAAAATCTGAGGAGAGGGGCGCAAGATTTTTCAAAGGTCGAAAAATGGTCTTAAAAATGATGGTATGGCGAAAAAACACCATTTTTCGACGTTTCCCATCAAGCAGTATCCATTGGCATCAAAAAATTGCGAAAAAACGAAAAAAATTTAAAAATTGAATTCTGGGGGGGGGGGGTATTTTGGTTTCTGGGGGGTATTTTGGTTTCTCGAGGGGATGCATACCTCCAAACCCCCACGCCCAGGTGTGCTTCCAGACCCCTAAGCCCATGTGTGGACATATTTATTAGTCATTTCACCGTAAATGAGCAAAATGTGTTATCCCAATTTGTTTTACATTGAATTCACTTAAAAATCCTATTTTCAAATTAATGTTACAGTATGAATTCACGTGCAGAGAATTCAAATGACTGACCGATTCCTCCTCCAGCGTGAGGTGGACATCCATACTTAAACGAATCGACATAGGCAGCTATTTTCCCCAAATCGATATTATGGTGTTTGGCGCGTTCGATTAATTTATCAACATCGTGTATACGCTGAGCACCGGACAAAATTTCTTCGCCTGCAAAAATTAGAAATTAATGAGGCGATAAACGGCACTAAACTATCGTTCAAATCATAAGATTAAAGAGCCGAAAACTTTGAATGTCGTAAGATTAAGGTTCAGGAAAGTTCACGCGAGTTTTTTGAGGTTGTCTTCCAACCTTAATTATGTAAATACATAAATGTCCTTAAAATGATAAAGAAATATTGTTGTTAAAAATGATTCAAAAATCTGTGAGAAATCCTAAACAGGCTAGTTAATTTCAAGCATATGTATGTCTCGGAAACTTATACTTGTATCTACATAGGTACATACGAATATATGTATCTGAAACATCACACAACGAATAGGTGCAGAGTCAATATACACAAAACTGTAATTCTAGCCATGGAATCTGAACCATACATAGACAGCGACGAAATTCTGGACATTTGATGGGCGAAATCGCAAACACATTAAAAATTAAATGCCGGGTCTACCGGCTTCTGCAGGGGATATGAATCCAGAGGGGCATAACAAAAGGTGGGCGGCACCAAAGGTCCGGGCGGAGGGCGTGCAAGACTTTTTTAAAGGTCAAAAATGGCATAGGCCGCGAAAAAACGCCCTTTTTTAACGTTTCTCATCGAGCACTATCCATTGGCATCAAAAAATTGCGGAAAAAACAAAAAAAAATTTCAAAAATTTAATTCTGGGAGGTTATTTTGGTTTCTGGGGGGGGGTTTGGTTTCTGGGGATGCATACCCCCGAACCCCCACGCCCAGGTATGGGCATAACCCCCACGCCAATGTTTTATCTGAACCCCCATCCATCCTTAATCTTTGCTGAGGTTTACTAGTCAATGTCATTATGCAGAGAACGTCGTCATAAAATTTCATCAGCTCAAGCTTGAATCACTCGAGGAACATCGAACGTTTGACACTGTCTAATGCCGATCCATCTAACCTACCGCAAACTGTGAGGTCTAAATGTGAAAAAATTCAAGAACCAGACTCATGAAAAAGTTACGAATGACGCTCAAGGCAGTGATTAAACGAGAAGTCTATACATAAAAACATGCACGACGAAGCCCTAATATTGTAGCTATGAATAGAATGCGCCCAAATGCTAGTCATAAATTAAATCAAAAAACATGACTGCTTAGCATGTAAAGTACAGGGTGACTCAAAAAAATGAACCGCATATCAGTCCTTATGACTTCTCTGATACTTGATTGATTTTGATGCGGTTTGCTTTATTTAAGAGCCTATGACCTCTACAACAACTTTGTTAAGTATTACATATTCACCAGTTGTTAGTTTACACTGAGTTAATCCGAAGTTTTTTCTAGCATTTTGCAGATTAAGTGTATAAAACAAGCTAACGTTTGCAACATCATAACTTGTTAACGGCAATAGCAAATCAGATGCGGTTTGTTTTAAATGAAACTGAAATTATTTACTTACATTTATTGTCATTTTTATATTAGTTGGTGTAGTCTATCCGATATAACTGTACTTTAATCATTTTTATTTACTTTTATCACATACTTTTATCCTCAAAATTTTTCAATTTGCAAGCCGTTTGCAAAATGTGCAACCTTTGATTACAGCTCAATTATTTTGCAGCAACATATGTATAACTTCATGAAGTAAATTACAAGGTGAGTATAAGCGAAATGAATGGAATTTAGAACTAATTAACTGACGTAAAAAATTGCAAAGCTACAGGGCGAAAAAAGACAAATGTTTTTGGCAGATAGTTTCAAGACTTAAGAAACGACTCTTATCAAATTGCGTGCATCTTTACAGCAACACAGTAACTGTAATTAATATTTTAAAGACTTCATGCGAGAATAATTTGGGTTTCATTAAAAAAACCGCATCTAATTTGCTTTTGTCGTTAAGAAGTTAAGATGTTGCAAAGATTAGCGTGTTTTACAACTTCAATCTGCAAAATGATAGAAAAAAACAGACTTCTGCTTAACCTAGTGTAAACTAAGAACAGCTGAATCAGCATACATGACTTGAAAAGGTTGTTGCAGAGGTCAAAGGCTCCTAAACAATGCAAACCGCATCAAAATCAGTTAAGTAGGACCGATAAACGGTTCGTTTTTTTAACCATCCAGTAAATCAAACTGCAGCAACTTACCCCTCATGTACATATCGTACGAGTTTGACCAGCGTTCATCGTGCGGATCGGGCATCGTGTAAAACGGGCGAATGCACAATGGAAATTTGTCCATAATGTAGAAATCGGTCTGATATTTGTCTCTAACCAATTTGCCAAGCAGCTTTTCATTCGGCGTACTCAAATCATCAAAATCGCCCGTTTCGACGCCCGCATCGCGCAGCATCTTCACTCCTTCGCTAAAGGGCAACACGAGCGGCGGTTCAACGAATTTAAACGGCTCAGCAGGATATTGTTTGCCAACGGTCTCAATTTCTTGCTTATATTCGCGCTAACAATGTGAAAATAAAGGGATTTAGACACGTGGGCGTGCGATTGTAGGGACAGAGGCTGATGGGTTTGCAATTCAACCACCGTATACATACATTGGGTACATGATCATGGGTTGACATTATACCTGGGCGTGGGGGAGAAGGTTTGGGGGTATGCACCCCCTCAGAAACCAAAATACCCCCAGAAACAAAAATATCCCCTCCCAATTCAATTTTTAAAATTTTTGTTGTTTTATTCGCAATTTTTCGATGCCAATGGATATTGCTTGATGATAAACGTTGAAAAATGGCGTTTTTCGCCATATCACCATTTTTAAGGCCATTTTTTGTCCTTTGAAAAAATCTTGCACCCCCAGAACTTTGGTGCCGCCCAACTACGGTTGACATGTTTTCACCTCTACCCGCAGAATCCCAAAATTCTTAAAAAGTGACTGTAAATTTCAGCAGATTTTCACAACTTCAACTAAATGCCTGTGCGTAATTACTGTTTATTTTTGTACGAGCTTTTTTCTTTATGTTGCACATTATGAAGATATGAGAAGAAAGTCTTTGTACGACCAATTTGCCATCTAAAACAGCACTCTTTTGTCCTAAATGAAGTCAATAATATAGTCTTTTGCAGAGCGCCAAAGTTTTCGCGTTTTTCTAAATTAGCCTGCACAATGTACGTAAAATCATATGTGGATCCAACTCTGGGAAATAGGTGCAACCAGGTGCAAACCAGTACGAGGTAGAGCAGGTCCGGTACCAGCTAGAAGGTCTGCCAGTTGCATCTGACGATATGAGTAAGAAAATTTCATTTGCAATGCAATATAATGCAGGAGTAAGTGGTTGAAAATAAAACTAACTCAGACAATATGAAAACACTGTCAATGGGTTACATGAGCTATTTGTGTATATACGCCAATGCACTGCAATAGAACCATCACCCAAAATTTAGTGTACAATTTTAAACAAGCTATATAAACAACCACTTTTACGACTAAGCAACTAACCAAAAAAATTGGGCTTGGGTACCAGCTGGGGCAATGGGTATTGCCCGGCTATGATGTGGATTTGAAAAACTAGAATAATTCTTATAATGCCATAAGGCAGAAAAGATACTCAAATTACCACAAAATGGTTGAATTTATCAATAAACGCCGATGCACTCAAGTATCAAATGCGCGGTGTAAACGTAAATAAGCCCATTTTATCTTCAAACAATAGAAAACAGTCGCAATCGCAAGATAAAGCAGCAACGGCTGACACTTAGTTAGAAAAATTGATAGCCTTTTGCAGATCAACCCCTCGAAACGGCTCCTTCGAGTGCTTATTTGCTTAGGCGGGTTCAGAAGGCAGTTTTTTTAATACTTTTTGTCCTCAGAAATCATTCAGACATGTTCGATAGCTCAAGATCACTTGGCAGCACAAATGGACGTGGGGGTTTGGGGGGTATGCACCCCTCAGAAGTCGAAATACCCCCCCCAGAATTCAAATTTTAAAAATTTTCTTTGCTTTTTTAGCGATTTTTTTGATGCCATTGGATAGTGCTCGATGAGAAATGTCGAAAAATGGTGTTTTTTTCACCATACGACCACTTTTTGACCTTTGAAAATTTTTTCACCCCCCCCAGAATTTCGGCGCTGCCCACCTATGCTTGGCAGTATTTAATTTTCCAAAACCATAGGTAGAGGTAATACCCCCTCTTAACTTCTATGTCCATGTTTGGATCATACCCATACATGATCTGGGGGAAGCTTTAGGAAAAGAATTCACCCCAAAAAGTTTTCCACTCCCATAATTCGCGACTTTTCCAAAGGTTCCAAAACTTTTCAAAAACATCGTAGAAAAAGTGCTGCTATCAGCGTTGTTAGCTTATCTACATATTTGCTCAAAAGTGTCAAATTTTCGGCGCTTCGCGCCATATACTCAACCTTCGGATATGTTTTCTTTGATTTGTTCGAATTTCTTTAATTTTTTCGAATCTTCTCTATGTTTCTATGCACTAGAAAAATAGAGCATCGTCAGAAACGCCGAAAAACGATGTGTTTGAAGCGCATTCACCATTTTTGAGCCCAAAAAGGCATTATAAAATTTCACCCCTCCTCCCTCAGAATTCCCATGTTGTGCATATCTGGTAACACCCCATAAACCCCCTATGCAAAGCTACATGCTACGGCGCTTTACATCTATCAGTCACTTTTGGATTATATTATAATTCAATCCTACTGATTTTTTTGCTTGTTTTACATACATATGTTATCACATTTTACAAAGAAAGATCGATGGAAGTGTTCACAAATTTAACCTTTGGCGAATGCCCGCATTTTTGAGCCAAAGGAAGCCACTTAAGACGATTTTTGGGGCCGACTCTCTTAATTTCCTACGTTGAGCATATTTTCTACGTTGAGCATATCGTCTGTTTAACATGCAAACGAAAAGGAATAAAAAATACCATGTACGAATGTAACTTTCGATTTTGAATCAAAATTCGAGATTTAATTTTCTTTTAAAAATGAAAATGATAACCATCATTTCTTCGAGCTATTAATTTACATAAGTGACGTTTTGGACACAACAAACTATGTATATAAAGAGTGATCGTCATAATGAAAACAAATAATAATGCACTTCGAGTCCTTTGAAAATTTTTTCACCCCCCCCAGAATTTCGGCGCTGCCCACCTATGCTTGGCAGTATTTAATTTTCCAAAACCATAGGTAGAGGTAATACCCCCTCTTAACTTCTATGTCCATGTTTGGATCATACCCATACATGATCTGGGGAAGCTTTAGGAAAAGAATTCACCCCAAAAAGTTTTCCACTCCCATAATTCGCGACTTTTCCAAAGGTTCCAAAACTTTTCAAAACATCGTAGAAAAAATGCTGCTATCAGCGTTGTTAGCTTATCTACATATTTGCTCAAAAGTGTCAAATTTTCGGCGCTTCGCGCCATATACTCAACCTTCGGATATGTTTTCTTTGATTTGTTCGAATTTCTTTAATTTTTTCGAATCTTCTCTATGTTTCTATGCACTAGAAAAATAGAGCATCGTCAGAAACGCCGAAAAACGATGTGTTTGAAGCGCATTCACCATTTTTGAGCCCAAAAAGGCATTATAAAATTTCACCCCTCCTCCCTCAGAATTCCCATGTTGTGCATATCTGGTAACACCCCATAAACCCCCTATGCAAAGCTACATGCTACGGCGCTTTACATCTATCAGTCACTTTTGGATTATATTATAATTCAATCCTACTGATTTTTTTGCTTGTTTTACATACATATGTTATCACATTTTACAAAGAAAGATCGATGGAAGTGTTCACAAATTTAACCTTTGGCGAATGCCCGCATTTTTGAGCCAAAGGAAGCCACTTAAGACGATTTTTGGGGCCGACTCTCTTAATTTCCTACGTTGAGCATATTTTCTACGTTGAGCATATCGTCTGTTTAACATGCAAACGAAAAGGAATAAAAAATACCATGTACGAATGTAACTTTCGATTTTGAATCAAAATTCGAGATTTAATTTTCTTTTAAAAATGAAAATGATAACCATCATTTCTTCGAGCTATTAATTTACATAAGTGACGTTTTGGACACAACAAACTATGTATATAAAGAGTGATCGTCATAATGAAAACAAATAATAATGCACTTCGAGTCCTTTGAAAATTTCAGTGAACGTGTTTCCGATCATCTGCAGCACTTCGTGATAATGAAAATCAAAAGCCATCTCAAGATCGAGGCCAACAAACTCAGTCAAATGCCTGTGAGTATTGGAATCTTCGGCTCGGAAAACGGCGCCTTCAAATAATAAAAAGAGAAAAAATTTAAAAAAAAACATTTAAGCATACATGGGCAAGGCAGAGGGGTTAGAGGAGGGGGTGAAATTCAGGAATGATCATGCAGTAAATTGTAGTCATTGTTTTTAAGTTCTGTTTATGCATGCACAAAGACTGTTCAAAAGTCAATTCAGTTTCTGTATGTGAATTTCGGGGAACGATAATATGGTACATTAGCACGTTTTGTGAGGTAAACTGGGTTTCTCGACCCTTAACAATGAAGTTTAGCCAATTCACGGATTTCTAGCGGTAAAGAATGCAAAAATTTATCAATACGGCGTGAAGCGCAGGAAAATTTTGATATTTACGCCGTTTTTGGATAGAATCTTCGGCCTTTGTTAAGCAGTAAACTCAAAAATTGTCTTGCGGCACCGTTCGTTTTCTCAAAATCGACTGACAGTACCTAAATTTACTAAACCTTAGGTAGAGGTGATAATTCTTTCACCCCTATGCTTATGTGTGCATTTAGGTACTCATCAACAAAAACACAAATAACATCCTTATTACATCTACCAATTCCAGGATTAAGGACTGAAGGACACTTCCACGGGCGGAGCAATATGAATACTCTTTTTATTTGAAAAACCGGAAAAACGCTGTCGAAATCGATATACAGGGTGGCCCATAAAAAAGGCTACATCCTGATGTAATATGTAGGTCATTACTTCGGCACATGTCAACATAAAACTTTAGGACCAATTGCATTAGATAGATAAATATGCGTTTGTCTCAACCGCATTAAAAATTTTGGTCAGCTGTTAGCGGTTCGTACACTACAGCAATTTGTTTACACCTCACTTCGACATTGAAGAGTTTCTATATTGTATCATGTTACTCGTATGTGTAGATATCCTTTTTTCGACATCTTTGGCAATATTTTCAGTCAAAGAAATTAATAAGCACGTTTTTCGAACCCTCGGATTTGATACGCGTCCTACTGGGCGCAAAAATTTCAGGATATTGTCAAAAGAGGATGCAAATTGATGGCAGGAGACAAATGCAAAATCTTGCATTGATATCTAATCCCGTAAAAATAATGTTTTTAATTTTTCAAAAGTGTTCATTTTGAGAAAAATATTGTATTATCCGATTAAATATCTGTCTATATATAAATCACTTTTCAAGCCCCCAACCATTCACGCATTTTATTCGTTTTTTGAGTGATAAACAATACATTCAAGGAGACAAAAAACAAGTTCCACATGAGCTTCGTTACAATGCAGGCTCATCGTGCTGTACCAATGGAGAAAAACACCGTTTAAATTCGTCATGAATGCAATTTTCAACTTAATTCAATTTTTTCGTGCCAAGCTCCTCTATAGAATCAGAAATAGCAATGATTCCAAGTCAGTTAAGTTAACATGCTCGATATATGTACAAATCGGGATCAAGCGTTACGTTAGGTAAATACTGAAAAATCTAAATCCACGTGGTAATCATACATAATCGTAAGAAGGGGGTTTCAACCCCCCCCCGAAAAAATTGTTCAATTCCCCAAAAATTCGCGATTTTCCAGAAATTTCCAAAAAATTAGTAGAAAAGATCTGATCTTAATCGTTTTTCGATAACTGTTTGCCCAAAAGCGCAAAATTTTCGGCACACCGCGCCATATACTCATTTTTTGAATGTATTTTTTCAATTTAATTTAATTTTTCTGATATTTTTACATAGTTTTTTGTTTTTATGCTTTAGAAAGATTCGATAACGCCGAAAAATTATGTTTTCGACTATCAAACGTTTTCTGCATGATTTTTGAGGACGGTAGTAGCAAAGATATTAAGGATTTTTCGGTTCTGTTTACCCATAAAATGCCTAAAATGAAGTTAAAATGATCTGAAAAGTCAAAATATTCGATGAATTCATATATTTTTTACTGATAAAAGTGACAAAACGGGTCAGGATCAGACACGCACATGGGGAGTTTGGGGGGTCCTGACCCCTCAGAATGGAAAACTGGGAAATTTTGTCGAAAAAATGAGGCAAAATGAAGGCAAAAGTAAGAAAATTGACAATTTTCTTCAAAACTGCTTCATAATGATCGGAAGCTGTGTAATAGCGCAGTTTTAATGCTATTTTAGCGTTTACTTACACTAGTTTTTGAGGTCATTTTGGCTCAAAAAAGTTCAATTCTTGACCCCCCTATATCGGCCATGCTGTGTATCTGTGGTCATGATTGGATGAAAAGTACCAGCAGTGTTTCATTGAAACATTTCAAACAGGATGTTTTAATCATTTTTCATATTTCAACCAACAAAAAAGGCGCGAACTCTAATTTTACTGGTTCCAAATCTCGGGATTTTACCCCCCTTAAACTTTCGACCTTGGGAAACTGTCCCTCAAAATAGGAGAAACTCTATTCAGTGTGGCAAAAATCAAAAAATTACATATGAAGATGTTTTATGAAGTTTATTTTAAAAGGAATCTGTATACATACATTCTCCGCAACAAATTAGCATAAATGTTATAACCAATTCGACTTATGTACATATCGTCGCCGCTATGCAAAAAGGTGCTATGTATGTACATCCACTTTTTGCGATATTGAGAAAGAACGAATTTAAAGTTTTATATAGGATATGAAATCTGTGTACATTGCAAAAGATGGATGCTCATATCTCAATCAATATTTGAGATTAGGGGCTAGAATTTTTTTAATTAATAGGAAATAGTCTGAAGTAATCCAAGCAGCATGTAACTCATTTTTCACAAAAAGTTGATGTAGCACCTTTTTGCATAGCGGCGACGATATGTATGTTGTACAATCTATGCGTCAATTAAGAGAACGGTCAATTTTATTACATTATAAGTATGTAAATTGTAATTTGAAATTAATTCATAAACTTATATCTAACATAAAAGGGTGAACAATTCCCGAGATTTAGAAATCTCAAGCTTTTTGGAGGTTGTGAATTATAATTTATAAAATTATAATTATACTCCTTCATTGCGCATAACCGTTTTTTTACCTATGGTAAAAACGCGATCGAAATCGCCGCATATGGCCATCTGTTTATAAAGTTGAGGAGACTGCGCCAGATAAGCCGAACCTTTGAAATAAGATACCGTAAAAACATTGGCGCCGCCCTCCGACGCTGCCGAAATTATTTTAGGCGTATGAATTTCCAGAAAACCATTTTTCCTTAATGTATCGCGAAAAAAGTGACAGACGCCAGCCTAAAAACGATTTTCGTTCTTACAGCAAAGATGCACGGCTGCAGTAAGATCAAATAACACGAAAAATCCCAAAAAATTGACCATTTCTATTTAATATCATAATCATACATGTGCTGCAGTGGGGGTCAAGTGACTTGAGGCTGGGGAGTCGACCAACCACGGACCACGCAAAGCAAAATAAGACCAACCACGCAAAAATTTGGGAAGAACCACGGAAAAATTCGAAAATAAAGACAAAAATTTTCAAAATTTGTAAAATGAACATTGGTACAATGCTAAGTTTACGTGGTTGGTAGCCAACCACGATGCTTTCCTGTTGGCTAGTCCATTTTTTTAGTTTTACACGAATATTTTTTCATCATATTGGTGTGATTCATGAGACTGTACTTAAGTACAGATATATTATTTTGGGTAAAATATATGAAAGTGATATTTATATGTATATAACAATAGTCTATAGACAAAATAGGTCAATACTGTGCCCAAAAATTGTCCCTAAAACATGGCACTGCTGTTCTGGGCATTCTGAGCAACCACGCAAGCCTGTGAAGGTCACTTGAACCTGGGAAAAATGAGTGTGCCCATGTACATATGATATACATGTTAGAGGGGAAAATGGATCCCCCAAATCAAAGTCGGCCGTCCCCCATCCCCCAAAGTCAAAAACCTTTTGACCTTCTCCAGATTTTCGGAAAAAATCGAATTTTTTGGCCGTTTTTGAAGCATTTTTTAACCATTTTTGGCCGAAAATTAGGGGTCATTTCCCCACGACCCAAAAATGGCCGGCAACCATACATGATCTGAGGGGAGGTTTCAACTTCCAGAAACATTTTCACCCTGCAAAAATTTTTTTCACCCCTCCAGAATTGGCGATTTTTTGAAAGTTACCAAAAATTTTCTGAAAATTTGTAGGGAAATTGTTTTTTAAGCGTTTCAGCTATCTACATATTTGCACAAACGTGCCAAACTTTCGACGCTTCGCGCCATTATACTCATGTTATGATTATATTTTGTTTAAGTTATTCAGACTTTTTTGATTTTTTTTCTGGAAATTTTTATGTTTTTATGCCCTAGAAGGATAGAGCATCGTCAGAAACGCTGAAAAATGATGTTTTTGACTCGTACCTACCATTTTTTGACCAAAAAAGGCACATTATAATTTTACCCCCACCACCAGAATTCCCATGCTTTGCATATGTGTCATAGACCCCCATCCAAAATTTTGAGCCGTTACATGTACGATCATAATTGAGACCTTTTCCGGTTTTCAATCAAAATGAGGCATATTTTTGTATAAGCAAGCGGAAACGGAATATTTTCTAGTCACTTTTCTAGACTAAAAAAAGCCAACTGCTCTCATTCAAAATTAGAATTAGCACATCACAACAAAATTTACAAACTTAGCAACCCAGATGATTTTACAAGGCCTAAGTTATTACGTAGGACGTCGTCGCATGTTTTGCATTGCTGTGCTGAGACATATAACAACGCCCTGTACTAACATAGGCAGAGAAATCCTTCGCAAAAGTTTAGAATAGTTAAGTATTCAAATCTCGAGGCGAGAACAACGTGTTATCGAGAGTTTAGGGGCTTCACTCTTTCAGTTTAACCAATAATTTTTTTCGACTTTTATAATCTTGTAAAATTTTAAAATTATAATTTTATTATATAAAATTTGAAAAAATGGATGAAAAGCGATTTGAATGATTTTAGAAGATATATACTATCTCGTATCCGATTCTAGAATTGAATCAAATTATTTTAATTTTCTTGAAATTTTTTATCATCATAGTCTAGCACTCGTAAAAACTGTCCAAAAGTGTCATTTATAACGATTCTCAAGATATACGAATTCGAAATCCGACTGAAACAAATTTCGGCGAGAAGTCCGGAGTATAATGCTTATAGCAAGAATGTTCGACCTGTAAGCGATAAATCGCCTGACTAGTTTGAGTTCTCAAGTCTAGAACTCTATTATCTAATCTGGTGTCCAAGTTGACGTGACTTAGTGCTTCTCCTTCGGTTATCTGTCGAGCCGCGTCCTCTATCTGAAGCGGAAGTCGCTGGGCGGCTGCATTTACCTTGAAAATTGATCGAAGATTATTTGAATTAATCCAATTATTAATCAAATAAAATTACTGAAATCAATCATTTAAAATCAGAGAAAAACGAACAGTTACAATACGAGTGAAGCTGCAAAATTCAACGGCCTAATTCAAAGTTGAAAGTTAATAACATTGTACATGTAACAGAAAGACGGTGATTACCCCACCCAAATTTGGTCGTCCCCACACCCACCCCCCCCCCCAAAAATCAAGAAATTCTGACCCCCTCTCTTGATTTTTTTTGGAGAAATTGAATTTTTTGGCCCTTTTTAGGCGAATTTTGACCGTTTTTGGATGAAATTTGAGGTCATTTACCCCCTACCCTGAAAATAGCCGGGGATCCCCACCCGAAATTTCGTTCCGTTGCAGGTATATTGAAAGGCATGCCTAAATGTATAACAAGGCTAAGCCTAACTTTTAGATACGAGCTTCCTTAACTTGCAGGCTAAACCAACACTTCCGACTCACTATTCTACCGGAAACTATTTCTTCGTTTAATTAAACGTACATGGGAACAGTAAAAACGAAAATTGACGCAAAAAATAAGAAAGTGTCGAATTAAAAGACTGCATCACATCGTCTCAATAGCTGCAGTCACATATGTACATATGCAGGCTGTATATAAAAGCCGCGGCCGCCCCCCCTTGGCCAGGAAAAAATTTAGAGGGGTAAAATAATGCGCGGAAAGACTAAAAATCGAATGCCTTGACGTGAAATCTACAAATTTTTGGCGCTTCGCGATGGATGTGTTGTATTTTCCATCATTTTAGCCCCAGCGCGACCAAAAGATGACTTTTCAGCCTTTTAAGTATAAATACTTTTTTCGAAGAGGTTTGAATTTTATGATCTTAATGGATAGAGCATGTCGAGAAACTTCAAAAGACGCGGTTTTTGCGAGCCATCCCAACGAATTTTCCGAGATATAGATCGATTTATGATGTGTCCACCCCCACCTTGGTCAGATCCTGGATTCGGGCCTGTGTACATATGTATATACATAACAGGCGGAATGAGGGATTCTGTCACTGAAAATCGGCCGTACCCCCCGAAAGTGAAAAATTTTTTACCCTCTATTTTTAGCAAATAAGATTGCATTTTTAGGTTATTTTTTAGGTGCTTTTTGTCACACATATTTGCCCCAAAAACATAAAATCACAGGATTCTGCCCAAAAATGGCCGAATAACCCCTTCGATGCACAAGGTCAGGGTCGGCAAGAGAGGGGCTAAACCACAGAAATCGAGACCAGTACATTTAGTGTTCAAGTTTTTTGCTACTTAAATGACGAAAATGGTCAAAATATTCTATATAAATTGCTCTACTGTTGTTACACCGCTTTTTAGCCCAATCAGGCTTATTTATAGTTTTTAGTAATAAAAATTAAAATTGATCAACCCGGGCGAAAAATTTTGCTTTTTTAGATCATTTTGAGGTAATTTCATGCACTTTTTGAGTAAATAAGCCATAAAATTATTGATGCAGGGAAAATTTTTGACATTCAATTTTGAGCTGACGAAACATTTTATGCATCATTTTGAGGACAAAACAGTAATAATGTTCGAAGTTTTCCGGCAATATTAGAAAGTCAAAATGGACTAAAAATGCTGAAAATTCCATCTTGCCACGTTATAGCGTTTTATATAGGCTATTTTAACCATTTTTGTCAGCTGACTAGCAAAAAAAAACGTGAACGCTAAATTTACTGATATAGATTTCTAGGATCCCCCACCCTGCCGACTCTGACGTTGAGCTTCGACATATGATGCCACCAAATCCTGAAATTTTGAGCTGTAACACGACTGGCTGCTACTCAGTGTTTTTTTGTACAAGGTATATTTGTACATGTACAAAGATGGTGCCCAAAAGTCTTGGTACATTTTGTGCATGCAAATTTTTGTGTACTATAATATAGTACAGTAGCGATTTTAGTGTGGTAAAACAGGGTTTTCGATCTTTGGTAGTGTATTTTAGCTAATTTCTGAGTTTCTGACGCCAAAAATTACTAAAAATTGTCTCATAACGGCGGCGCCGAAAAATTTGACATTTTTCCATTATCAATGCAAATTCTGCCATTTTAAAGATATATACATAGGACAAACAATTACTCATTTCGAAAATTTTTTGGAATTTAACACCTTTTTTACAGTTTTTGTCTTCCCAAAAATCTTTGTACATTTTGAACACACAAATTTTTGGGTACTTTATGGTACAGAAGCGATTTTAGTGTAGTAAAAACAGAGTTGTTCGACTTTTGGTAGTGTATTTTAGCTAATTTCTGGTTCTCTAAGGGCAAAAATCATTGAGAATCGTCTTAAAATGGCACGAAGCGCCGAAAAATTTGACATTTTTCCTCTTGAAATGCAATTTCTACCATTATAAAGATATATAGAACGAAAATTTTTGCGAATTTCAGACCTTTTTTGCAATTTTTGTCTTCTCAAAAATCTTTGTACATGTACAATGACGGTCCCGAAAAGTCTTTGTACATCGGGGAAAATCTTTGCCGAGTACAAAAAACACTGCTGCTACTATCTACTATTAAAATCCGGTGTTTTTAAAAAATCTGAATTGTTGAATCGCGATTCTACCGGATGATTTAGGCGCTCATTGAATTTTCAGTCAAAAATTATGTTGATTAGAAATGAGAAAGATTCACAACGTTTGAGATATTCCTGAGAGCGGACGAGATTTAAATATTTTTGCCTAACTTCTAGTGAAAAAATGAGTGACCGATCCAGAAGTTTGAATTTTCACTACATGGATCCAGATCCGGAAACGTCTGTTCATGCATTCTATCATATGTACGAAAACAGAACTGATAATTAACATTTGCACCTGAAAATTTGTCATTTATAAACTTGCACTGAGTATACTTAAAACGATTTTCACACAAGAAAAAGTTCTGCTCTAAGTATGGTTTTTTTGTATTCGGCCAAAATTTCTCCCGATGTACAAAGACTTTTTGGTACTGTCTTTGTAAATATACAAAGATTTATGGGAAAGCAAAAACTGCAAAAGTCTAAAATTCTCAAATTTTCGACGCAAAGCGTCGAAATGAGTAATTGTGTGTTTAATATATATTTATAATAACAGAAATTGCATTCAGAAAGGGAATATGCCAAATATTTCGGCGCTTCGCGCAGTTTTCAGACAATTTTCAGTATTTTTCTCGTCAAAAAACCTAGAAATTACCTAAAATACCCTACCAAAGGTCGAATAACCTTATTTTACCGCACTAAAGTGCTTCCGTACCATGTTTTAGTACACAAAACTTTGCATGTTCATGTGCAAAAACTTTTGAGGACCATCTTTGTACATGTACAAACGGACCTTGTAAAAAACGCTGTTCCTATGGGATGATTATTACGATTATGGTGAAGGTTATGATTGATACGCCAGTGATAATAACATTAATAAAAACAAGCAAGCGACGACGGTGCTGGCGCTTAGCTGAGGGAGGGGCTCTCTGGCGTGAGGGCAGTCCTCCCAGAGTTTCGGAAGGAAAGACCATCAGAATAGATTTCAGCACATTTTTAAAGCTAATAAGCTAATAATTTTCAAGCGCTTCACGCTGAATTTATTGTTGTCTTCCCAAAGTCCCAAATTTGCGTAAAACACTGTGAATATGTCTAAATTTTCCAGGCGCTCCAAGCAGAATCATTTATTTTCTGTTGTTGCTTTTTGACATTTGCATGAATGGGATAATAAACAACTCTACAAATTTTTAGCAGAGTCGAGCTTGAATGGAATATTGAAAATTCACAGAAACGCTTGAAAAATACTATTATTTTTGCTTATCTCCTAGTAGTTTGCAAACATTTCATTTTTGGCTCAAAAATCCTAAATTTTCGGCGTTTCGAGCCACATGCACATTTTTTGACCATATTTTGTTCAATTTGCGAGTGGCGTTCAATAAGTTCGTGGTAGTTTAGCAATAACTTTTTTTCTGTCCGTGCTATCATCATACGGTTTGCTGCATAGCATTCCCCTACATATGCTGTACATTCCTGCACTCACCATTTCTTTCTTCATAAGTTTTCGTGTCCTAGAAAATTTTTTACACTGACCCCATATTTTTAAAATTTGAAGAAATATTTGCCTACTAATATCTCAGGCACTGATTGACAATTGGCTTCGAAATTTTGGTAGAGGAAAGGAACATAATGGATGTTGATAATGCTATGTCAAAAACCTCGCCTCAATCCGTTTCATTATTCTAGCGTTACACAGTTTCTTTGAACAGAGGTTATTTCAATTTTTACCCAAAAATGCAAAACATTAATTCAGCCAAAATACATAAATCAGAAGGGAAAGTCATCCCAAAAAAATGCTTATGGCGTTGGATGAAAATACATGAATTACTGACTTCATTCATTGAAAATCAAAAATATGACAATTAATTGTTTTTGCAGTTTTTCGATTACTTTTTAATGTTGGGTAGTTAAAAAAATTTTTAGGAGAGGAAAGCTTACAAGGAAAGGAATGGTGAGTGCAAGAATGGTCAGTACATGTAGAGAAATGCTCAGTTAAAAACTGCATGAGGACATCACATTCAGAAAAAAAGTTATTGCAAAACTACCACGAACTTATTGAACTCCCCTCGTACTCAATTTTTTAAATTTTTTTGTAGATTTCTTTAACGTTTTTATGTTCTAGAAGGAGCTAGCATTGCCTGAAATGTCAAGAAACCGCGCTTTTGACGTGTACCCATCATTTTTTAGCCCAGAAAAAGGCACTTTCTGAAAAATTTTCGGGCTTGACCCTTCGCCCCAAAATTCTCATTCTGTATACAGTGGTCGCCATGAAAGATGACGCGCCATCACCCTCAGAATTATAATGGATGGTGCGTCGCGAGCGCCGCGTTACGTCCATCATGCGCCATCATCTCTTTTTTCCCATTAAGCGCCATTAACCTCCATCATCCCGTTAATCTGGCGATGCGGACGGCGCAATTTAGCTATTAATAGCACCAACAAGGAAGCGTGTACGTGAATGCTGACGCGCTTCCTCCTTGTTGGCGCTATTAATAGCTAAATTGCGCCGCCCGCATCGCCAGATTAACGGGATGATGGAGGTTAATGGCGCTTAATAGAAAAAAGAGATGATGGCGCATGATGGACGTAACGCGGCGCTCGCGACGCACCATCCATTATAATTCTGAGGGTGATGGCGCGTCATCTTTCATGGCGGCCACTGTATACGTGAATGAAACGGATCCGTATCCAGAAGTTAGAAAAATTTAGATCCGGATCAGGAAATGGCAAAATTTAGGATCCGGATGGACTGAAATTGAGGATCCTTTCATCACTAATACCTTCATTACATATTATGGAAAATCTAACATACAAAAAATAATATACAATAACTTACGACAAAAATCTTATCCAAGTGAATTTCGATGTTTTGCTGCGAGCAAGACGAAATTGGAGTTTCGACTTTGTCCACCCTGCCGAAAACGTCGATTATCGATTCTTTGGGAATCGATGCGGCAAACTTGATCATCTGCTTGCTAATTTTATCTTCTTCCGAGACGAAGAGCAAACATTGTACGGTGAATTGCTGTTGACGCAATACGATGAAACAATTTTTGCCTTTACTCCGACTCGTGTGCAATCGGCCCCTCATCCAAACCTATTAAAATCATTTAATTGAATAAACGGGGTGGGTCAAATAAAAGGTTACCCCATAGCTGGGAAATGACCAGACCTTCAGCCTATACTCAGGCACGTATCTCTGGGGGAATGGGGGGGTTCGGACCCGCCAAAATTCAGAAAAATCGGAAAAATATGACTTTTTAAACGTTATTTTGTGCTATTTTTGGCCTTTTTGGGTTTAGTCCCCCCAAAATTGGTGCTGCCCCCAAATAGGACGGCCAGCTACGTGCCTACCTTCACTGGGGGCAGATTTTTAGGTCGGTTGTCAAGTTTTCCAAAAAGGTTGTCTCATAAATGATACAAGTTTATATGGTTATCTTGACCAGGAGTTTTTGCACTTCGTATGGTATTTTGACCAAAAAAGTCACCTTAAGAGCTGAAAGTGCATTTGCAGAAGCTTTTGATACACTTTTTTTACCATGCGAAGATAAAACCAAACTCGCATTGTTTCATTAAAAGGGAGAATGGGCTTCAGTGGATTGGTGATTCAGATATCGCCGGTCAGCTATGAAGAATCTAAGGAAGCAAAACAAGCTCCAAAAACGCCAAGATTTTTAACAAAATAATGTGATTTCATTTTTGGCATTATTCATGTCTCGTTACCCTCTTTGTATGCACAATAGCTTGTAGCATGTTTTTTGGCATATAATTTTGAGTATCAGTAAGCACTTTCTAATATGCATTTTGAATATTTTTAGCCAAAAATTTGTCAGCGCTATGATATGAAGTACATAAATTCTCGTGTCCAGGGATTTTATTCTAAAGAATGAATCAGGGAAATTTTGATAATTCATATCGGTTTTACGTAATTAACGGACATTTATGTATTGAAGTGTTTAAGGTTTTTGAATCTCTTGTTCCTTGTGGTGATGGAACATTAAAAACTATGTAATTTGATGAAAATGTTGACATTAACACTCACTTAAAACCAATTTCGCAGCCTTTTCCAGGACAAACAATGAGAAAAAACGCACTTATATTATGTGAATCCGACTCAGAGCGCCGGAATGTTTTCGGCATTTTTATCGCGTTGACCTCAGTTTTGTAGCTTTCTTAAGCAATATATAAATTATATCCGAAGCGGAGCGCCTGATTCAACATTTTCATCCTTCTGTGCTTAGTTTTGCAGCTTTCAGAAGATATGTATGTACATAAGCAACGGATGATTCAATTTGGAGGTCCTAAAGCCAACTTGATGTAAAGAGGCGTAGAAAAACGTTGGCATTTTTAAACATCTTTTTGACCTCAGAAAGTTTGTGCCAGCCGTAAATTTTTGAACTGGTGCAAGCAGGCCATATCCAGGATTTTATTTCAGGTGAGGGGCGGAAATTCTGAAATCAGTCAAATATCTCAAGAACCATTAAGAGATAGGCTATAAAAGCAGTTTTGAGCGTATCTAGGCGAGCTCTATACGACAATGAAGAAAAATTTCGAATTAAAATTTCAAGTCTTTCACTTTATCTAATATTGATATACCGCAAATTTACCGTTTAAGCCATATATGTATATAAAGGCTCAAATTTGGGGTAGTGGGTCCCGGCCATTTTTAGAAGGCGAGGAGGGGGTAACTGACCTCTAATTTTCAGCCAAAAAACACGTACATAAGAACGGCCAAAAAATTTGATTTTTTCCGAAAATTGTGGGGGGCGGGGTCAAAAAATTTCTGACTTGGGGGGAGGGTCGGATGGGAGGACGGCTGACTTTGGGTGGGGTATCCCCCATCCCCCTGCTACATGTATGGTGTAAACTATATCTGCAGAACTGATTTCTCATCATTCAATCAACGAATAATTTTTTAACTACTGTCTTTATACTTAATCATTGTGCTTCACAGAGAAAAACAACACAGATAATAAATAATCCGGCGCGAAGCTCCGAAAAAATATAACACATTTTACACGTCTAGCTCAAATTTGAGTGCTTTTGAGTGGGAGAGAAGACAAAAAATCATGGATAAACAAGAAATCAGACGCAAAGCACCGGAAAAATTCCATGTTCTTCATATTGTAACTCAAATATGAGTTATTTTGACTGGGCTAGAAGGCAAAAACTAAGCTGAACAATGAATTTGGCGCACAAAAATCGACACATCCTCCGCGTCTAGCTCAAATTTGAGCGATTTTGAGCGGTTCAGAAGACAACACTCTACAAAAACAATAAATAAGGCGTGGAGCACCAGAAAATCTAGAGTTTAATGGCTCAAAAGTACGCTAGAAACCTGTTTTGGCGGTGTTTTTGATGCACTTCGTTGCAATGTTTCAATTTTTCTCTTTGACGACCATTGGGAGAAACAAAACATTTTTTTATTCCAGGGAGGGAGCGGCACTCCTCGCCCCCCTGAATACGGGCCTGGATACAAACAAGTTACTATCGTCAAAGATTGTTCTGCTTGTGCAGTGACTTCAAAAAACCAGCTGTGACGGCTCAAAAAATCAAAACAGGGCAGCTTTTGGACTGTTACTCAAACTTTTATATGACTTTCCAGATAAAATTACTCATAAAAACGGACTCAGAAATGTAAAATAATTTGCATTACACAAAGACTGCAACAAAAATATGCTCTTCGAATTTCGTGATAAACGCCATTGCGTCCAAAAATAAGATGTAACATAAAGACGGTATAAGCTTAAAAAAGCAGAAAGCAGTGTGAAGTTGTCCAACAATCCTTAAGTTCATATTTATTCCCTGCAAAAATATTTAAAAAAGTATACTAGACAGAGTCTGTTGGAGCATTTGACGCGAAGCGTCGAAATTTTATAGAAGTCTAGCTAAAAAATAGAAGACTATGGAAATATGGCTCCCAGACTGCCAAAAACAAATGTATGTAATTGATAAGTATATTATCTCGTGCGAAGCGCCGGAATAATTTGAGAAATCAGTCGATACTCGATGGTCAAAACCACTGCAAATCACATATCCATTCTTCATTTGGTCATCTACATATGTTAGGCCTATAAGGAGTAACCGCCCCTCTTAAATCCGCCCCTAAGCTGGTCCAAAAAAGTGTTGGACGGTCTGAAAAACAGGTTGGCTGGTCCCCAAAAAGGGATGGTCTGTCTGAAAAACAGGTTGCCTGGTTAGGACACGGGTTTACTGGTTCCGGAAAAGGTTAGCTGGTTTTCAAAATGGGTTGGTCGCTCTGAAAACAGCTCAACTGGTTCCAAAAAGAATTGACTAGTTTCAAAAAAAGGTTGGTCTGTCTGAAAATCATGCGAGCTGGTTCCGGTTGGTTGGTCCCGAAAAGGTTTGAGTGGTCTCCAAAAAGGGTTTGCTGGTTCCCAAAAAGGGTTGGTCCAAAAAAAGCCTAGTCGGACTGAAAAAGAGTTGGCTGCTACCTTCTGGAATGAGTTAGTCGATCCCACAAACAGGTTGCCTTCCCAAAACAAAGTTGTAAATCATTTTATTTAGCCGGTGCTTTGTCACTTATGTATTTTTCATATAAATATTGCAATAAAATTATCTTCAAGTACAAAACATATCCCTCAACCCGGATACTCCTTCAGCCTGTTCTAGGATTGGTTCAGCCTTTACCCAATTGAGGCTGAAACAGAGTATTGCGCAGGTGTGGCTCCCCCCAATATTGTGTCATAACTTGGGCTAAACTTATTATAAAATTTTGAAACTAGTTGCATTAGACAGATAAAAATATGCATGTTGTATCTGCAAAAATTTTCGGCTATAGTCGTTCGTGCGCTATGGTGATTTGCTTAAACCTAACTTTGATATGTTTTAAACCCTACGGTTTCTGCATTGTGTATTATTACTGAGCATTTGGTACCCTTTTTTGACCATACTTTCAGTCGAAAAAATCATTAGTACATTGGCTGAACTCTGGAGCGGGTACTTTTACCTACTAAATGCAAAAACTGCTAAATATCGTCAAAAGGGTAAGCAAATTGGTGACATGACCGAAAAAGCTTTTAGGGTCTAAAGAAAATCGAGATAGTGTGTAAACAAATGGCTGTAGCAACCGAACCGCTGACAGCAGATGGACAAAATTTTTTACACGATTTAAACAAGGACATCTTTATCTATATAATCACATTGAACTTAAAATTTTACATCCAGAACGACTGAAGTTATGGCCCGCTACATTTGGGTGTAGCCTTTTACTGGCCCGCCCTGTATAATAATAAAAGAAGAAAAGCGAGAAAGTCGATAGGTACAAGGGAAATAAACAGTCGGAAGGGTGAAGAAAAAACAGAAAATCTGATAAAATGAAACGCAAAGAGAATTGATGACATTTATTATCGTCCTCTAATTGCGCATATCAAACCTTTTAGAGAAAACTAAAAATGGTCAAAAATTTAGAGAAATTCATATGTAACACCTCAAAAATTTGGAAGACGGTGGTAGCGAGTCGGCCATTTATAGAGAGGAACGAGTCAAAACCTTTTATTCTTTGCCAAAAATGACGAAAAAGCACGTAAAATGGCCTAAGAATAGACATGTAACAGGGGATCCCCAGATTTTTGGAAAAACTTGCGATTTTTGGCAGTTTTTAGTTGTTTCTTGACCGTTTTTGGCCAAAAATAGGTCATTCACCCCCTCCTAAAAAATGGCCGGGGAGCCCCTCAACCTAAAATTTTGAGCAGTTACAGGTATGTCTAAGAACGCAATTTTTCGCTAAAACGAGGGGTTAAAAATTGCATCCTACATATGAGAAATGGAAGAGACAAAGACGACCAACTTCAGGTATATCCACACGTAATTTTGCTGATAAAGCTGCTCGTATTAGTCATTTTCATAGACATCAGCTATTGTATGTATTATGTACATTTGAGGAATAAATCATAATAGTCGTCCTTTAATTGCGCATGTCAAACCGTTTAGAGAAAACTAAAAATGAAAAATTCAAAGAAATTCATGAATTATTATCAGTAGTTATCCAATTTAATTATTTAAAAATTGTCATTCAAAAGCATTAAAGTAAACGCAAATAAGAAGGGAAATAAATTATCTATTCAGCAAGTTCTATTCGAATCTCTGGGCTGAATAAAATAGGCTAAATGGAAAGAAATAATGGACAACGAAGAATTAAAAAATTTAATTGCATAAGTTGATATATGAAGGTATCACAGAAAACGATTTTTTAAGCTAAAAATATGATTAATAATCTGCGCTTAATATGTTTCAATCTACCTGTGATTTGTCCAACTTCTCACTTAAATCGCGCACTTTCGTAAATGTAATGTCAGATTTTCTATCAGACTGTATCAATCCGTATGTGCCGTATTTACCAACGGACAAATCTTCAGCTTCTACAGCAGCATTTTCGTGACTGGCGTTATCACCCGCCTGAAATTTCGTCAGCTTATATATTGCAGACTTATCAACACTAATTTAATGAATTAGTATTCAATTCAGTCAATTTGGGCTCAGCAAATGTTAAGGAATAATAATTACGCTAAAGCAAGATCAAATGCTCAGGCAGGTTAAAGTCCATAATTACAGTCATTGTGATATGTTTTTGTAAATGGGGGAGACAAAGACGACCAACTCTAGGTGAGGGATCCCCAAGTTAGCTAGCTGATAAAGCTGCTTGTGTTATCCAATTCCTTATACATGAGTTATTCGATATACTACAAGGATTACATATTTCATTATCGTCTTTTAATTGCGCATATAAAAGCTTATATAAAAAAGTAAAAGTCAAGGATGCTAATTCATAAAACATTTAGTATTACATATTTGACTAAGCATGAGCTTCCAATGAAAAATTTTTTCTTATTCCAACGAACAAACCTGTAATAAGTTCAAGTGCAAAGCACGGTAGGTAGTCTTTTGCAAAGACTAATTTATCATTGTTGGAAGACTTGCACAGCATAAGAATTCTGGAGGGAAGGAGGCGTGAAATTTTGAAGTTTTCTGGGCGCAAAAATGGTGCATACGAGTCAAAAACATCGTTTTTACGCGTTTCGGACGATGCTCTATCTTTCTAGAGCATAAAAACAAGAAACAAGTCCCTAAAAATTAAAAAATCGAGCAAATTGAACAAAATATAATCAAAACATGAATATATGGAGCGATGCGCCGAAAATTTGAACCTTTTGAGCAAATAGATAGCTAAAAACGCTTAGAAAGCACTTTTTCACGAATTTTCAAGAAATTTTCGAAAACTTTCGAAAAATAGTAAATTCTTAGGGGAGGGTGAAAAATTATTTAGGGAAGGGGTGAACATTTTTCTGGGGAGGAAGGTGAAAACCCTCAAGATCATGTATGAATGTTGGTAGTAAAGTAGTCAAATAAAACCATAGCATTAAACAGTGAAATTTCAATTTATACTATACTTTTCATAAAAGTATATTCATAACAAGCAGATCTTAATAAAAGAAAAAATTTAAATTATTACTTATCGTTGCAATGGTCTTACTGTATTACGATAACATACACAGGCACGCTGGGGTCAAGTGACTTCCACGGGACCTGCGGTCTAAAGGGTCTTTTTGGGCTCAAAGTGATGGGTTGGGTATACGTCAAAAGCGTAATATTTCGCTACAAATCCGATGTATGGGTGAGAACTTTTTTGTGCTAACACAAGCTGCATTTCCATTATTTACCAAAATTTGCGGGGTCGGTCTGATTTTTCCTTGCGGGGTTGCTCAACCGCTAGGGTCAAGTCACTTGACCCTGAATAAACCCTGCGCCCATGTATGATCGATGAAATAGAAATTAAGACCGAGATAATTTCGCAAAAAAACATAACGGCAAACCTCTTTTCTTGCAGCTTTTTGCTCTGCCTTCACTTGCTTCTTCAAAGCGCTTTTCGATAATGGAGCTTGATTTTCTGCAGCGTTGTCACAGTCAGGCATTATAAAGTTTGTTGAAATTAATTACCTAAAATTCAATACATCATTTGTGTCGTTCTACCTAAGCTTATAACATTAGGTTAAAATATTGCCAACATAGCAAATGTAAAAATGCGAAGATGGTGGACACACAGGTAAATATGTAACTTAATGCACTCCCGTAAATATAGTAATTTAAATAAATAATAATAAATAATCAATAATAAATGATCAAATACCCAACTCATTTGATACATCACACATGTGAAAGGGAAAATGGGAGACCCCCATCCTACATCGGTCGTCCTTCCTTCACCCCTCCGATTTTTGAAAAAACCTGCATTTTCACCATTTCATGTTTTTTGCCGTTTTCTGCTAAAAATTGTAGGTCATTTTCCCACCAAAAATGGCCGGGAAACCCCCTTCAACCAAAATTTCCATACATAACATGTATTTGAAAGCTATGTGTATAATTATAATTTTTTTGAAGTACGTATCTCGTAAAATCTAAAAATTAAGGAGCAATATAGCAGTATAATCAAAAAAACTTTCTTTAGATCTATGTATCTTAATCATAAACTCCTCTTTTTCGCGTGATAAAAATAATCTCCGGTCCTCGAATACTCTTGTTCTTTAAGGAACCTCTCATATGTTAGTGATATAAACAGGCTTCAGGCTGTCCAGTGTAAAGTTACTAAATACATATTTTAATATAATAGCCTTCTTTCGTGTGACGAACGCCTTAAGCAACTTGACCTTTGTCGATTAGAATGACGTGCATGCTTATTTGTTTATGTATAATAAGACAAGGAAATATTTATTGTCCAGAAGTACTTAGGTAAAACGCGAATACGTGACAAAAGGACGACTGAACAAAAGGAAATACAGATCACAGAAAGAAAGAAAGAAATAGTTTATTGCGACAGAGACGGAATTAAAACAATACAAATTTGGTCAAATAAAAAAAGAAAGAATCACAGTAAATACACTGAAATGTCGTCAATGCAATGGAATATAATATCAAAAACCTGCGCAAGGACTATAAAGGCGGTTTGCACTTACTTATAGTCTAAGGTAAAACTAATTTCCTCTAAACGACTGCTGAAGGAGGGAAAGTTCGGGGCATTTACAACTTCTCCTGGCAAATTATTACAAAGAGGAGGGAGTCTATTTGCAAAACAATACATTTTCAAATTTAAGCGAGATTTAGGTATTTTTAGCTTTACCGAGTTAACTGATCGAGTGATGCCATTACACACCGTGAACAACTCGTTAAAATCGATTTCTATAAGACCATGGTAAATTTTATAGGCCATCGATAGATCATGACGGACTCGACGTAACTGAAGTGAGTCTAATTTAAGAAAATCTAATCGTTCACTATTGCTCAAGCCGGGAAAATTAAAGACCCTTCTAGTAAAGTATCTTTGAACTCTCTCAATACTTTTCACGTCTTGCTTTTTGTGTGGTGACCAAATAACCGAGCAATATTCTAGTAAAGGTCGGATATACGTTTTATAAGCCATAACTAGCAGTTCAGCATCTTTAGCCTTAAATGCTCGAAAAATCAATGACATCCTAAAATATGCACTTTTAACTATATGTGCAATGCGCGGCGAAAAATCCATATATTCGTTCAAAAGAATACCTAATCTTTTACTTCGTTGTTTTCCAAAATATGTGTGATAAAAAAACAGAGTGTGTTGGAGTACTGATGTTTCATACCCAGTCGTTTTACTTGGTGATTTTAATCTTCCAAACATAAACTGGGCAAAAGGAGATATTCCTACTGATAAGTTAAGTCGAATATTTTGGAATACAATAAGTAAGCTAGGTTTTAAACAGCTCATTACTGAGTCCACTCGAGATAATAATTTAATTGACCTAATTTTTACTAATTGTGAAAATATTTGCTTTAATATTAATGTTTTACCCCCATTTACGGATTCATGTGATCATAATCAGATTGATTTTTGTTTAATGCTCGATTCAAACAGGAAACAGGAATCTCCTGTCAGAAATTATTCATCTGGTAATTACAGTATTTTGTGATTGTATTACAGTTGATGACTTCTATGATAAGTTTTTGTCCATAATTCATTTTGGTATTGAATGCTTTATACCCTTCAAAAAAATTATCGGTAAGAGGCGTTCTAAGGAGATCCGAAAATCACTCAAACACAAATATTACATGTGGCGAAAATATAAAAAACATAAATCTATTGCCAACAAACTTAATTATCGCACTGCTCCTCATAAATATACTGCTGCTGTTCATAAAGAAATTGAACTTTATGAAAAAAATCTCATTAAAAATGGTAATTTGAAACAATTTTACTCGTATGTAAAGAGTAAAACTAAAACAATCATGTCTGTTCCGCCTCTAAAAGACAGTAATAATATTTTTCAATTCGATTCCTATGCAAAAGCGGAATTACTTAATAAACATATTTGCTCAGTTTTCACTATTGATAATGGTTTTTGTCCTGACAATATTGATATTAATGTATCTAGCAAATTAAATTTGACTTTTATCGATTATATTAATGATGTATCAGTTTTAAAATCTATTAAGAAATTGAAATCGTCTTTTTCAGTTGGACCTGACAATCTTCCACCAATTTTGTTTAAAAAACTGGCTTATTCTTTAGTAAATCTATTAAAAAAGATATTTTCAATATCTCTTTTAACTTCTAAGTTACCTAAAATCTGGAAACATGCTCTTGTAGTACCCATTTTAAAAAAAATGACCCCGCTTCTCCTAATAACTATAGACCTGTTTCACTTACTTGTGTTTCATGCCGATTATTGGAGAATATAATTAAAGATAAAATCATGACGTATATCTTGCATTACAATCTCTTATCAAAATACCAATTTGGCTTTTTACCGAAAAAATCATGTGAATCACAGCTACTTTGTTACACTGATTATATTATCGAAAATTTAGATAATAAAGATACAATCGATTCTATTTATTAGGACTTTCAGAAAGATTTTGATTCCGTTTCAAGTTCAAAGTTAATTTTTAAATTATTTAAGTATGGACTGTGTGATAATCTCATAAAATGGATTCATGATTTTTTGACTAATCGTACTCAGTGTTAAGCTTGATAATACAGTCTCACTACCGGGAAATGTACTTAGTGGTGTTCCACAGGGGAGTGTCCTGGGACCTGTTTTATTCTTACTTTACATTAATGTTATTACAAACCTTTGCATTAGTGAAAAAACAAAAATTATGCTTTTCGCGGATGATATTAAAATATATGCTAATTCAGTGGATTTTTTTCTTTTACAAAAACTTCTTACTGATATTATCAAATGGTCTGAGTTATGGCAATTACCCCTATCAGTATCTAAATGTCAAGTCCTTTACTTTGGTCATAATAATCCTCGCTTTGATTATTTTATAAATGATAAAAAACTTCTTCCTACTAATATTGGGGTTCGGGATTTAGGTATTACTTTAAATGAAACTTTGAATTTTTCTCCTCATATAAAAAATATAGTCAAAAACGCTTACTTTCGATTATCACTTATTTTTCGATCATTTCAGATTAAGAATACAGAAGCATTAATTTTAGCTTTCAAGCAATTTATTCGCCCCCTTTTAGAATTTAATACAACTATTTGGAATCCATATAAGAAATGTGATACAAAAAATATAGAAAAAGTTCAAAAATATTTTACCACACGTATTCTTAAATTTAGTGATATACCATATCGACCGGTCAATCGCCAATTTTTATACTTATACTTATTCATACAATTCTTGGACGGCTAATTATGCCGAATCGATCTGGGAAGTTTCCCGCATCGAAAAGTTTCGATGTCAACTCGGACTGTCTTGTTTGTGCGAATCACGTTAGCGATGACGATCGTGGCTTATTATGCGATTTTTGCGAACTTTGGGGTCATTTACACTGTTTGAAAGTGGACGACGAAGATTTCAAGACGTTTTCAAAACCAAATGTAATATTCTATTGTTTCCGCTGTACACCATTGGTTAAGAAATTCTTACATGTTGAAAAACGACTGGATGTCCTCTCTTCTCAAATTACCGAACTTAATGCGAAATTCGATAAATTGCAAATAACTAATTCTTCAAATTTATCCTGCGATATTCCCTCTATGATACGTAACGCTTTAGAAATCGAAAGTAAAAAAAATAATTTTGTTCTGTTCGGATTGAACGATTGCGGTTCTGAGTCAGCCGATTTGGCTGTTGTTCAAGATTTTGTTGCTAAACATATTAAATCTTCCGATGCTTTAGTCGCTAATGACATTACAATTGTTTTCCGGGACGGCCCACATGTTCAGGGCAAACCACGGTTTCTGAAGGTCGTCTGCATACGTGGGCAGCAAGAAAATTCTGGGGGGTGCAAGATTTTTTTGAAGGTCGAAAAATGGCCTTAAAAATGGTGGTATGGCGATAAAAACACCATTTTTCGACGTTTCTCATCAAGCACTATCCATTGGCATCAAAAAATTGCGAAAAAAACGAAAAAAATTTTCAAAAATTGAATTCTGGGGGGGGGTATTTTGATTTCTGGGGGGGGGTATTTTGGTTTCTGGGGGTTGCATACCCCCCACGCCCAGGTGTGGTCGTCTGCACCGACAGCAAGAAGAAACGATCACTCGTTACGCTCATCAACCGTGCTGGTCGAACAACCTTCGACAATGATGGGAACAAGCGACGGTTATGGGCTCGGCCCGATCTGTCTTACCATCAACGTGTCAAGGCACGTGAGTTGCAGTCTGAATTGCGCGATAGACGTTCTAAAAACGAGCTAAACTTATTTATCGATTATTATTCATTGTCTATAAGAAAATTTTCTCAAGGCTCTGTTTCGCGTCGTAATATATAACATGAGGCTGGCTGCAAGAACTGCCATGTAACTAAATGTGCCTTGATCAATGCTAGAAGCTTAAAAAACAAATTGGATTTTCTTAAGAAAATTGAAATAGATTATGATTTGATGTGTTTTTGTGAAACTTGGCTAAAAAGCGAAATTCCTGATTGTAATATTTTTAACACAAATTATTTTAACGTTTTTAGAAAAGATCGAGAAAAAACTTTGGGTGGTGGAGTATGTATTATAGTGAAAAAAGAAATAAATGCAACAAAAATATTATTACCAGAGGAATTTAATAATTCCGAGGCTGTAGTTCTAGATTTTAGAAATACGACAAATTATTTCAGAATAGTTTTGATTTATAGACCTCCTAATACAGATTTGCAAGTATTGAAATTATATAATGATTTCATTATTTGGAGTACTGATGTTTCATACCCAGTCGTTTCACTTGGTGATTTTAATCTTCCAAACATAAACTGGGCAAAAGGAGATATTCCTACAGATAAGTTAAGTCGAATATTTTGGAATACAATAAGTAAGCTAGGTTTTAAACAGCTCATTACTGAGTCCACTCGAGACAATAATTTAATTGACCTAATTTTTACTAATTGTGAAAATATTTGCTTTAATATTAATGTTTTACCCCCATTTACGGATTCATGTGATCATAATCAGATTGATTTTTGTTTAATGCTCGATTCAAACAGGAAACAGGAATCTCCTGTCAGAAATTATTCATCTGGTAATTACAATGATTTTGCCTTATTTTTTGACAGCATTTTCTGGGAACAAGTATTTTTTGATTGTATTACAGTTGATGACTTGTATGATAAGTTTTTGTCCATAATTCATTTTGGTATTGAATGCTTTATACCCTTCAAAAAAATTATCGGTAAGAGACGTTCTAAGGAGATCCGAAAATCACTCAAACACAAATAATACATGAGGCGAAAATACGAAAAACATAAATCTATTGCCAACAAACTTAATTATCGCACTGCTTCTCATAAATATACTGCTGCTGTTCATAAAGAAATTGAACTTTATGAAAAAATCTCATTAAAAATGGTAATTTGAAACAATTTTACTCGTATGTAAAGAGTAAAAGTAAAACAATCAAGTCTGTTCCGCCTCTAAAAGATAGTAATAATATTCTTCAATTCGATTCCTTACAAAAGCGGAATTACTTAGTGAACATTTTTGCTCAGTTTTCACTATTGATAATGGTTTTTGTCCTGACAATATTGATATTACTGTATCTAGCAAATTAAATTTGACTTTTATCGATTATATTAATGATTATCAGTTTTAAAATCTATTAAGAAATTGAAATCGTCTTTTTCAGTTGGACCTGACAATCTTCCACCAATTTTGTTTAAAAAACTGGCTTATTCTTTAGTAAATCCATTAAAAAAGATATTTTCAATATCTCTTTTAACTTCTAACTTACCTAAAATCTGGAAACATGCCCTTGTAGTACCCATTTTTAACAAAATGACCCCGCTTCACCTGATAACTATAGACCTGTTTCACTTACTTGTGTTTCATGCCGATTATTGGAGAATATAATTAAAGATAAAATCATGACGTATATCTTGCATTACAATCTCTTATCAAAATACCAATTTGACTTTTTACCAAAAAAATCATGTATATCACAGCTACTTTGTTACACTGATTATATTATCAAAAATTTAGATAATAAAGATACAATCGATTCTATTTATTTGGACTTTCAGAAAGCTTTTGATTCCGTTTCAAGTTCAAAGTTAATTTTTAAATTATTTAAGTATGGACTGTGTGATAATCTCATAAAATGGATTCATGATTTTTTGACTAATCGTACTCAGAGTGTTAAGCTTGATAATACAGTCTCACTACCGGGAAATGTACTTAGTGGTGTTCCACAGGGAGTGTCCTGGGACCTGTTTTATTCTTACTTTACATTAATGATATTACAAACCTTTGCATTAGTGAAAAAACAAAAATTATGCTTTTCGCGGATGATATTAAAATATATGCTAAATCAGTGGATTTTTTTCTTTTACAAAAACTTCTTACTGATATTATCAAATGGTCTGAGTTATGGCAATTACCCCTATCAGTATCTAAATGTCAGGTCCTTTACTTTGGTCATAAATCATAATAATCCTCGCTTTGATTATTTTATAAATGATAAAAAACTTCTTCCTACTAATATTGGGGTTCGGGATTTAGGTGTTACTTTAAATGAATCTTTGAATTTTTCTCCTCATATAAAAAATATAGTCCAAAACGCTTACTTTCGATTATCACTTATTTTTCGATCATTTCAGATTAAGAATACCGAAGCATTAATTTTAGCTTTCAAACAATTTATTCGCCCCCTTTTAGAATTTAATACAACTATTTGGAATCCATATAAGAAATGTGATACAAAAAATATAGAAAAAGTTCAAAAATATTTTACCAAACGTATTCTTAAATTTAGTGATATACCATATTAACGTCGGCTTCAGATTTTAGAATTAGACTCTCTGGAATTTCGTAGAGTTGTTTTTGATTTATCTATATACAAAATTTTCAATGGATTTATACAAATTGATCCTGATGATTTTTTCACACTTACACAGTCATCTAAAACTCAAGCTGTTAATAGTTTAAAACTTAAGGGTGAAAAATTTCGTTTAGATGTTAAAAAATACTCTTTTCCAAATAGAGTCCTATATCTATGGAATTCTCCCAGATGCGATTATTTGTTCTTCTACGGCAAATATCTTTCAGACCAGGGTTAAAGATTACCTCAAGTCAAAAATTTCGGCTCCAACCAGTATGCTTTAATGTATCATGGAGCTATTGCAGCCAGTGGAACTAGCGATGATTATTTATTCTTCGTATTTTGCCGTGTTTATGTGTATTTTACCTGTTTCATTGACTTTGCAATAAAATTTGTATTTGAACGTCGGCTTCAGATTTTAGAATTAGACTCTCTGGAATTTCGTAGTTGTTTTTGATTTATCTATGATATATAAAATTTTCAATGGATATATACAAATTGATTTTGATGATTTTTTCACACTTACACAGTCATCTAAAACTCGAGCTGTTAATAGTTTAAAACTTAAAGGTGAAAAATTTCGTTTAGATGTTAAAAAATACTCTTTTCCAAATAGAGTCCTATATCTATGGAATTCTCTCCCAGATGCGATTATTTGTTCTTCTTCAACAACAACAACAACAACAACAACAACAATTTATTCGCTAAGTCGAAAGAAAATATTAACATACATGGATAAGACGAATGAACGAAAATGAAAATACATGAAAGACAAAACAAATTAAGTATGACGAAGCAGGGTAAACGTAAAGGCAATAGGAAAAACTGCTCTTACTTACGCCCCTTTAAGAAATTTAGAAAGGTTTAATCTTTTAAGTTTAGTCAGAAAAACGTGTCTATTTGGAGCACTTATAATCTGTTCAGGTAGAGAGTTCCAGATAGGAATTATTCGATTGCAAAAATCAAATTTTCTGCAATTTTTATTTACATGATTGACGAGAAGTTTACAAGAATTTGCTGCTCGATTAGAATTTAAATTAATTGTGAAGAAATCCTTGAAAGGAAGAGCTTGACATTTGATAATAGAAAAGGCTAATGTTAGGTCGTTATGGAGGCGTCTTAGTTCAAGAGTGTCCAGACCAAGTTCGTGTAATCTTGCAGCATATGTCAAATTTTTATCACTAAAAATTCGTTTCGTAAACCTTCTTTGAACCCGTTCGACGGAGGTGATATCACACAGCAGGTAAGGACTCCACGAAACACAGCAATATTCAAGCACTGGTCGAACGTAAGTAATGAAGGCCTTGACAAGTAATAATCTGTCTTTAGAAATAAAACTACGCAAGATCAGATTGCTTAACTGCATGCCTTTTTTCACAATATATTCACAATGAGATCTGGACGATAAATTAGAATTCAGAAAAACACCCAAATCTTTTACACAAAGTGTGTCAGTAGAAAGATAGAAATCATTTATGTGATAAGAATGCCTAGGGTTTGAACTACCCAGATATAGAACTAAACATTTATTAACTGATATTTTTAATTGCCATGTATTGGCCCACTCATGCACATAATTTATGTCAGCTTGAAGTGTCATGAAATTGGATGATAGATTCCAAAGTTTGATATCGTCAGCAAACAAAGTAAAATTACTGTTTTGGCGCATTTCACATAAGTCGTTAATGAAGATTAAAAAAAGTGTGGGACCTAGTATACTACCCTGGGGCACGCCACTGGTAACAGGAATAGAATCAGATAAAGAATTTTTAATTTTAACGACTTGGGATCTATTAGTCAAGAAATTTTCGATCCAATTAAAAGAAAGTTTGTTCAGTCCATAAGATGCCAACTTAATTAGCAGTTTTTTGTGTGACACGGTATCAAAAGCCTTACAAAAGTCAATGTAGACAATGTCAACAGGAATTCCCTCATCTAGAAATTTGGTCCACTGATTTTTGCACTCAACAAGTTGTAACGCACATGATCTATTTTTTCTAAAACCAAACTGTTTTTCACTTAGCAGATTTTGCTTCTCTAGATAAGAAATCAAGGACTTGTTCATTATAGATTCCATTAATTTACAAGAAACACAACATAAGGAGATTGGACGATAGTTATCAACTGATGACATATCTCCCTTTTTATGAACTGGGATCACAACAGCTTTTCGCCAAAAATCGGGTATCTTTCCACTTTGATAAGAAACGTTAAAGATGGTTTCTAAAGGTGAAAGCAACACTGTTTTCAACTTCTTAATAAAATATGCACACAAGCCATCGGGGCCAAGCGACAAAGTGGGCTTAAGCCTACTTATGGATTCAGAAATAGTCAGAACATCAAATTTTACAGAAAGAGGATGAGCATCACTTTTGACTCTGTTTGCGAAATGGGGAGAAACAAGATCGTCAATAACAAAATTACTCGCAAAAAAAGAGTTGTAAGCATTAGCTTTTTCAAAATCATTATCTATCATCCTGCCATCACACATTAATATTGAAGCTGACTTAGTCTTTCTTAAACGGTCATTAACGAAAGAATAAAAATTTTTTACATTTCGAGAATTTAAAAGCTTACGTTCCTCCCTCGTGAAAAGATCTTTCAAAGCAAATTTAATTTCTTTAGTAATCTTCTTATACTTGCTTAAAATAACAGGGCAACGACTCTTTTTATACTTTTCCCAAAGTTCCTTTTTAATTACTTGCAATTTACGACACGACTTTGGCAATGATTTTTTATGCACAGTATGCTTAAAAGGAACGTATCGATGTATAGCCTCATTAATTATGTCAAGAAAAACAGCATAAAAATCGTTAATGCTAATGCAATGGGTAAAACAGAGGTGCCAATCAATAGAGGCTAAAAAAATCTCGATAGATGCATAGTCCGCTTTTCTAAAGTCATACTCAAGGGAAGTTTGGTTGGGTACTACAGACGCAGGTAAACTGAACTCAATGCTAGAATGATCACTATTAGAGAAAGGTTCAGTAGTTAATACATTGAAGACAAGATTGCTGGAAGTACACAAAATTAGATCAAGAATATTTTCATCTCTATTTGGGTCAAAAGATAATTGTATAAGACCAAGATTGACAAAACAGTCATAAAATACTTGTGTCACAGGGTTTCTATAAGCAGAAATAATATTCAAATTCAAATCAGGCAAATTAAAATCACCTAGTAGGATACAATTTTGAGCATTTTCGACATAATGTTCAAATAATTTACTTAACTTATTAGCGATTTCTGAGTCATATTGGGGTGGACGATAACACATTATGAATCTGACAGATTTTTTACACAAGTGAAAATCACAAACTAATACTTCAGGACACAAGAATTCTTCCACAATAGAAACATTGATGATTTTTAGGGACTTCTTGAAAAAGAGTGCGACACCTCCTCCCCTATAGCCAATTCTGTCACATCTGTGAACAGAATAAGTTGCATATGGACAAATAAGGCCATCAGAAATATGATCATGTAACCATGTCTCAGAGACGAACACTAAATCATAACGTTCTGAAGAAAGTAGAGCATGAAATTCAGATATCTTATTTAGCAAACTTCTAGCATTAAATAAAACACAGCTGATATTGATTTTCTTAGAATTGAGCTTTTTAACAGGAACAGTAGGGGCGTGAACTCCCTAAGGGCGAGGCAAAGGACGCTTAAACTGCTTCAACTCATAAGAATTACGATCGATGAACCAATTCATCTCGCCCGAATCCCGTTTTTCAGCCAATTCAGCGTTCAAATGGCGAAGGGTTTCGCGCTGTTGCCAAGTGCGATCAGGTCTAGCATAGACCTTTGATCGACGGCCTCGATCAGAAAATTTTGAAACGCAACGGATCAATTCGGCCTTTGATTGTTCGGAATCACACTTTACCTTAAGGATACGTGGCAAATCGCAACCGTCCTTCCTCGAGACGATGACAGGGCCCGACCGACGGATGCTGACGAGTTTTGTCGTGTCAAAACCGGTCTGTGAGGCAAAACGCTTGACATCACCGTCCAATTTCTCGTCTTGATTGATCGGAGCGAAGTTTTCCAAGACGACAGTGGTCTTTTTCGACTCGGCTTCCATCGTATCACGTACAGCACTAATGACCATCTTGTTGAGATCCATCGGTGGATGGACAGCGGCTAGATTGTTCGGAGCAGGATTTTTCGTAACCAGATCTGCCAGCTTGTCGAGACGACTTGTAACCGTAGATTCGAATTTTTTAAAAAAAGCGAACCGTTTTTCCAAGCTGGTAAGCTTAGATTCGGGCGAAAACATGCGTTTCCCCATCGGCAAACAGATGGGGCAAAAATACAATTGATCCAAATCGGCCATAACGTTGAACTGAACGTCCGTCAGGCCAAGGCAACCAGCGTGGAACCACTTGTCGCAAAAATCGCAGCGAAGCGCCTTTGCGTCGTCGTCCACATGACCTCTGCACTTGCCGCACGACTCGAGATCGAATTTCGGACCACTAGCTCGTTTTTTCGCCATTGAATGAATGAATTTGCTATATTATGTTAACTATGGCGCAATCGAATTGACCAACAATATGACCTTTTCGCTTGACATCATCGTCCAAAGCTTAGATTCGAGCGAAAACTTGTAACCGCAAATATCTTTCAGACCAGGGTTAAAGATTACCTCAAGTCAAAAATTTCGGCTCCAACCAGTATGCTTTAATGTATCATGGAGCTATTGCAGCCAGTGAAACTAGCGATGATTACTTATTCTTCGTATTTTGCCGTGTTTATGTGTATTTTACCTGTTTCATTGACTTTGCAATAAAATTTGTATTTGTATTGTATTTGAACGTAAATTGGAACAACTAGCTTAAATTTGAACTACTATCTTTCGTAAATTAGAACGAACAAGAGGTACAGCGAGTACTATTTTTAGTAAGCACAAGGAAATCCGCAACCAGGTACTATTACAAGCGCCTATTGCAAGCAAACTAATGTTACACACAAAAGGTACCCAAGTGTGCACCAGGCACAATAATACCATTTCCCCTGGGATATGGGCCTGATCTACAACGCTACTTTAGCCAGTTAACCGAAGTTTCTACGAGTTTTCCCTATAGAAAAATAGGGCGGACAAACACCCCCTACTCTACATGTTTCAGGGCGGTGTAAGTCGAGATAAATACAGAATTCAACGGAATAGTGATGAAACAAGCTAGCAGAGCAATGTATATACAGTAATTCAGTATTCTCAAAAAAACGTCTAACTGAATAACTTGCTTTAAAAATATTTAATTTGTGTGAAGTACGATTTAGTCTCTTTTAGCAATTATAGATCAACATAAATACATATTTCCACGGAATCCATGCTGCCAATTCCACGAGCCAGGTGCACGCAGAGCAGTTGATAAGTCGATATGCAGAAGAAAGCATTTATTGTCTTTAGAAATATTTAACAGTGTGTAAATCGGTAAAAAAGCTAATTAAAATAAAGCATCCATACTATTGTACACCACAGTAGTCAACACTCAACAGGCAAAATCTTATTGCACCTGTAGTCCGCTTCATTATAACTTTTAGGTTTTTGAGAAAATTTAAAGCGCCTACAAAAGTCGTTTAAACTAATGGTATAGTTTTGATATTCTACAGTATATCGATTAATAGTGAGACGCCTGCTATTACCGAACAGCTGTTTTCTGCATCAAAAGTTCAAACTACTTTTACAACCTGATTCATGCCACTTAAATTAAGAATAAAACTGCAAAGTTATAGTCTCTTTCACATAATTTCATGCATAAATTTTAAGAATTTTTATCGACAGTAAGTCGAGGATTATGATAATTATATATCAGATCAATGCTATAATCGCAATAATCGCTATCTGTTATGTATAGTCTGTTTCATTTATTCGGGAGCTTTTTAGTCAATTCTTCCAAGGGCTACAGTAAGCTAAACAAGACGAATTACTGTACTTCGTCAGATCAGCTCAGTGAGGGCGAGTGGCTAGAATTCTTCCATTTTTAATGCAGTAATACGCCCAAATAAATTTGATTTAGGCATTTAATCAGTGCTGAGACATACTACAGTAGTGCGCTAAACAAAAAGCTATCGCTTGGAATCGAACCCGGGTTGCTTCGACTACAAGCAAGAGGTTTTACCACTGAGCTATGCGGGAGTTTGCGGCGTTTCTTAACATCTTAGTCGATTGTGTTTAAAGTGTCGACTCAGGATAAGATGAATGCGCGATTTTTATCAGTAAGTAAATTGATCTGCTGGAAGACGAGAATAAATTATGCCGCAAAAATGCTATTGAAAAACCCTTCTTTGCTACGTAGCTAAAGTGAGATCTAGCGACTTACAGTAAATAAGAAATAAAGGGTTACTGTAACCTCCGAAAACATTTACTGAAAAAGCTCTCGGATAAATGAAACAGACTATAGTTTATCGTCGGAAAGAATTTTGAAATTTATGACCGAAGTTGTGTGAAAAAGACTATAAATGAAACAGATTATAATTCAGGGCTGCCCAGAATTACTTTTGTAGCTTTCTTTATTTGCGTTTTAAAAGTTTTTCAAAGGAAACTTCTACGCCTAAATTTTCAATAGTTTTGTGGTAAATTACAATTCTTTCGCACGATGTCTGGAATCAATACGTACTTATGCGATTTGGACTTGATTTAAGTAGTTTTTCTTTCAAAACTTTTACTTACTGATTTGATTTCAGATGTTTTAGCGTTAGATGGTGAAGATTAATCGTGAGCGCTTATGACTAGCTTATGTTCAATTTGTACTAATTACTGTTTCTCTGCGTGCATCCAGTGTTCCCGGTTTGGCGCCACCGTTTTTTCCACTTTTTGGTCTATTTGTCAACCAAAATTTTGGGAAATGGAAAAAATTTTTGGACGTGGTTGGCATTTGTGGAAAATTTTTGTAATGCTAAAAATGCGTTTTAGAGAGGCAAAACCCCAAAAATTTTTGGCGCGCCGAATTGATTTAATTCTTACTTATTATTAATGTTTAAGCCGCGCGGCGCCAATTGCTGCATTTTTATTGATAATCTGGTCCCAGAACTCCATTACAATCAGGGTTGGAAAAAACCAAAGTTTGAGAATTTCCGATATTTTGGTTTTTTATGGTTTTTTAATGGTTCTTTTATGGTTTTTTAATGGTTAAATTTTGGTTTTTATATCTTAGTCGTGAGGATAAGTGTTTAAATGCTTGATTATGATTAAAAACCACTAAATTAAAGAACAGGCATGAGTTGCCTAACCAATTATTCAGGAAAAATAACAAAAGTGAACAATTTCATCATCGGATAAGATAATGGCTTCTGGTGGTGAAGAGCCCATTTCGTTATTGCTGCTGCTGGCCATAAAATACTGGCTGCTAAAATGAAACAATTCTTTGTAAATTGCACAAGTACAAGCAGTAAAGCAAGTAAACAAAGTCGGCAACGGACAGCAATACTACACGATTCACTTCTCACCTCACTTCACTTTACGAACGATACAACGATAACAAACGAATGAAACGAACGAAACGATACACACAAACAAATACATAATCATCATCAGGCACGTTGCTCTGGGGGAGATTGGAGGGGACATGTCCCCCCAAAATTTTGAAAAACTGGAAAAATTTCAATTGTTTAATGCTACTTTTGGCCGTTTTTGACCTTTTTGGCATTTGGTCCCCCCCAAAAAAAGTTGGTCCCCCAAAATTGGAGGGTCAGCTACGTGCCTGGATCATCATTACATTATGCGATTATAATTACGTCTCTCTTACAAAAAAAGTTCAACCAAAATGAAAATATACTATTTCATGCCGTTTATTCCCTAAATAATTAGTCTACTCTATGCTAGAGTAAAGAGTACTATTTGCACATGTTTACAAATGATGAAATATGAATCTTGCGACATTTTTTAACATCGACTTAAAAAAATCAAAAAAACCAAAAACCAGGCCGATTTTCAAACCATAAAAAACCAAAAAAACCAAAATACCATGCCCGGCCAACCCTGATTACGATTGAAAATCCTTACCTTCTGCACAGTTTTTGTAATGCAAAAATGATTTATAGAGCTAAAATTTCAAAATTTTCTGGCGCTTCGCGCCATTTAATAAATTATAGCTTTAACTGTCAAAAACGACTTCAGAATTCGCTAAAATGCTCTACTTAAGGAAGGAAATTCAAGTTTTAACATAAATAACGTGTACTGATCATGATATTTCTTGTAGAGCGCGAAATTTTTAAACAAAAAGTGCATCAAACACCGCTATTGCATGTGTACATAAAATTTTTCACTTAAAAACACTGATTTTTAAACACAGGCGCTCTATTTTTAACCTTTTTAGACCTCCCAAAAAACGTGGAAAAAGGTCGGAAAGAGTGGAAAAAAATTTTGGGTTTGGTCTATAATGTCAACCAAATCGCTGGGAAAAAACGGTGGGGCACTTTTCTTTCCATTTTAGCAATTTCTTAATTTTATGGAAGTTTTTCACTCCTATGCTTAACCACAGGGTTGCAGTTTGTGAGGGCCCGTGGCAGTTAATTTGGGCCGCTTCCACATAGGTACTTCGTACAGGGGGTAGCAATTTTTCTCAAGAATTGTGGCAGTTTTTAGAATTTTGGGCATTGGTGCAGCTGGTTCTCAGTTCACACATATGTAAATTGTAAATATTCTTGAGCTAAATCACTGGAATGTAGAGAAACCGTTAGTATTATTTATATAGACATCGCTAAAGCAAAGCATTTGACAAAGTCGATTATCTAAACTTCTTGTTGAATTAACTAGTTATGGTATTGAACAACACCTGTTTAATTGGTTAAAGGCTTTTCTATTTAATTGTATTCAGTGTGTTCGCGTTAATTAGTGTTTTCAGATAATGCCGCTTATTCAAGGGTCCATTCTCGGACCTACGTTGTTTTTGGTTTTTATAAATGATATCCTTGATGACTTCTCAAATCCGACTTTTATGTTCGCAGCACGGTTTTTTTTGTACTCGGCAAAGATTTTTCCCGATGTACAAAGACTTTTCGGGACCGTCTTTGTACATGTACAAAGATTTTTGGGAAGCCAAAAATTGGAAAAAAGGTCTAAAATTCGAAAAAATTTCGGCGCTTCGCGCCGAAATGAGTAATTGTGTGTTCTATGTATCTTTATAATGGCAGAAATTGCATTTCAAAAGTAAAAATGTCAAGACGATTCTTAGTGATTTTTGCCCTTAGAGACCAGAAATTAGCTAAAACACACTACGAAAAGTCGAAGAACTCTGTTTTACCACACTAAAATCGCTGCTGTACCATATTATAGTACCCGAAAATTTTGTGTATACAAAATGTGCAAAAGATTTTAGGAAGACAAAAACTGTAAAAAGATGTAAAATTCCACAATTTTCGGCGTCAGCTCCGAACTGATAAATTATTTGTCCTATATATCTTTAAAATGACAGAATTTGCATTAAGAATGGAAAAATGTCAGCATTTTTCAGCGCTTCGCGCCGTTTTCAGATAATTTTTAGTAATTTTTGGCGTCAGAAACCTAGAAATTAGCTAAAATACACTACCAAAGATCGAAAACCCTGTTTTACCACACTAAAATCGCTACTGTACTATATTATAGTACACAAAAATTTGCATGTACAAAATGTACAAAGTCTTTTGGAGACCATCTTTGTACATGTACAAAGCGGACCTTGTGACAAAAAAAACACTGGTTCGCAGATGACCTAAAATTATTTAATCTTCCCTGCAACTATCAAATACTTCAGGCTGATTTAGATAGAATTTCTATATGAGCTACCAAAAATTGTTTACTAATATCATATCCTAAATGCACAGCCGTATATTTAGGCAAAAATAATCCTAAATTGTCATACACACCCAATACACAAGTTATTACTGACGATTCTGTCTTTGTTCGTGATTTCTGTGTGATAATTTCGCAAAACCTAAAATTTAAGGAACATTACAGCAGTATAATCAAAAAAGCTTTCTTGAGATCTATCTTAATTAGAAAATCCTTCTTTTCGTGTGATAAAAGTAATCTTGTTAAGGCCTTCATTGTTTACGTCAGACCGGCCCTTGAATATTCCTGTGCTTCAAGGAACCCTTCTTATATTAGTGATATTAACAAGCTGGGGGCTCTTCAGCGTAAATTCACTAAATACATAGTTCGATATCATCGCCCTCCTCTTACGACGAACGCCTTAATCAACTTAACTTGTGTCAATTAGAATTATGTCGCCTGCATATTTGCTTGTATATGATGTATCAAATTATTAATCAAAAATTTTGTCTTTCCATGACAGATTTTTTTGTGCCTAATAAAAATACTACTCGCTGCACAAATCGCTTTAAGCTCGTTGTTTCCTCTTGTTTGTTCTAATTTACAAAAATTCGATTTTTTTTCATAAGTATATCTCTGTTTGGAATTACCTATCTCATTTTGTAGTTTTCCCTAACTAAAATATGTTCAAATCTAGATTAATTGATGTGTACTTATCAAGATATATTATAGGGCGATCTTGAATAGTCATTTTTATGACTCGCTCGTCGCCTTTTGCTGTATGCTTTTACTTTATTGATTGTACGTTTTATTACTTTCTTTGCATTCTTCGTAATTGTCGCGTTTTCAGCAATAAATTATTCTAGTTCAGTTCAGTTTAAGATAGCCACGTTATATGTAAGTACATACACATCAAGTAGTATTTGATGAAAGCTGCCACCTAATTGGTTCAAATAGAACAAGTCGAAAACAAATATGGCGATGCTCGGATTGTTTCTTAGATTCATGTGACTGACCAAAATTTTGGTGCCAGCGTTTAAAGTAAGCCTAAGTAATGGGATGTGACTCGCGTCTCATTACTGAACTGAACTGAAATAATTTATTGCTGAAAACGCGACAATTACGAAGGATGCAAGAGAGTATAAGACGTACGGTCAATAAAATAAAAGCGTACAGCAAAAGGCGACGAACGGGTCATAAAAATGACGATTCAAGCTCGCCCTACAATAAACTTGGATAAGTCGACATTAATTAATCTAGATTTGAATATATTTAAGTTAGGGGAAGAAACTACAAAATCAGTAGGTGATTCTAAACAGAGACATACTTATAAAAAATCGAATGTTTGTAAATTAGAGTGAACAAGAGGAATAACTAGGTTATAGCGATTTGTGCAGTGAGTAGTATTTTTATTAAGCACAAAAAATAGGTCATGGAAAGACAAGATCTTTGACTAATAATTTGATACATCATACATAAGCAAACATGCAGGCTTAGTCTGACACAAGTTAGGTTAGTTTACTTAGTCTAAGCTTGCGAAATATACAGGACCTGCCCTGCCCTGTTCATGTGTTTTGTACAGTGCCCACCGCTCCGGCTAGACGCTCGTCCAATTTACTAACATTTCCGTGTGTTCAGCACATCGGTTTTTCCACTTTATGGTCTATTTGTCAACTCAAAATTCTGTAAAATTGAAAAAAATTTGGGCTTGGTTGGCATTTGTGGAAAATTTTTGTAATGCATAGATGCGTTTTGGAGTGGTAAAATGGTACTTAAAGTGGGGGTAAACTTTTATAGGAATACGGTTTATTTGACCTTGAACGTTTATAGCATAAGGACAATGAGGATGTTAGATCTGTAACCACCGTTTTTTCCACATTTAGGGGTTTTTGTGGACCGAAATTTCGAAATGTTGGAAAACATTGACTTAGTTCACAATTTGGAAAATTTTTGTAATGCAAAAATGCGTTCTAGAATGGTAAAATTCCACGATTTTCCGGCGCTAAGCGCTGGATTGATTCATTTTTAGTGTTTTTTATTGATGTTCCCGACGCGCCGCGCCGATTACAGCACTTTTATAGACAACTTGCTCTAGAACTTCACTATAATTGAAAATCCTCATCTTCTGAACGAATTACGTTAATTTTCGCAATGTGAAAATGCGTTTTAGAGAGCTTAAATTTCGAAATTTTTCGGCGCGCCGGATTGATTTAATTTTACGTTTGTTATGTATTGGTGTTAAGGCAGGCGCCGCGCCGATCGCTGCATTTTTATTGACAGCTTTTTCTAGAATTTTACTTTGATTGAAAATTCTTATCTTCTGCACAGATTTTTGGACAATTTTTGTGATGCAGAAATGCTTTTTAGTAGGAAAATTTCAAAAATTTTCCGGCGCTTCGCGCCAGATTGATTTAATTTAATTATTTGCTATTGATGTTTAGGCCGCACCGCGCCGATTGCAGCAATTTTACTGCAAAAATGCGTTTTTGAGGTAAAATTTCGACATTATCTGGCGCTTCACGCCATTTTAGATAAATTGTTGACTTTTTATTATTCGATGAAAATCCAGAAATCGGCAAAAAAACAGTGATTTAGCATGCTTTTTGAGGAGAAGGAAAGGGCGCGACGCGATCACCGTGTTTTTTACATTTGGGGCACCATTGTTTCCACATTTAGAATGTTTTGTGAATTTAAATTTGGGAAGGTGGAAAAAAAACTGGATTTGGTTCACATTGTGGAAATTTTTCGGATTTTTGATTTTTACAGTGAAAAAATGAAAAATGTAGCAGCAACCAAAATTTCCAATTTTTAAATGTTGAGAAAATTGGACTGTGGTATATGGGTGTACTAAATCGCTAGGAAAAACGTTGAGTTAGGGTGTTTCACGAATCAAAATTTCAGAATGTGAAAATTTTTTTGGCTTGGTTCGTAATATGGAAAATTCTTATGGATTGTTTGGGTGATTTTCTATTTTTGCAGTAAAAAAATAAAAAATGCGAAACAAATTTATAAATGTGGACAAAATTGGGCTTAACTGCATAAAATAGTATAATTTACGTGACGTATAGATAAAATAATAGATTTTTGTGGTTAAAAAGTAGCAGGGCACTAGGACATCTCTGCTTACCTTAAACGCTCAAGATTTTGATTTAAGCTGCTATGTGCCTTAAAAGAAGCAGGGGTGAGAAACGGGTCAATATTGGTAGAGTTATTGGCAATCAGAATTTGGAAATTAGCCCAAAAATTGTACTATGGTTTACATGTATAAACCTAATCGCCGGGAAAAAACGATGGACGCCATTTCTTCTCATAGTTGTCTAGGTTAACATGAGTATATATTTTATCTACAATGCACATTGTTAATGCACTTAGGGTGTGAGCGGGTTTTACCTTCCGCTGGAGGGTCAGCCAGACAGGTATAGTCATGGCCTCTAAAAAAACCACGTTTCATGTTCTTTGCATATATTCATTGTGCAAGCACCCCAGTCTAGAAACTTATATAATCAGAGCAATTTCCCGTCGATGCTCCATCTTTCGCCACTTAGTTGATTTCATAGATCCCTTTGATCTTGGAGAAAAAATCGATCTAAGTCAAAAGTAAAAAAACCAGCAAATTCCATTTGGGAAGTAAAAAAACCACGGGAAATAAAAAACACCCTCAAAATGTTATACAAAGTGCGTGGTTTGCAGCGTAAAATAGTTAGTTGACCTTTTATGATCATATTTTTGGAAAAAATTCATTTTGACGATATTTCCGTTCATTTTATCACATTTATATAAAAATCAAAAATGTTTTCTGAATTTTATTAAAAGTTCTATAAATTTCACAAATAAAGTCTTCAAGTGATGAAAACAAATCTAGGTAAGTCTCTTCTACATCCTCTGCAAGAAATCAGTGCAAAATTATGCTACTTGATGAAAAGTAATTTCATTGCCATGGCAACGTATATTTAGCATTGGTCTTTTGTTAAATGTCAGTGGTTTTTAGGTTACAATCGAATTTTTTGGCAGTTTTTGGGGGTGATTCCCATTTTGTGTGAAAAATAAATACTAGGCATCATGTAAGGTGCTACGAGGCACATCCCTGCTAAGTTTTGTAAAAATTGGCGCTGTTTTTTAGGTTACAACTAGTTTTTTAGGTTTGACTTTGAAGGTATACTGTAGCTATGTGGATGACATAGGACAACTAAATTTTTTTCTGACATTAGTCTGCAAGGGAGCCTAACGTGAAAACAAAAGATTCCAGCAAATATGAATACGGGTAGAAATACTGACCCTTAAAAATGCTTAAAAAAATCATAAAAACGGCAATTTTTAGGAACTTTTCGACAAATTTATATCTCAAGTTTCTGAATGATCCGGAAAGAGATTAATTCGGAAAGAGATCAGGGGTCACTTGTAATCCTCACGGCATAGCTTGTTCGCCAGTATAATATCATCAGTCATTTTTTGGTTATGGAAACAAGGTGTGGTTTTTTAGGTCACAAATTGACTGGTTTTTTTAGAGGCCAGCACTATATTGTCACGCGATTTTGAGCTGATGGAGCGTTTTCTGCATAATTTTTATTGACAAAAGCAGTAATAATGTCAAAATTTTTATACTTTTATGTTCTTTTTACTTAAAAAAGGCACAAAATTGATAAATTTATGCTTTTTAATGTCAAAAGCGGATTAATGCAGTCAAAATGGACTGAATAATAGGAAGCTATATCAATACGAGAAAAAAGCGAGAAAGAAACAAAAAGTATAAAAAAATTGTCTACTTTTTAAATTTTCGAAAATGCGATACCACTTAAAAGCTTCCTGTTGGGGGCTATTTTGATCATTTTCGTTGTTTGAATAGCAAAAAGTCTTGATCACTAAATTAACTGGTTATTCTTGGTATTTTACCCCCTCCCCAACGACCCTGACCTTTTGTATCTATGGTTCAGATCAAATCAATAGAACTGTTAAAGCTCGATTAACCAATTAGAATTCTGCCTTTGTGTCTACTGATTGTGTATCACTGTTTTTTTTTTGTACGAGACAAAGATTTTGAGGCTCGTACAAAGATTTTTCGGAGCCATCTTTGTACAATGTACAAAGACTTTTTGGGGCAAAGTAATGATAATTTTAACGTTTTTTGAGTATTTTTTAGCAAAATTTCTAAAAATTTTCGGCGCTTTGCGCCGAGTATCATAATTACATTCTATTTAGCTCCAAGCGCGGGCATTTAACACTCCAAAATCTATCTGTAAGCATCTTTGTACAGATTGAAGCATCTTTTACATCTATTTCCACTGTTTTATAAAGATTTTATGCAGAAAAAAAGAACTATTAAACAACTTTGCACTGTTTTATGCCGTTTGAAGATAAAATTGACTCTTTTATCTTTGCGTTGCATTAAATTCATAAGCAAATTGGTGACTATTATGAGATTCAGTCAGCACATTGCAACCGCTTATTATTTATAATTGTGTAACACAAGTCATTTTAACTTACTGAGTCGAATTTTATGTGTAATTTCAACCTAAGACTCATGAAAATTTTTATCGTTTCGGGCCGAACTAATATAACCAGCTGAATTTAGGACAAAGTTACACCTTCTGCGAAGCGTGCGGGTCACGGATAACAATCTAGTAGTATGTAAAAATGTGTACATTCAATTGCATATCTATACGTTATATGTACAAAAAAATTTTCGCTCGTACAAAGACTTTTCCGGAGATCTTTGTACATGTACAAAGAGGCTCGTACAAAAAAAAACAGTGTTGTGTATGTTGTATTTGCTGTTTCTTGATGTTCTTTTTAGCATTACGTTTTTTTCGGAATGAACTGTTTATTGCATTATTATATTACTTATTGCTCTGCCATCCTACTCTCTTTTGAGAAGAACAATAGCATGGAAACGTCTTCGTTTTTATACTATTAGTCCGTCAACGCCGATCAAAGCATTCTTATTGCGTCCTGTAAAAGCGGGGATCAAAAATCAAAAACCTCAAAACTTACCTGCACATATGTTTTTTAAAAACCTAAAATCGTAAGACCTAAAAAATCTATTTTTGCTAACCGTGATTGCATTAGGTATGAATCGCTTAATCTCTTAGTTTATTCCATTCGCAGAGTTCAGATTACACTCATGTAGCCATTCCATATGTCTGCGTTAATTGAGCGCTAAATATTTGTGACCCGTTTTATGATCCTTGACGGCTTGAGCAGCTAGAAATATGGTTGAATCAGACGATCAGAAGGTAAAAGTCCGTATGCATTGTATATTAAAATAAAAACTTTTTATTTTGAATAATCCGTGAATACTTTTATGAGACAATTTTAAGCTCTTTATAGTTATCGTCCTCTCAAAATCTTTTTACGTTCATAACGACGGTCCACTAAAGTCTTTGTGCTTGTATCTGGAAAAACCTGAGCCGAATACAGGAATGATGTGGGGAGGGGCGTAAAAAATCTCCGTCTTTTGCAGAGATGGGAGACGATTGATTTAAAGTGGCGAACCCCCATTTCTCTCTAATGCACATGTACTGGGCGGAAGAATCGCATGTCATTGTCGTCAAATCTTCATATTTTCGGCGCTTTTCTCTAGATAAGAAGTATTTTCTACAGTTTTGACTCAAGCGCGGCCAGAAAAAACGTTACTTTTTCACCGTTTTAAATAACAAATGAATTTTCTCCATAAAGGTCGAATTTTATGATCTCAGTGGATAGAGCATGTCGAAAAACGTCGGAAAATGCGTTTTTTGCTTGCTATCTCGACAGATTATCTGAGACAGATCAATTTATGTTGAGTTCGCCCCCCCCTCGTTGGTGGAATACAGGATACGGGCCGGTATATGTATTTAAGTACCCAGTTGTTTTGCCGAACATAAATAGTTTTTCAACTTCAAATTTTTCTGATAACGTTTGTATGTACGTATTGTTGATATCATTTTGTCTTCTTTATTCTCACACACGTACACAGGCCCGTATCCAGCGGGCGAGGGGGGCTGCCTCCCCGAATTGGAAAAAAAATTTTGTTTCTTCTAAAGGTGTTCCAAACAGAAAAATGAAAAATTGGCGAAGTGCGTCTGAAACACCGCCAAAACAGGTTTTTAGCGTACTTTTGAGCTAGTAAACTCAAAATTTTATGTATAGTCTTGTCTTCTAAAGCGCTAAAAATCGCTTAAATTTTAGACATAGAGAACATGTCAATTTTTTTTCTAGCGCTGTGCGCCGGATTCATTGTTTAGCTATAGTTTTTGCCTTCTAGCTCACTCAAAACAGCTCAAATTTGAGTTATGACATAGGGAACATGAAATTTTTCCGGCGCTTCGCGCCGTATTTATTGTTTATATATGTTTTTTGTCTTCTAGCCCGCTCAAAACCGCTCAAATCTGAACTTGACATGCAGAATATGTCAATTTTTTTCGGCGCTTGGCGCCGAATTATTCATTATCCGTATTCTTTTTCTCTGTAAAGCACAATGATTAAGTACAAAGGCAAGCGATAAGAAATCATTCGTCGATTAAGTGATGAGAAATCAGCTTAAATGATTAATTTGCTGTATATCAATTTGAAATAAAGTGAAAATTTAATTTTTTTGAAATTTTTCTCCACCGTGGTATAGAGCTCGCCTAGATACGCTCAAAACTGACTTTATTTTCGCCTAGATACGCTCAAAACTGACTTTATTTTCGCCTATCTCCTAATGGTTCTCAAGATATCTGGCCTCAAAAATTTTGCACCCCCTTCCCGAAATAAAATCCTGGTCACGAGCCTGCACGTACATACATGTAACGGCTTACAATTTAGGGTGAGGTTTCCCGACCATTTTTAAAAAGGGGGCTAAATGATCACCGATCACCTGAAAACAGCCAAAAAAGCGAATTTTTCAAAAAATGGGGGGTCAAAAATTTACTGGCTATGCGGGATAGGGGGACGACCACACATGGACATGGGGGGTTTGGGGGGTATGCACCCCCAGAAGTTGAAATACCCCCCCTAGAAATCAAAATACCCCCCCCCCAGAATTCAAATTTTGAAAATTTTTTTGCTTTTCTAGCGATTTTTTGATGCCATTGAATAGTGCTCGATGAGAAACGTCGGAAAATGGTGTTTTTTTCGCCATACGACAACTTTTAAGACCATTTTTTGACCTTTGAAAATTTTTTCACCCCCCCCAGAATTTTGGTGCTGCCCACCTATGGGGACGACCAATTTTGGGCAGGATTCCCCTTCTTATCACTAACTGTCATACATATGTGTGCTCAGACATGCGCTTGCACGTTTTCCATTCATGTATCAATGAGTAAGAGAATAAATTTATTTTAATTTTTGATTTTGTTTGTACTTGTTCCATTATGGGCGTAAATTCTTAAGAATAACGAGCCGATGAGCATTCAAGCGCTCACCGAGCTGAAGATGCTAGCGTTGGAATGGTCGACAAGATTGGAGTTTTGCGAAGTTGAAAAAAATCGACTTATTGAGTTCAACCAGCGTAGTAATCGCATGCTGCAGGCTGAAACCGAAAAAAGAAGCAGTCTAGAAGCCCAGGTGTGTAATTTGGTTTTTTGACTTTATGTACATGACGCTGTCGTGTCGTTATAGGTGATTGTAAATACGTAGTAGGTATATCCGTTGGAAAATTGTATCTGTTTAAAAGGTAAGAAATTGGGTACTCGACTGAGGAAACTCATCATCTGGCCAGGTTTGCTTGTTTTTTGTTGGGGTACTTTTATCTGAAATTATTTTTTAAAAGCAGAAATTTTTAAACTTGAAATTAGACTTTATGAGTATTAAAGCTCGGTATTTCCTGTCTCATGACTCAATAATATATAGTTGGAGATTCAAAACTTCTTCAATCTTTAATTGCGTTTTTCGATCTTTATTATTGGCGAATTTCTTGATCTCTGACAATAGAAAAGACGCGAATTTACATATTAATCAGGCGCAAGGCGTCAGAGAATGTTCAGATTTCTATTCATTAATCTGAAAAGTTCGACGTGTTTATCTTTTTTAAATTAGGCATTACAGAAGCGTACATACACATGACAGATAATTGTATTGATTTCAGTGAATATTTGAAATTTTGTGACATTTTTACTTTTTTTGTCATTTCAGCTTTTTTGATGTAGTTTGACGGCCCCAAAAGGCTTTCGTCAATCAGAAAAATTTTTTAACTATACAAAAAAAGCGTGGGGTTCAGAATGCATTTTATCGAGCAAAATAAGTTTTCGGGCATTGTTTTATGCGTATGTCGATGTGGGCGAGTGCGAGTTATTAATGATACACGTTCGTATGTACATATATACGTGTACAATCTAGTAGGAAAACTTACAAGAAAATGGTGAAATTTTACTGAAAGTTTGGGTAACTGATTTGTAATTTCTACAATGTGCTCGAAAGCTTATTTGCAACACTAAGCCGATTGCTAAAATCGACTTGCAGCACCAGTTTTTGAAAAAATCAGATAGGGGCAGTGGCCTTGAGGGCTTTTGGGATCCTCCATCCACAGAGAGGTCATCTCCCAGTAATTTTTAACACCCCCCAAAATTTTTCATTTTACATAATGATTGTAGAAAAGGTACTGTTTTAAGCGTTTTTGTCGATACTTCCTCTTGAGAGTCTTTCACCGGTTCGCGCAATTTACTCATTTTTTGACTCTTTTGTCCAATTTATTCCATATTATCCACATTTTTTAATTTAGAAAATGATCATCAGGGACCTCGCATATATACTTATGATATGTGTTTGGGAGGGTTTGACCCCCGCAACTTGGCTATGACTCCCCTAAAATTGTCGGGAACAGTGTAAAAAGTGTGCTTTTTAAGTCTTTAACTCACTTTTGGCTCAAAAGTCCCAAATTTTTGACGCCAACCGCCATATACGCATTTTTGGACTATATTCTGTTCGATTTACTCGATTTTTTTCAATTTTTTTGTTTTTATGTTCTAAGAAGAGCGAGCATTGTCCGAAAAGTCAAGAAACAGTGTTTTCGACGTGCACCCATCGTTTGTAGCCCAAAAAGTGCTTTAAAAATTTTTTGACCCAACCCCTTCTCAGGATTCCTATGCTGTTACATACGATACCAATTACCTGTTCCTTCGCACGTAGTCGAATTTTCGCTTTAGTCTCCAGTTGGCCAAATCATTTGAAAACCGACTTTTTTGCCATAAATGTAAAGATTTTCTCGCCACTCGCTTTGCTATATAAATTCGTTTTATTATCAATGCTAGCTATTAAAATTACGCGGCGAATGCGAACAAGCGTCAAAATCGCTGCTGGAAGCGAATTCGTCGCTGAAACAATCAGAAAATGAACTTGAACGCCTAAAAAACGAACTCGGCGCAAAAGCCGACGAGTTTCAAGCCGAAATTGAACGTTTAAAACAATCGAATGTTAATACAATCGAAGAGCATCGAATTTCGATGGAAGAATTGCGCAACAACGCCAACGAGTTAAAGATTGAAAATGAACGCCTCAAATCGACATTGGACGAATTAGAAAAGACAAAAAACGAAGATTTGCAAAAAAGTCTGGATGATTTAAAGGCCGAAAACGAACGATTGAAATTAAGCTTAGACGAATGCGAAATAATTAAAAATGAAGATTTGCAAAAAAGTCTGGATAATTTAAAGGCCGAAAACGAACGACTGAAATTTGGCTTGGACGAATGCGAAAAGAAGAAAACCGAATCTGGGACCGATTCGGCTGCTTCGAGCGCCGATCGGCATGAGACTAAAAAACGAGCACGGGAGGAAGTTAGTTTCCATCGCGTAAATTTTAAAGCGTGTAATTTTTTGGGGTCACCGGACAACAAATACTAACAATTGTCTCGAAACGGCGCGAAGCGCCGAAAAATGTGACATAATTCCTTTCTAAATGCAAATTCTGCCGTTATAAAGATATACAGGACGGACAATAACTCATTTCGGCGCGAAGCGTCGAAAGTTCTTGTGAAATTTCACACCTCTCTACAGTTTTTGTCTTCCAAAAAACCTTGTATATGTTTAAAGAATGTACAAAGACGGTCCCGTAAATTCTTTGTACGTAGAGAAAAATTTTGCCGAATACAAAAAAATTGTTGAGTCATTCGCTCGAAATTTTTCTTTTAAATCTCCCTTTCGGTTTAGAAATAGTGAGTACCATTTAAAAAGAACGGGAAAACATCAAAGTATTTCTTTCTTTCTTGAACGGGAAAACATCAATGTATTTGAAAAATCCTAATAAATCTCGCGAAGTAAGATTTCAAAATGGTCATTTGGAATGAAGCTCTGAAAAATGTAGTAATTTTGAACCAAAAGATCGCAGGAAGCGTTCAGAACTACATACGTATTTTCTAACTTTTTTGTAAAATTGTTTTCCAGGAATCAAACCCCCTCAGGAACACGTTTGAACGTGTAATGTTCTTTGAACGTTTATTAAAATGCCTCGTCATCAGAATAAGCCGGAATAAACGAGACGAAAAAATCACAAAAAAATTGTCTTTGATGTATTAATAAAACTATTACGAGAAACGAAGTTTTAAGATCATAAGTTGCTTGATTTATTAATTATAGTTTTTTAAAAGCATGAGTAATTTTTCTTAATTTTGGGGAGGATTGAAAAAAAACTAAATTTTATTCATTTGTCCGTCAAATGCGTTTTTATGTTCTCGTCTGCAGCAGGATGAAGCGACAACGTTTAAACGTCCGAAATGCAATATCGATTTTTCGGCCGAACTGGAAGAATGTTTGCAAGATGCTAGTTTACAAATGACATTCGATTTAAAGCTGATTAGGAATCTTCGGCAAAAGCTGACTGAAATCGAAGTTTCGAGGGATGGGTAAGTTTGTTTACTGCTAAAAAAATATCGAAGCCAGCTTATAAATATTTTTAATTATTATCGTATTTCTCTATTTTATCAGGCACATATCTCTGTGGGGAATGAGGTGGTTCGGACCCCCCCCCCAAAATTCAGCAAAATGGGAAAAACAGGACTTTTTAAACGTTATTTTTTGCCATTTTTGGCCTTTTTGGGCTTACTCCCCCAAAAATTGGTGTTGGTCCCCCAAAATAGGTCGGCCAGCTACGTGCCTGATTTCTCTATTTTGTTACTACAACACTATTACAAGCTATATTACTTATTTCAAAGTGGAAGTCGAGTCGAAAATATATAGCGGCCTATGTATTGTGTGGCTAAAAAAGTTCAAAACCTTTGTAATCTTTTGTCTTTACTTGGCGATTAGAAGGTGCTTTATAATTATTTAGGTATCATCCTATGTACAAGTACGTACTTATGCATGTTGCCGGACAAAAATTAAATTTTCTAGTCTTAGAAACATACATATATGTAATAAGTAGGTAGGTAGGTACTAGATTTTCCTTCGGAGCATAAAAAATAGTGCACATATGTACTTTTTCTTACTTCTATAAAAAAACGTGTTGTCAGGCATCCTTTTGAGCATAAAAATGGTGTACATACTTTTTCTATTTTCTATATAAAAAACGTGTTGTCAGGCACGTAGCTGGCCTTCTCAATTTGGTGAACTAAAATTTCAAAGTCAGATATCATAAAAACTACTTGTAGACAGGCAAAAATTATATTTTTTAGCGTTTCTCAGCTACCTCTACACACTAGAGAAGAAAAAATTTCCAAAAAATATAAAATAAAAAAAATTATAAAATGTTCACGCAAACGATTTCTGAACATTTTTATTTAAACTTGGGCTATTCAAAAGACAAAAGTTATAGAAAAACAATAAGTCTGACGCCAAGAGCCTGGAAATTTAAGGCTTGTTAGTTCAAAGTGTGTTAGAATCTATTCGGGCAGTCTTTCAGATGCGCTTCAAGAAATTTCAATCTTCTCTTTGGGGACCTATGGGCCAAACACATTCGTATTAGCAAAATTTGGGGGAATAGTATCTTCTATCACCCACAGCTACGTGCCTGTTTGTCCTTACAAATCAGAGCGAAATTTGATTTTCTCGAACAATGCAAAGCCCCTTTTGTAGTCTACAGCTATCTTAGTCTTAGGTAGCGCGTTAGCGCGTACCTATAATATACTTGGGTACCCCTAACACCTGTGCACTCCCCCTACAGCTATAACGGGACACTTCTGGAAGGTGCGGTTTTTTTAAAAGAAAGATAATAAAAAAATTCGCTGCCCGTGTTTTTTTGTTTTTCTTGAAACTCAAAACTGACTGTGTAAAGAAGGTGTAAAAGTTTTTGTGTAACGTTATAACATAGGACAAATTTTGGGACCTTTTTACTGCGGCATGTGGACAACTGAGTATTGATGACTTGAAGAATTGAACAGCATAGGATAATAGAGGGATAAATTCTACAGATGGCACTTTTTTTGTTTTTTGAAATTCGCATTAGTTATCGAATGGCAGTGTAAAGAGTGCGAAAATCTGGGGGTGAAAAAGCACTTTTTGGTCGAGTTTTCAACCTGCTTATGTCCGATACTAACTCCGGTTATTAGTTTTTTAAAATATTTTCTGACAGAAATGTAGAGCGGATCAAGGGCTACATTCTGCATATAAGCAAAGTCTTATATGCTCTGTGGTGAGTTAGATCCTGGGGTTTAAAGTTTACACTCTAGTGGATGGTGTAAAAAAACGGATTTTAACTAAGATTTCTCTGCCAAATTTTCCCGCTTATGAGTCAGGGTGAATTGAATACAGCAGTAATAAAGTGCCTCTCAGCGGCTACACATCGCAGCAAACCGCATTTAAAAAAACGCAATATTGAGTTATTTATGGGGGTGTAAAGTTCGAAATCAGAGGTAAAACATGGGCGAAAAAACGTTTTTTCCGAATTTTGATTAATAAATCTACCAAATAATTTTTGCAAGAGAATTTTGGCACACAGGAATGTACTACGATTTAAAAGCTACAAATTGTACCAAACCGAATTTCTTTAAACTCAATGGGGAGTTCGGTACGGAATTTTAAAGTTTACAGTGTTCTAAATGATGGAAAATACGTTTTTGTTGCTTTTTTGTTCGCCACTTTCTCCGTCCAGAAGTCGGGATAAGTCCAATAGAATAAAAATAAAGTGCTTTATATCGGGTGCATGTCAAAGTAAATTGTGTATACATTAATATTTAGCGAGTGTAAAGTCAAAAATTTGGTGTTTAAAATGCGTTTTTGTCTTGTTTTTTCTGCCTGCTTCTCCGGTTATGAGTCAGGGACACGATTATCAAGTCTAGAAATGGACCAGGAACCAAATTTGATATGCCAGTCTGGCGCGTATGTTTACACTCTACAGTGTTGTACAGTGGTTTACACCTATTGTTAGTTTGCCCATAGAACATTATGGAGACTTAATTTTTTCATAAATATTAATCGTAATATCGGAACAATATCAAAATTACGAATCTGACCAAAATCTTCTTTACACTAGGTGTTTACATGAAGTTTACACTACAAATGTATTTATCTTCGTTTTTGAGCATTCCAGAAACCTAATTTTTCCCTGGAGTCTAGAAATTTTCAAAGAATCAAATGTGAGACGTCACGTAGGCGCGTTTGTTTACATCCAACAGTGATGTAAAGTAGTTTACACTCATTGTTTATTTGTCCTCAGACCATTGTAGACATGCAATTTTTTCATAAATGTTGATAATAATATCCGAGTAATATCAGATTTACAAATCGGAATAAAAGTCCTCTTTACACTAGGCGGTTGTGTAAAGTTTACACTGCTAATTAATCTTCGTTCTAGAGCTTTGCGAAAACCTGAATTTTAAGCCGAAATCTGAAAATTTACATGGAATCAAATAAGGGACGTCAGCTGGGCGCGTTTGTTTACACTCAACAGTGATGTAAAGTGGTTAATCTTCGTTCTAGAGCTTTGCAAAAACCTGAATTTTTTGCCGAAATCTGAAAATTTACATGGAATCAAATAAGGGACGTCAGCTGGGCGCGTTTGTTTACACTCAACAGTGATGTAAAGTGGTTTACATCTGTGTCTATTTGTCATTAAATCGTTATGGAGACATAATTTTTTCATGAATGTTGATCGTAATATCCGAGTAATATCGAATTTACAAATCCGACTAAAATCTTCTTTACACTCGTTGCTAGTGTAAAGTTTACACTATATAATAAGCTTCATTCTAGAGCCTCACAGTAACTTATTTTTTCCCTAAAGTCGTGAAATATATATGGAAACAGATGTGATACGTCTGCTAAGGGCGCATGAAGAGTAGTGTAAAGTGATTAACACCTAATGTTAATTTGTTCTTAGAACATTATAGAGGTTTCATTTCTTAATAAATGCTGATCGTTATATCAGAGCAATATCGAAATTATTAATCCCACTAAAATTCCTCACACTCTTGTGTAAAGTTTAAAATGTAAATTAAGTTTAGCTCTAGAAAGTTTTGGAAGCATATTTCTTTACAGGATGTTCTACGTAACATAAGAATTACTGATCAGAATGTTTGTTTCTTCTACAACTAGTAGCTTTGTAAAGTTTAAACCATTCAATTATCAGAAGAACCGCACAGTAAATGGAATCTAGTATTGTATTTCCAAATCTTGCTAATTAAAAGTAGGGTACTAGCAAAGAAAAATGCTCCGATGGAACAAAAAAGGGGAATGTACTTGGGATTGTGAATTATCGAGGATGTAAAAGGAGGGGACTAGGAATCTCCCTATGTTATATGCCAAAAATCGCAAAATATGTTAAAAATCAGACTTTCTCTAAACAATGCAAAAAATCGAAGTATATTCTGCGGCCTTTGAAAAATGTAAAAGTTTAGTAAACAATTGTTGTAGACATGTGTAAAAGAGTGTCTACATAAGGTCTGTTGCACGTCAGCTTCCGTGTTTCCTACTGCTTTGAACCAACAATATCATCGATTGTCTTGAATGCATCGATATGTACTATTTCATTCAATTCGCTTAGCTACTGCATTGCTAATTCGCTGCTTTTTTCAATCAATTTTTTGGTAATTTGAATATTGCTTGCACTTTGACACTTAGAATGGCTGTATCTGCTAAGTGACATGCTTAGTAATAATGAAATACGAACAACTCAATTATGATTTGTTAACAGCATTTCACTTCCAGTCACATCATTAAGCAACTCAAAGTTGAATGAAGTCTGCAAAAAGTTGCATTACGTAATATGCTTTTAAGATATTATGTCAATCAGAGAAAATTATTTTAAAATAATACGTTTTTTCAGAGACCGCAGAATATACTTCGATTTTTTGCATTGTTTAGAGAAAGTCTGATTTTTAACATATTCTGCGATTTTTGGCATATAACATAGGGAGATTCCTAGTCCCCTCCTTTTACATCCTCGATAATTCACAATCCCAAGTATATTCCCCTTTTTTGTTCCATCGGAGCATTTTTCTTTGCTAGTTGTGAAATATTCACTAGTGCTGACTAAAAATTCGCTAAAGAATGGTGTGATGTAGGACGAAACCATGAATATTTTTCAATAAATTTTTTCTAGCAGCTGAAATGGAACGCATTGTATTTCTAAGTTTTTCTATTCAGTGAGATGATAAAAATTCAATTTTTTCCAAAAAATGATCGTTTTCCAAATCAGTATTAATTTCAGCTAATGCATAATGACACTGTGTGGATTGTCGGAATCCTTGTTACTGTATCAAGAACTATCCATTTTATGATCAGATTACACACAGTAATAATAGTGCAATCATAATAAAAGTAAAAATGTTTTCAAAGTACGTGTAAAATTTCGGTGCTTCACCACACTTTGCCACCAACCATTAGTTAAGCATTGCGAATGAGAAAAAGCGTGGTAAATATTTTTTTATTATTCAAATTTTGTGGGCTGGATGGATATATACATATTGAAAGAAGATATTAAAAAACATGGAAAAATGTGTTTTATATTAGCTACCTTATGTACCTAAGCCGAAATTTTTTCAGACTTATAGTATACATACCTACCTATTATCCACTTTTTGAACAAATCCTTGATACGGGTTCGTATGATAAATACAAAAAATAAATTAGATGAAATAAATGAACAAATAAATAAATGCATTGTAAATGGTCTACATGCGTGTAAAGGCTCGAAATTTTGGGTGGGGCTGTTCGGCCATTTGGAGGAGGGTTAAATGACCTCAATTCTTGGCTAAAAACGGCCAAAAATCGCTTAAAGACGGCTAGAAAATTCAGTTTTTTTTTCAAAAGTCCGGGGATAAAAAATTTTCTGATTTTTGGTGGATGGGGGACGACCAATTTTGGATAGAGGGGATCCCTTATCATCTTGCTGCATGTATGCTTGCAGATGGCATGTCAATTTAGTCTAAAGGCGTATGATCTTGATTCTTCACAGTTACATGAATTTGGCGGCCAGTATTTCCGATGCCCTAACGAAGAGTTCAAGTTTGGAATTGGTCAGCAGCACAGAGCACATTAGATTCCTGTTAAGCGAAACGATCGCGGTAAATCTTTGCTTGTTTTAATTTTAATTTTTTAATTTTTATTTTAATTCATAATTGAAATTTATGACTGATGCTCAAAAGATATTTGTATGTACATGAAAGGCGATTGTAAAGTTTTTCTGAAAGTCGTTGACTGTTCTCAGGAAGGGAAACGAGCAACTTTTTTGTTTAAAACTTTGAAAACATTTCGTGTACGCTTGTGCTTTTGTGGTGACGATAAATTTGCAAATAACAGTTGGTTGTCCATTCAAAACTGAAAAAGTCCTTCTGGCCGAATTTAATGTTTTTATGTAATATGTATGTTTAAGACAGGTTTGACTTAGACATGTTAGGATTTGTCAGAATTTTCCGTTCTTGTCTTTGTAAAGTGCGTAATTTACCAGAATTTAATATGAAGTAACTTGAAACTTTTGAGGATTAAGCTCGGTTGGAATGCTGAAGGATTATTTTTGTAGATAGGGATTTTCAGTGACAGATTTTTACATATACATAATTGAAATGAAGCGGAAGCTTTTTGATTTTTTCGATTTTTCTCCTCCATTAAATTGAACTCGCCATGAAAGGCTCAGAAATATTCTAATCTTTGGCCATCTTTTAGTAGTTTTGAGATATAAGACTTCAAAATCCCTCTCCAAAAATAAATCGTGTAGAATGGCCAGTTCCCCCAAAATTCGGATTCAAACGCGTATACATTCTCATGATTTTCACGGTTTTTTTAGTACTTCTCAACATATCATGAATAACTTATATACACATATAAGAGCTTGGGCTGAGGTGAGAGGAGGGATTACCATAACCATACATGATCTTGGGGGTTTTCACTTTTCACCCTATCCCCAGAAATCTTTTCACCCAGTGAATTATCGATTTTTCGAAAGTTTCCAAAATTTTTGTTGAACTCCGCAGAAAAGGTGCGTTTTTAGCTATCTATTTGCTCAAAAGTGTCAGATTTTCGGCGCTTCGCGCCATATTACTCATGTTTTGACTATATTTTGTTCAAACTATTCAACCTTTTTTAATTTTTTTCGTTTTGTTTGTGTTTCTATGCTCTAGAAAGATAGAGAATCGTCGGAAATGCCAAAAAACGATGTATTTGACGCGTACCCACCATTTTTAGGCCCCAAAAGAGACGCTTCAAAATCCCCACCCCCTCCCGAAATTCCCATGTCGTGCATGTCCGACCATTATCCCTCCCTAAAACTTAGCGTTTATTGTAGACAATTCTTGGGAAACACAAACTGCTCTTGGTAAAGTTTTGATTTAATTGTGGAGAAACCCAACTCAATTACCAAAATTTTTAATGAATCTGATCATTTTACTGCGATTGGATTGATTTTTTGATTGAATGGTACATTTGTTGTCAATTGACTGTCAGCATACAGTGAAATATTTAAATAAAGCATAATGTAGATAGTCGAAACATGCATTCCGAATTTTAAATTATTCATCTTTTGACATCAAATCTGTCATTTAGTCAGGCTGAGGCAATGTCATGATATTTTAACCAAAAAAAGATCGAGATTTCTACTGTTTACTTAGACCTTTCTGAAATTTCACCCATTCCTGGTCTCTTCCAGAAAGGAAGAATGAGGAATTTTCTGGAAAAATTGAGCAGAATGAATGCCAAAATGGATGAAAATTGAAAATTTTCTTCAAAAGTGCTTGAAATTGACTAAAAATTGTGGAATAAAGTAGTTTTAATACTATTTTAGGATTTATGTCTGTTTTTGAGGCATTTTGGCCCAAAAGACTCAATTTTTGACATTTCCTTAGACCGGATCGGCCATGCTGTGCATTGGCCCTCTCTATCTTGCTCATCTACTTATGCTTTAATCTTGTTTATGTGAAGTGGAATATTTTTTTATTTGCTTTATATAAAGGTATTTCTCACTAAAAGCTCTCTAGTCAATAATTTAATGATCATCGCTTGCAAGCTTTTGCCTTAAGGTTCAAAGTTTGGAATTGGTAGACACGTAATTTTGACGGAATCAATGCTTGAATATACTAATCTGTAACCAAGCTTGTTTTTAATTGGCTTTTTTCGCTGATTTTTAGGCCAGAGCCAAGCTGAAAAACGCGCAACTGCTGCATTGATCCTATTCTTTTACATTAACCTACTGAGCAGTACACGAAACAATCTGTTCGAAGAACAAGATTTAACCGATTTTTTACTATTTTAGCTTACATGTAAAGAAGTACATATTATTTTTCATACACTGCCTTATATTTTCGTTACATATAGTACACACAATTTTTATCAAAATGCTACAGTATATATTTGGGCATGGAACATTATCCACAATTTTTTCGGTTTACTTAATGTTATGCCAGAATGGATGTATCATTGAAAGTTCCATGCTAATTTCATCGAGCGTCGACTATTTGTGGCAAGCAACAGTTCAAAGTTTTAGCCAGGTAATATTTGGCTACTTGGGATATGAACGCGACCTTCTATTTTAAGCCGGAAATGACAAAAAACATTTATAAATCAATGGTTTGAAACGCAATTTACTCTCAGTTCGAATTCGATGGGGATAAAAAATCTCAATTTTTAAAGGAATGGATGACGATTATAGGGATCCTTACACCCCGTTACGTGAATGGTTCTGGAATTTCTGTTATCTGTTGCCTGACTGTATCGTAAAAAAGACAATTTCTAAACGTTTATAGTGGGTTTCCATGAATTGTCGTATTAAAACAGGCTATACAAATCGGGATTTCGAAAATTGGTTTTCAAAACTCTTCATTAAGATCGTACTACTTAGGTTTTATTACATTTTCAGATAAATCGATCCAAATTATTTACATTGTATCCTGCAAACTTGCTTAAGTTTTGGTAGTATATATATTGCTTACTTCAGTACTTCGTGGTTGGTTCCAATTGTTTGATTGTTAATGTTAGCAATGCCTTATGCGTATTACGATTATTCCAGTTAGGTTTTTAAATGATTATTTTGTTATTTTATACGATTTTCCACTATCACTCAATGTGACGTATATAATTGTTGTATTGTTGACCACGTCGTTCGTATTTTCCATTTGCTTTTGTATTTGTATCTGAGTGGATTAAGATAAATTCAAATCTATGTAACTTGGGGGAAAACAAATTTTTATATATCTCGGACGTACTTTTTCTAAATTTTTGAAACGTCGAATTTAGACAATTCTCGAAAGTATCGGTACGCAGATAAAGGAATCTTGAATTAAACGGTCAGATTCCAAGGTATTCACGTTTTGCACACGATAGGTTTTTTAATTCATTTTCGAAGGTTTTTCGCAAGGAAAAGGAATTTAATTTGAAAAGTAAGAAAATAAATTCAAAAAGTTTAATGTTTCTCAGGACAAACGAGATGTTTGACGAAAATAAATAAGATTTCGTGAAAGAATCATAGTTTCTATTAAATACTCTATATATTTCCAGACTTTTTCTGAATAGTCCGTCTAAACTTTCTGTAGTCTCTTTTGAATATCGCAGAACTCTTCTGTAAGTATCATTAATTCGCTTACTTTATGAGCCGTATCCGTTTAGACACAATTACGCTGTTTTGCAAAATTCATGCATTTTAGTATGCTTAGTGTGTGTTTTTATTCCCCGATGTTAGATTTCTGTGCGTTCCGTATGCTGATCGGCAATAAACATTTGTATGCCTTCATCGTATTGTTTACAAATTTTTGTTCAAATTCTGTCGAACGCGAATGACTTATCGTCTTCGATACGACATACAATGGTTAGTTAGATAGGTATGTAGGGAGCTGTAATCAGACATATAAAGCATAGGAATCATGGAATGTCACTGTCAGCATAGGTGATCGGCACCAAACTTCTGGGGGTGCAAGACTTTTTCAAATGGCCTTTAAAATATTGGTATGGCGAAAAAACACCATTTTTCAATGTTTCTCATCGAGCACTATCCATTGGCTTGAAAAGATTGCGGAAAAAACGAAAAAATTTTCAAAAATTGAAATCTGGGGGTATTTTGATTTCTCGGGGGTTGCATACTGCCCTACGCCCAGGTATGACTGTCAGCCTTTAAAAATTTAAAAGTGTCTTTTTCAAACTTAACAATTAGTTACCTAAATGTAAAAAAACATTTTTTCGGACGTTTCTGACAATGCTTTCTAGAATATAAGAAAATTTTAAAAAATTGTTCAGGCTAAAAAATTGCTAAAAACGTTTAAACAGTATATTTTCATGGGTTTTCTAAAAAATGGAAATAAAGCGGGTGTCAGCGTGATTTTTCTCCAGAATATGTATGGTTATAAGGCGTATGATAGATTTGTTATTGTAGCCCGCAAGCGACCTTTTCTATGCGGATGTACATAGAATGAATAGATTTTTTCCCATCTCGTAGCTTACCCGCGCTTTGAGCCGAAGGCACTAAATCCTAGTATTTCTTATGTGTTTTTTGCAAATGCTGATTCCATAAATTATATATAATGGAAACAGACATAGTGAGGCGCTTGAAAGACATATTCAAGCGGGAATAATACTTTGGTTGCACTTATTTTGAAGAAGCCTGCAATTTTTCATCTGGTGGCCTAAGAGCATAATAACTAGTCAATTTCCCTTTCATTTAGCTTTCTATTGACGTTACACATTCTTTATGAATGCTCGCGTGGGATGGTTTGGAACAAACTAAATTACATCTATTTCGTTCGCAATCATTTTCTTGAAGAGAACTGCAAGGTCCCAGAATTTGATTTTTGTAATGTTTTTGGTGATTTTGCCCCATTATACCCCCTTCTCCGAATTTGGCTCCTGCCCATGTATGGTCTACACCGCAGGAAAATGAGAATCTTAATGCGGCAATATTAAAACCAACCATATGTAGGTGCACATGGTCATGGTCGGCGGCATACATGTACATCATGGGAATTCGGGAGGGGGGAATCAGACCCAAAAAAGGCTGAGTCCGATTCTGGGGGGGCACGCCGCCAGTTCTGACCGGAGCGACTCGAGCAAACAGATTAGCGACCCGAGCGCTCACTCAAGTAAACAAAAGTGCGCAATCAATTATGCTGGGCTGACCTCGTCGGTCGACCAATTATGCGTCTGGTACTTACAGTAATGCGCCCGACTAGGGAGTATTTTTTGAACACAATTTTTTTACAGAGCGAAAATTAAATTCTAAAGTTTAGTTTTTCGAGCTCATCGTGAAAAATAAAGCAAGAAAATATATAATATTACAACATTTCATTCACTCTGGAAAAAGTTGACTTATTTTAAATTTTGAGAGCACTTGACAATTATCTTGTCCATAAAAGTTGAATATTTCAAAATAATACTAAGCCCACAGCGTCAACATGAACAAATACCATGATTTGTCAACGAACATTATACATAGAAGCACACGCATCGCAAAAATCGTTGAACAATCGCTCCTTCGAATCAAACTTGCTGCGCCAGATCCATTCGACCAGAAACCCTTCATATGCTGAGCATTTCTGTGGAAAATCGATATTTTTAATTGTAAACAGCTCAGAAATTTTATAAGGTTCAAAATATGTGCCCATGCCAAGAAATAGAACGCTACTTATCAAATTGCATTTTATTAGTGCTCTCATACAGGAAATCAGTCAACTTTTTCCAGAGTGAATGAATATTGTAAAATTATATATTTTCTTGCTCCATTTTTCACAATGAGCTCGAAAAACTAGACTTTAAAATTTGATTTTCGCTCTGTAAAAAGATTGTGTTCAAAAAAATACTCCCTTAGTCGGGCGCATTACTGTAAGTACCAGACTCATAATTGGTCGACCGACGAGGTCAGCCCAGCATTATTAATTGCGCAGTTTTGTTTACTTAAGTGAGCGCTCGGGTCGTTGATTTGTTTGCTCGAGTCGCTCCGGTCAGAACAGGCGGCGTGCCCCCCCCAGGATTGGATTCAGCCCCAAAAAATTTTTTAAAAAGTGCCTTTTTTGGGCTAAAAAACGAAGAGTACGCGTCAAAAACACTGTTTTTGGCGTTTCAGACAATGCTCGTTCTTTCCAGAACATAAAAACGTAAAAAATTCAAAACAATTTGAAAAAATTGAGTAAATTGAACAAAAAATAGTTTAAAAAGTGAAAAAAATATTCGGCTTACCTCATTCAGACTGGGCTGACACTCTTCTTAGATCGGCCATGTTGTGTTTTTAGATATGACTCCTTGTAATCCGCTTTGAAATTTTTAATATTGCACTCGTTTAAGATTGTATTCTTATTTTTTTATTTTTAAGGCCCACGATTGTTTTAATTTAACAATAGTTATAAGATTAGTCGATCGAGCTAAGCTATGGCGGACGGAACTAATCAGGCTGGTCAGGTAATGAAGCACTTAGTTACTAGGGATGAAACGGATATCCGGATCCGGATCCGTTATTATCCGGTATTATTTTGGATCCGGATCCGGTATTTTGAAAAATTAAGATCCGGATCCGGATCCGCTATTTTTAAAAAATAAGATCCGGATCCGGATCCGTTATTTTTACAGTTTAAAACGGATCCTAAACGGATCCAAGAGATTATGATAAAAGATCATTAAACCTTGAATTGTATTGAAGAAACAACATCATTATGAGACAAAAGCTTTACTTTGATTGACTTAATACTCAAATTCAATGACAGGCAAATTGTATTTAAGAAACAGCAGCTTTTCTGATTGCTCAAAGTCATAAGCTCAACTAACCGCTCATCTATATCAATTGATCTTGTTATTCATTTTTTACCCTTAAATCGTACATAAGTTAATTAGGAATCCTCTCATAAAAATAAAATATTTCATACAGCAAGTAAGCATGCTTCCATTGTCATTTGTAATTTTTGCTTTTCATGTTTCAAAGCAGTCTTTTCACAATCTGCGCGTTTTTCTGCAAAGGAAAGTAGACATGCCAGACGCGAATCTTCTACAATCTGTGCTTAACAAGAATACCTCTTTCCTTTTCTTCGATTTGCTGGGACTCCTCTGCTTTGAACTTTTTATAGTCCGCCGCATGCTTAGTTTGCAGACGCTTTTTCATACAGGTGGTACCAGTGTTTTTTTGTACTCGGAAAAGATTTTTCCCGATGTACAAAAACTTTTCGGGACCGTCTTTGTACATGTACAAAGATTTTTGGGAAGACAAAAATTGCAAAAAAGGTCTGAAATTCGCAGAAATTTTCGGTGCTTTGCGCCGAAATGAGTAACTGTGTGCTGCATATATCTTTAAATTGGCAGAAATTGGATTCCAAAAGGAAAAATGTCAAAGTTTTCGGCGCTTAGCGCCCTTTTAAGATGATAGTGATTTTTACTCTTGGAGACGCAGAAATTTGCTAGAATACACTACCAAAAGTCGAGCAACTCTGTTTTTAACACTAAAATCGCTACTGTACGATATTATAGTACCCAAAAATTTGTGTGTACAAAATGTACAAAGATTTTTAAGAAGACAAAAACTGTGAAAAGGTGTAAAATTCCCAAAAATTTCGGGCGCTTCGCGCCGAAATGAGTAATTGTTTGTCCTATATATCTTTAAAATAGCAGAATTTACATTTAGAATGGAAAGATGTCAAATTATTCGGCGCTTCGCGCCGTTTTGAGAACAAGTTTTAATAATTTTTGGCGTTAGAAATCCAGAAATTAGATAGAATACGCTACCAAAGATCGAAAACCCTGTTTTACCACACTAAAATCGCTATTGTACTATAATACACAAAAATTTGCATGTACTAAATGTACAAAGACTTTTGGGGACCATCTTTGTACATGTACAAACGGACCTTGTACAAAAAAAACATTGGGTGGTACCCCTCCACCGCTTCTGGAAAGCTTTGCTGCGCAAAGATTACATTGCGATTTAGTTTCGTTATCAGCTAGCGTAAAATAGTTTCAGATAGGACTAGACATGCTTTTTGGCATTTCCGATTAATGAGAGGAAGACGCCAGATTCGCAGTTTTTCAAGCTACAGCCGAATTAAGATCAATCCTGACCACTGAACCAAGCTCATGCAGCTTTGCTTATTTCATCATCTTACAGTAATTCTGCTTCTGAAACTAATGAGCATGTACTTGCGAACAAAAATTTAAGTATTAAAAAAATTAAGCATTCATAATGCATATTCATGGATCCGGATCCGGATCCGTTATTATCCGTTATTTTGATAATTAAAGATCCGGATCCGGATCCGTTATTTTAAATTTTATGGATCCGGATCCGGATCCGTTATTTTGAATTGTACGGATCCGGATCCGGATCCGATATTATTGGAAAACCCGGATCCGTTGCATCCCTATTAGTTACGTAGCTTGTGAGTATTTGAACCTTTTCGGTCGGATTGTAAATTCCGGTAATATTAAATCTGTTTAAGCCTGCGCTTTACCTCTGAATAAACGCAAAAAGTGATGCTCCATCCTTCATTTCTCTTATAAAAAGCGTTTGAAATGCAATTTAAGTATTAGTTGAAAAATTCGTTTGAGCTTTGCGATTTTCTGCTTGTCGGGAGCGAGCCTTTTCTGTTTTTGTTGGTATTAACATTCCGTTTTAGGTACTACATTTCATCTGTAATGCTTGTGTCTCAGATGATAGAGGTGCAGTTTGCATATTCTATTGTCGCTTTGATACGATTTATGAAGTATTCACAGAATTCTTTAAATAACTTGATTGGCTCCCTCGAAAGAGTTCATTTTCAAATCTATCGCACGATAATTTGGACGGAATTAATGCAAAGGATGTCATCAGTACGGCAAAAATTTGATTGAATATATGCCATTAAACAGATAGACTCGATAAAGCAATTTTTCAAATTGAATTTATTGAATGATCGTAATATTTTTCAACACGAACCGTTTTAGGATGTTGATTATACTACACCTAAACAGCATCCGATATGCTGAAAAAGTGTTATATTTTATATGAATAGCACATAGCGAGACGTGAACAGCTTATTAAGCTAATATCGTTCAGAACTCGGTTCAAGCTGACCTCCAGCTTGCTTTGGCTGACACCTTCGTATTCTCGAGTTCTGTGATCTCCGAGCTTGAGGTCGAATCGAGGGAACGATTTCGGTTGAAAATAAAGTCCGATAGAGCAATGGGTGAATTAAGAACAGAGAAGGAGAGGCGAACAGCTATTGAGGACAAGGTAATGGAAATCAAATTTCTGTTTCAGGCCACATCTTAGTTTATTTTGCGTTTATTTTTATTGACTAGTACAGCAATATAAGTTTTCATTCTCATTTGTGTGCGTTTTTTCCATTTTTTAAATGATTTGCTTCTTTAATGCAGACTGTATCCGGAAAAAAAGAATAGAAGAAAAGAAAATTATTGATTGATAAATAGATTAGGATTATAAATGTAATGAGTCAGCCTGCATTACCATCGCGAAAACTTCATTTTGTATATGCTGTAAAGGTGTTTTGAATGGCGACTATTAACTTTTTAAACTTGTTAAAAATATTTCAATCCCATCATTAGAATTAGACTTTTCATTTTTCGAGAAAGGCATTAAAAACTGTCAAAAATTGGTCGTATCACATGTTTAAGTCGTTTTGCACGTTTCTACACAATACAGCCAGGCCTGAATTGATTGATTCTAAAAAGTGTTGGATGCAATGCTCTTGAATAAAATTAAAATAATCTGAAATTTGAGTGCTTTAATTTCAATTATTCATTGTCCGTTTCACTGTTTTTATTGACATCAATCTGGATCTTTTATTTGCGAACGACTAGTAGATATACGCGATGGAGTTACATAAGGGGTGTGTAACTGAGTTCTTAAAGAAATACAAATTTCAGTAGCGTTTGTGTAATCAATTTGGTGTGCCTTCACTTTTATTATTCAATCTTAATCTACTAGTAACATAATTTGGACTATGGCTCGGCGAGAAGCCGATTTGTCTGAAAGCTTAGGAGGCTGGTTCTGAATTGAGGTTCAAAGTCTAAGCGGCCTCAGTCCTTTCTTCCGACCCTACCTGGCGTAGTCTTATCAATTATGTATCCTTTTATACAGTTACATCTGTACATAGGGCCGTATTTAAAGGGGACGGGGGTGGCCGCCTCCCCTTGGCCAGAAAAAATTCTGGAAAGTTACATAAAGGGTGTGTGAATGTTTTTGCTATAAAATCCTCAAATTTCGGCACTTCGCGCCGGATGCGAAGTATTTTCCATCATTTTGGCTGAAGCGCGACCAAAAAATTAAAATTTTTATATAGCTTTTTGTGTTTGTGAAAAATTTTTTAAGGAAGTTCAAATTGTATAATCTTAGTGGATAGCGCACGTCAAAAAACGTCGAAAATGCGGTCTTTTGCGAGCTGTCCCGGTGAATTTTCCGAGATATAGATCAATTTATGTGGATCCGCCCCCCCTGGCCGAATCCTGGATACGGGGCTGCCTGTACATAATGACAGCCACTCGTTCCTGTGTGCCAGATAGTCAAGGCTGTTCGAACTTTCTATCAATTTATTATTCCATTCAGTACAATTCGGCGAAGGAGGAGCTCGAGCGGCTTAGCATCGTGAACAAATTGCTGCAGCTGGAAATCGAAGAATTCAAGCTAAAAAACGAAGCCAACTTGGATATCTTTTTTACTGACCGGGAAACACAAACGCTCAGCCAAACCGAAGCGATCCATCGTTTTTCAGTGAATTTTCTCAATCCGGATTGCTGTTTTAGCGTTGCTTACTTATCATACGTATAACGGGGAAGGGAGTGTGGGAATCCCCATCCAAAGTTGGTCTTCCACCTTTCCCCCAAACCCAGAATATTTTAGACCCCTATTTGTGAATAAAATTTAATTATTTAGCCGTTTTTAATTGTTTTTTGTCGTTTTTAGTTGTTTTTTTGGCCGTTTTTGGCCAAAAATTAGAAGTCATTTATTTTCTTCAAACCCTTAAAAATGGCCGGGACCCCCATCCAGAATTTCAAGCTGTTACATACATGATATTTATACACGCATGTGTTAGGAATACTGTCAATCGCACATAATGTTGGGCATACATGTAACGGCTCGAAATTTAAGGAGGTGGTCCTCGGCCGGGGTTGATGATCTTTAATTTTTGGCCAAAAACGGCCAAAAAATTCAATTTTTCAAAATCGCTGGCTTCGGGGGATGAGGGACGACCGACTTTGGGTGGGGGATTCCCCACCCCCTGTTACATGTATGATGATGGGCTAGAAAATGGGCTGGTTAGAGAAATAGTGTATTGAGGACAGATAAAAGTCGTACAAAAGTTTGTTTTAGAAAGAATTTCGGTTGAATTTATTTGTATCCAGAGCTGATAGATTGATAAACGACTGGATTAAGGATCGAATAAACTAAATTTAATGCTCAGAATGCAGAATGCAGTGCAAATATATAAGTGAGAAGATAGATACATATCTTTGAAAAAAGCTCTAGTTGTGTAGCTTTATACTTAATGTCACTTTAAAGTTGTATTTTATGAACTGTTCTTAGTATTCTAAGATACTAATCATTTTATTGCAGTGTAGAACATTAGGAAGATGAGCAAGTTTTTAATCGCATATGCACACGGGGGCATGGGGTATCCACCTCTACCGGGTTTTTTGAAAGGCATACCCCCCTTGGGCCGTTTTGGAACCAAACCTATTGCTTGAACCATGAAAAAGCGTCAGACGACGTCTAACAGTATAATTTCAAGTACGAAAAACCTATTTTTCGAGCAGTAGAATGATCGATCCGTCCATCCAGACACTTTTCTTCTATTTTTTATTTATATTTGATGTTACTGATCATCTTATCGTACTGATTGGTATTCGATTTCATGCTAATTTAAGCACAAAATTCATTAATAATATAGTATAACAAATTTGGTATTTTAATTTGACACTCGAAAGCAAATTGAACTGTTCATTAACCCCCACCCCCGCCCAGGAAATTCGCTTTACCCTTTTCCCATAACTTTTGACTGTGTGCATGTATATTTTTAAATATAATTATAGTTCTTAGTGGTACGTAATTATGTATATTGTGAATTATAATATTCAATATTGTAACACAGTGAATGTTATATTTCGTTTTTCAGCAGATTTTCGTTCCCACATTGGGCAATTGATTCAAATACAAGATGCGCAGAAGGGAGCATTGGATGCTTTGCTGAATTCAGTAAATTCTGTCGATTTTTTCGACAACGAAAGTGCTGCAGCAGAAATTCCAGTCACTAAGCAGGATCTTTGCGTTTACAGCGTGGACGACAATTTAAAGAATGCTGAGGTATGAAGATATGTAACATATGCTGATATCAGTTGGCGGTAAGTTTTAAATGCCTATTGAATTACATTTGCTAAAAATTGCTATTTCAATTGTAATTTAGTTATTTAAGTTTGTTAGAACTCAATCGCACAGTACGTACAATATGTATTTAACGGGGTCCTTTACTAAGATAGACTGTTTTCTCACCAAATTATATGACCCTAGCATACGTTGTACGTAAATACACAATTTTGCTTTTTTGCTTTATTGTACATTGGTTTTTCATAGCTATTAATCGAAATTTATTCCGCTGTTTCGATTTAGAAGATGATTCTTGTTTTGGCAATTTTTTATAATTTCAAAATGTTTTTGCTTATCGCTCTAATAAAATTAAGCATTAATGAATAATGTAACGGTTGATTTCACGCTAACAACTGTTGTCACACATTGGCTTGTGGGGATAACACCCCCACAGAGAATGAAACCCACCCCCGCAGATTACTGTATATACACCTCCCGCAGAATTCTATTTTTAGTAAGATTTTTGGCATAATATTCTATACTTCTTAAAAGAGACAAATAAACAGCGATTCGGTTTCAATATATTGCCCTTCTTGCTTATATCTTCTGCTTCACATTTTTTGCTCTTTATTTGATATGGCTAACATTACGTGAACTCGGTCAAAAGTTCTGGGTGGAATGGTAGTTATAAAGCAAAGTTTTCTTGGCGATGGGAGGTAAATAAGTACTTAGTTTTGTTTTGTAATGTCAAATTTTAATGCTTGATTCGTCGCATTTTATCCTTCACGAATATTTATGGTTAAATCTGCGTGAAAACTAACAGTGGGGATGGAATGACCTCTAACATCAAATATAAACGAAATAATGGGAGAAAATTGTCTCTGGATGAATGAATTGAACAGTCTGTTGCTGGAAAAATATACTTTATACTGTAAAAATATACATTATACTGTTAGACGTCGTTTGACGCTTTTCACGGTTTGAGCAATGGGTTTTAGTTCGAATGTGGCCTGAGGGGGTGTGCTCATATTTAGGTGCGCAAGGTCAAACTTTTAAGGAGGGTGAAAATCAAAAATTTGGAGATAGTTACATAAGTGCTTTGTTTAAAGGATTCTACAGTTAACGATGTTTTGCTCTAAAAAATTATTTTTTCAAGCATTTGTGACAAATTATAATTCCTTTTTGAAGTCTCAAACAGCTGTATGTTTTTTGGGCTAAAGATAGCTATTAAGCCCCTTTTGAAGTCGGGAAAATAGCTCTTAATCCTTTCGAGACTAAGAAAAAACTACACAACATTTCTGAACTCACACGGTATGTTTTTGAGTCCGTAAAAGACTATATAGCTAGTTTTTTTAGCCCAAAAAGGCTACTTACCTACATAGCAATGTTTCGACCGAAATGGCTATTTAGCTGTCATTTTTTTAAAGCTCAGGGGGAGTAATACTCCCCTCTCACCCCTCCCTATGCCCGTGTTGGGGTATGCTTTTCAAAATTCCTGGTAGGGGTTACCCCAATGTGCATGTCATAGATGCACAGCTAGGCCGATATGGGGTTGTCAAAAATTGAGCTTTTTTGGTCAAAATGACCTCAAAAACAGGTATAGGCGCTAAAATAGCGTTAACACTACGTTATTACACACTTTCGGGTCAATTTGAAGCATTTTTGAAGAAAATATTCAATTTTCATCCGTTTTTGGCCTTCATTTTGCCTCATTTTCCCCACAAAATTTTCCATTTTTCCATTCTGAGGGTCTAGACCATAGGTGGGCGGCATTGAAGTTCTGGGGGTGCAAGATTTTTTCAAAGGTCAAAAATTGCCTTAAAAATGGTGGTATGGCAAAAAACACAATTTTCCAACGTTTCTCATCGAGCGCTATCCATTGGAAACAAAAAATTGCGAAAAAACCCAGAAAATTTTAACAATTGAATTCTGGGTGGGGGTATTTTTAATTTCTGGAAGGGGTGCATACCCCCAACCCCCACGCCCAGGTATGGTCTAGACCCCGAAACCCTCTCCCCCGTGCATGTCTGATTGCTCTACAATCGGCGTCATTTTTTTACATTTGGCTTGAAAATGGGGCGTGGCACTCGTCCGTTTTTTATTTCATTCAGAACACATTTTCGCAACTCGCGGCTGCTTTCGCCACCATTGATTCGTCGGTTGTTCATCCCGTCGATGCTTCCGCTCCGCCCACGAAAGATTTTGCCCCGCCCACAAAAAATTTGAGCCCACTCGAAAATAATTTAGCTCCGCCCACTGTTGATTCGGCCCCAGCTATCATTGGTTCGTCTCCTCCACTCAGCAAAGTTTTGGCCCCGCCTTCTGATCTTTCGACGACCAATCACGACGCCGAGATGCAAGGCGAAACGCCAATCGCAACGGTGATTGGCCAACCGTCGGCTAATGAAGAAAGTCGAGTAGAAACGACGACGGCGGCCGAGACGACGCCGCCGACCAGCGTTAAGGACGCCGAAAAAATCGCTCAACTCGAGAACGAGTTGAACAAGAGTAAATCGGAGACGATGCGTTGGGCGCTCAAATTCAAACATTTGAACAAGAAACACGAAACGATAAAAGAGCGATTTTTCGGAAAATACGCTTTACACTTCACTCAAATACACTCTGTTGCTTACACTTTAAACATATGCACGTAGCTCTGGGGGAATGGGGGTCCGGACCATAGGTGGGCAGCACCAAAATTCTGGGGGGGGTGAAAAAATTTCTGGAGGGGGTGAAAAAATTTTTAAGAGGTCAAAAAATTGTCTTAAAAGTGGTTGTATGGCGAAAAAACACCATTTTTCGACGTTTCTCGTCGAGCACCATCCAATGGCATCAAAAATTGCTAAAAAAGCAAAAAAATTTTGGGGGGAGGTATTTTGATTCCTGGGGGGTATTTCAACTTCTGGGGGGTGCATACCCCCAAACCCCCACGCCCATGTGTGGTCCGGACCCCCCTCCCCCAAATTCAGAAAAATCGGAAAAATATGACTTTTTAAAAGTTATTTTGTGCTATTTTTGGCCTTTTTGGGCTTAGTCCCTCCCCAAATTGGTGTTGGTCCTGCCATAATAGGACGGCCAGCTACGTGCCTGTTTAAACTAAGTCTAAAGTTCTGGGAGGGGGGGCGAATTCATCATCAAATTTTCTTTCTTACGACTTTCATTGCACATTTATGTATGCAAATGCAGGACCGTATTTACGGGGGGAGGCGACCATATCCTTAGTTCTATTTCGACAGGCAAGATAATGCGCGGAAACATGGCAAAATTGCATTTTTCGCCAGAAAATCATCAGATTTTCGGCTCTTCGCACGTGGATGTGGTATTTTCTATAATTTTGTCTCGAACGCGACCAGAAATCTTACTTTTCATGAAATATTCAGAGATTTTCCGAAAAGTTTGAATCTTTTCTGAATTTAACAGATAGAACGTGTTAAAAAATGTCGGAAAATGCGATTTTTTAGAGCTATGTATTCCCATTAACTTTCCGAGATATTAACGAATTTATTTTGGGTCCATCCCTGGCCAAATCTTGACTATGGGCCTGTGTACATTATGAACATACATAGTATGGGCTTTCCTATATTTAGAACTCATAAAACTTAGTTTCACATGAGTAACATGGTAACACCTTTTATGGACTGTTCGAAATGTCAGACACGTATGCAACTCATGAATGGTCTGACGTTTTGGGCATCTTGGTGTTTCGGAATTGAGTAGTTATAAAAATCTGCCTGACAAAAGTTATATTTCAACTATTTATGTACATAAAGAAACTCTTCTGGCTGACAAGAAGTTAGAACTTAGTTATCGGAAACGCGTCCGGTTTTTATTCTTAGTAATAAAAAATTTCCATAATAGCTTTGCATGAAAATAAAGCTTCCGGGTTAGCGATGTGGGCCACTGGCCAGTAGGATCCAACGGATCTAAGTAAGTTTTTCAATATCGGATCCGGATACATACAATTTGAAATAATGGATCCGGATCCATACAATTTAAAATAACGGATCCGGATCTTAAATTATCAAGATAATTGATTTTAACGGATCCGGATCCAGATCCTTAAATGAATGGGCATAATGACTGCTCAATTTTGTTTAATGCTTGAATTTTTTCGCAGGTATAGTTTTTGGGCTCAATAGTTTTTCAGAAGTAGAACTACTGCAGGATGATGAAATAAATAAAGCTGCATGAGCTTCGTTCTGGATTGGATTGATCTTACTTTATGCTTACAAAGCTTGGCAAATTGTAAATCTGGCGTATTTCTCTCGGGTGACTAGTCCTCCAAAATTTAAAAAGTATGAGTACCATACAACGAGGTCAAACTTTGAGGTAGGGGTGAAAATCAGGAACTTTGAGATAGCTAAGTGGCTTCTAAAAATGATTATACAACGAAAAACGATGGTCAAAGCATCGTTTATCAGCTTTTTGGCAAATATGTAGCCTTTTTGAACATACAACCATAGTTATATAGCCTTTTTAGACTAAAAATAGCTATTATCCCTTTCTGAAGTCGGCAAAACAGCTACAAATCCTTTTGAAACCCAGAAAAAAAAACTGTATAGAAATTTTGAACTCACACGGTCTTATTTCTAAGCCCAGAAAAGGCTACATAGCAAGTTTCCTGACCCAAAAAAGGCAATATAGCAATGTTTTTTCGGTTAAAATAGCTATATAGATATCAGTTTTCTAAATTTTAGGGGAGTAATACCCCCTCTCGCAACTCACCATGCCCATCTATGGTAAGCACTTTTTGCAAGGAATCCCCTTAAAAATGAAAATCCTTAAAGCTTACCTATCTGAAAGACCGCCAGAATAGATTTTAACAACTTTTGAGCTAATAATCCCAAAATTTCTGAACGTTTTGCGCCTCATTTATTTATATACAACGTGTATATTTGATTTAATAGTAATCAAGCTGAATTTTTTTTAAATTTTTCCCTTCTTCAGTGTGTAGATCTCGCTGTTAAAAGCTAAAGCGTACCATCACTTTTGCCTATCTATGTATAACTTTTTGTTCAGAAATTCAACTTCAAAATTTTGGTCCCTTAAATTCAGAAGGCCAGCTACTCTACTGCTTTGCTTTTGTAACTTTTCAATTATACAGATTAGCTCGAAAAACAAATGGCATATTGATCCCTCAAACTTTTCCTATACCTAACTAAATTAAATGCGGTTTGCTTTCGCCAAGAGTCTGTTACCGCTGCAAGAACGCGCTGAAATTTCAATTATTCTGGTTAAGCTGCTATGGGTTTACAGTAAATTAAGCAGAAGTCGTTTTTTAATCTTTTTGAATATTTTTTGCCTAAAAGAAAGCTATCTTTACAACAGTGTAACTCGCCAGCAGGAAAAGATAATTAATCGTGGTTTGTTTCATTTGAAGCCAAAATTGTTCGCTTAGTAGCAACCCTGTACTTAGCCTGTCGTTCTGAAACTCACCTATGCTTGCTTAATCGATGCATAGTTGCGCTTTTTATTAGTCATTTTGAGAAACGCGCGACGTTCAATTTAAGGTTCAGACTGTTTTAAAAAATAAGCTTTGGGAAAGCAAGCTAACGGAATTTTGGAAGAGTGGTACAGTATAGAAAAATTTTAGGCATTTAATTAAAATTTGTATTATAGTCAAAAAACTGAAAAATTAAGATCTCATCCTTCTTGCGAATTATTAGTTATTCCTTTTTTATAGATAAAAGAGCGACTAGTCTTCCGCGAAAAAGAGATGGGTTGTGTGATGGAGAGTTTGAAGAATTACGTTCGTTCCATTATGCTTAAGCATTCGAATGAATCGTAAGTTTGAGTCAGCAAAGCGTGTATCGGGTAAACTTTTCATGTACGAGTTTGATTTGATTATTTCCTGTAATCTGCTCATTTGAAGTTAATTTGTTCGTTACTGTATATCTTTTGACGTATACGGACTTGTTTTCGAATTTGTTATCGTAAACAAGGGTACAGTTTACGGATTTAATTTGATTTAAAGACATGAGCGTTGGGTGTTTTTGTGAAACTGGGGCAAAATTAAGGCCAAAAATGCATTAAAATTAAAAAATTTTTGGGAAATTGTTTTTCATGGACTTGAATCTGTTTCTAAGGTACATATAGCCCGCTGTTCAAATTTTTTTAGATGTAAATACAACGCTTTACAATTTTACATTCTCCCCACTGAATGTTCATTTTTTCTATTTCGTTGACGCTGTTTTGACAATTCAGAAATCTGATTCCGCACGATTCGATCTTTATTTACGTTAGCATTGTCGTATCATTCTTGTTTCTTTGTTGGCGTTAAACGCCCCTTTTTAGTCTTTAATTGGTGTAGACGTATGCTATAGCCTATCGCTCGCTTGCTCGCCATTTTTGTTAGTCTGCACGAATGCTTATTTTCCGATTTGGTGGGCCAAAAAAGTATTCCATGTTCTCATTAATAGAAAACCTATCCGCAGCTTGGGTTTCATGAGATGGGAATAAACAATTACAGCGTTCAGGAGAGGATGTAAATAGAAGGTAAATAAGGCTCCTACTCTTAGGAGCACGTTTACTGTCCCACCCTCTCACACGTCAACATAAGGGGATCAGAAGTATGTATTTTCCCTACCTCGGGGTTTTGTAGCACCCGAGTCACTGTCAGGCGAATTAGAGCTACCGAATATTTTTTGCATGATCTTTGGGGACGAAAGTAACAAACATGTCAAAAATGTTCTGCGTTTTGTGCCGAACTAACACATTTCTGCCCGCTTCGCCCATAAACTGCCTAGAATGTGGTTGAAATAATATAAAAAGTCAAATATTTCGATGAATTCGTATTTTTATACTTAAAGTGAAGAAGCGAGTCAAAATGGGCTGAAAACGCTAGAAAACGCAGTCTTAACTCATTAAAGCATCTTATGATTGTATTGACTATTTAGATCGTTTTCGCATTTGATTTACAAAAAAAGGTCCGTTCTCATAATTAGCTGGTCCCGAACTTTGGGATTTTACCCTCTATCAACTCTGGACCCCGGGAAACTATGCACCTCCTTTAATCCATAGTGAAACTAGTCGTCTAAAGTACACACTTCGTTTCTTCGAGAATGTTTTTGAATCTATCAGTATTTGATTTCTACGATTGATTTTGAATTAAAATTGTTGTCACTCACTCATGGCGGATTTTAATTTCAGTTTTCTTAAATCATTTTTCCGATCTTGAATATAGAGTTCGCTTTCCTGGATTCTTATTCAATGAATTCATATATTAATTTCTTGAAATTTTTGATATATTCTGCGATTATTTTGATGATAGGAGTTTTATCAGAAAAGCAAACTCTGATTTTGGGCATTTGTACCAGCACGTCTAAAATATTTAGTTTCGTATAATTTTTGTGATCAATTCCTGCATGATCCTGGCTCGTTTTTTGTTTTTTATTTTTTCGTCTGCATAAAGTGGTCACTGACTTACAAAATTATTCGTACCTATCTAAATATAGCTAATTAGGCACTATAATACAAGTGCGTTGTATGGCCCACCCTCTTCTCCCGCGCTTTTATGTAAAATTCCGTTAGCGCGTTTTAAGCTTAAAATTCATCTATGTAAAATAAAATCAATAAAATTATGCGTCTTTGTTTAGAATGATGTAAGCTTCCGGTCCGCGATCATACTTGTTGATCTAATTTTTTTCGAAGCGTTTTCGTTCCGATTTTATAATGTTTGTATCCCGTTAGCATTGACATGTATGTGTGTATTTACATACATATGCAATCAGATTGTTGCGATCATTGGATTAAGTAAAATCTTTTGTTTATGCACAATTTTTTATCTATTGTCAATCACAGTAATCTGTGCCGGTTTTACACATTTATATCTGATTTTTTAAGCGCATTCCATAAGCGAGCCACTCTCATGCGCACTGGGTATATGGGCATGTCTCATATTCAGACAACTTTTGTCCTTTATTTTGTACATATTGATGGTTCAAATCATTCAATGGCCCTTATTGTTGTCCGTTTCCATGCAGACTTGATCAAGAATATTTATAAAGAGTAAAATACAACGAGTTGTGTAAATTTCTTTCACCGGTTATCAATAGTTCCGAGTGGAATGGGGGATAAGGAACGACTAAAATATATAAGATCAATTAGCACAAACTCTAGCTTTAGCGCCATTTCGATATAATTAGCCGTTAAAATGCAAATTTTTAACAAGCATTATTCAGAGAGGCTCGAAACAGTCATAGGTTTTAGATCTCGTCCTGGGACAGCGTAACGTGCAATAAAAATCGCTAGAACTGGAATTTGGCAGTAAAGCAACCCATGGAAAAGTTGGTTTACCTTCTCCAGAAATTTGGACCGTGTGCGTGTATGCTCATGCGCATAATAGCTACAAATATTCAATTCAGATTAGTATTGCCTAACTTTTTGGCCAAAATAGTAAGGAAGAATTCTACGATGACTCAAAAATCGAAAAAAAATTTGCAGGGTTATAGTATGCTATGTGAAGTCCTGATGAGCTAAAAGAATCCTATAGAATTTTTAGAGCCAGTTGATCTTGACTCTTACACTTGTGGCCTCCCCTTGATTTGCTAACAGCTTAGATGATAAAGAATGAAAGTATACACTGATTATTTGCTATTATATTTGGCCTGGGCTCACTACATTTTGAACAAACTTCTTATACTTACTTGCGATTGGATGACTATCGAAATTACAGCTTATTATTCTTAATCTTATTTCTGGTCGCTAAGTTATTGCTTCATAACGTCCATCTCAACTCGCATATTATCCTGCTGGTTTTGAAAAATTGTAGCTGTTCAGTTTTTCTGACCATTTTAGGTGTTTTTGCCATTTTCGGCCAAAAATTTGAGTCATTTATCCCTCCCCTGATTGACCGTGCAAGTGTTTAATGCCTTATATATAAAACCTATGGCAATATTAGTACCGTATGTGGTATGTATACACTTCAACAGAAGAATGGTTTGGTTTTCAACATGATTAGCTTAAAAGAAAATAGATGACTTTAATGTGATTAAAAGGTAATAAAGCACAACCTGATTCGGCTATATTTTTTCCAAGACTGAATTTCAAGGTGCTTGATCTTACCTTCTTGTTTAGGCTTAATGAGTGCGAAAAGAGAAGCCACCATATCTGATTATTGTCCCTACCCTAGAATAATTTGAGCTTAAAAAATTTTTCCTATTTTGATTTTTCTGAATTTTGTGGGGTCCGAACCTCCCCATTCCCCCAGATATACATACGTGCCTAACTATGACTTAAACAAGAAAATACGATAAAGCACCTTGAATATACATTTGTGGAAGAAACAGCCGAATTATGCAATGATAGCTGACTCATAGCTGACCTTAAGTCAACATGTATACAATCTTTCTGTTCAAGTAAATACATACGTACGGTACTAATACCATATAGGTTTAACTTTTCTCTAGTCTGTGTTAATTAACATTATATAACTCGCTGGTATATTTTGTTCTCTTACCCTTCTTAAAACAATGGAGCCTTGCTATAATTATTGATAATTTGTTTACTTTTGGAACTTTAACCTGCAAATTCAAAAACATGCTGTTTCCTTATTGCACAATCCTGCATTGTGATTATTGACTAAAATAGTTTGGTTTTCATTCTTTGGTAGATTTTCATTCGTTGTGTTTGCCAATTTGCAATAATATATTTCTGATTTTTTGCTCCCATATTCAGATGTCGCTTCAGATTGTGTCGAATAGGAATAATCTGGCAGTCAGCGTCAACGTGCATTTTTAAAAGAAGCTAACGTGTATGGCATTGATATATAGATATATTGGGAGCCAGTGTCGACCACTATTGCGTCCCCCAAGTACATATTGATATAATAAATGAGCGAGCTGTTTATCCATTTATTTCAGGTTTGCTGTTGAGATATATCTATGCTTCGCGCTCTGTCCCGATTCTCCGACCGTCCCGATTCTCCGTCTAATGCTAAAAGAGATTATTTTTGGGTTTGCGAAAATCTCGTTTCTCCGACCATCCCGATTCTCCAACCATTCCGATTCTCCGACCGTCCCGATTCTCCGACCAGTTGTACAAAACGCTAGTTTTAGACACGCAAAATTCCCCATTCTCCGACCATCCCGTTTCTCCGTCCATCCCGATTCTCCGACCATACCGATTCTACGACCACTGTAAAGATTGACGAGCGTGGGAAACAAGTGAATCAATAAGTAGTGAAGGGTAGAAGGGTACGACTGTATAGCACGCATGCACATAACATGCATAAATGTGCTAATAACATAGTTACTCAATTGGCCAGTTATTTAGGTACAATAAGATGCATACCTATTTATTCCAATGTTCAGCGTAAGGAATACGATGAAACTGTGTTCTGACTTATGAAATAGAAACAAAACAATGGAAATATAAATTTAACAAAAATATGTAGCTTCGTTTTCATGACTGATTATATGGGTGCAAACATACCTGCATTCAGGGGCGTACGCAGGATTGCTCTAAGGGGGTTAATAATTGATGGCTCTGAATTTCGGGACTATTCGGCGAGGTGCAAGATAAAGTAATTTTTCCGACGTTTCCGAACATGCACTATTCATTAAGCTTATATGATTTGAAGTTATCGAAAAAGATTAACTTCCGTCTAATTGGATATAAAAAATGACGGTTTTTGACCACATTCAAAACATAATTATAGAAAATAACGATTCTATGGCGCGAAGCGCCGAAAATTTTGAGATTTTTTTGATAAAAACGCAAATCTGCACAATTTTCCGTACATCATTTTACCTAATCAAAAAATTTTTGGGGTTAAGGGGGCGGCCTTCCCCCGCCCCCCTGCGTACGCCCAAGCCTGCATTAATACTAAAAGTCTGAGCTAAGCAAGACGATAATTTTAGTTGAGACTGCGAATTCGATCGTGTTTTTTGACAATGACCTAAGCACAGGAAGACTTCGGCGAAGCTATGCTTATCGAAACTAAACAACGAAATTCAATTTTCAAAATGTGAAAGTCGTTATGTTGCTAATCATTTCTATCTTTATAAGGAAAAATAAATCCAAACAGTCATCGGACGGTTCGTTGTGCACTTTTCCAGAACTCCGTACTTTTTATCAATTAAGCGATGAAAAGAAGATGTGTTGAAGTGCAGAATGGACGTGTTTGTCTTAATTTTACTGAAAAGTAATACGTTAAGAACAAACCATCAGGTTACATAATAATCCAGTTATTTAATAAGTCCTTTTTATAGATTTAGAACTATAAACAACACGTTTTAATAATGATTGCTGTTCAGCAGTTGATTGATATGTGGTTAATGTATCCTGTCATGTTTGAATCTATAGTCGGAGAATTGGGAAAGTCTGAGAATCGGGACAGTCGGAAAGTCAGAGGGACGGTCGGAGAATCGGGACAATCATGCTTCGAGTCGAAATCTGTAAATTAGGGCAGTTAATGAATGTCAAAATCCTTTCAATGCTTTAGGGCTAGGAATGATTTGTAATACGGATTAAACACGATTAAGTGTCTGATCCACTCGTACTTTTGAAATATGTGTTTTCATTGTATTATGTATTTGATTGTGGGACGGTATAGTAAATAATAACCGACATATCGTGATAGTAAGTTGCCTTTTTGACAAAATTATGAGAATATGCCTGTGTGTTTTCAACAATTACTAAAATTAGCCCGTGATATTTCTTTTTTTAATTAGCTGAGTAACTAAACATATTTGTAACATTAAAGTTCTATGAAATTAGATCTGACTTCTGTCTGGAAATGTCAGTCAATCCTAAATGTTATTCTTTTTTTGCCTTAGTCAGAATTTCGCAGTTAATTATTGAAGTTAACTTATCTGCATCTTCCTCCTAGACAAGCGTCACAGAACAGAAAAAAATAATAATTTAGACTTGGTCACGGCGACTGACACTCATTCGCGGCTTTTAGCTGGATCCAGCCAGACCATTTGCAGATGCACACTGCACAGCACGGCCGGCCCTAGGACGTTGCTGCCGAGCAATTTAGTCAAAATACGGATACAAATGCTAACATTGCGTAAAAACTGTAAACACTATGTTAACCCAGAGTTTTTATCAATTTCAATCTCTTTTGCGGAAAATTTTGAATTCTCGTGCATTTTTGGTCTTCAGTTCAACTTATTTTTCTCATAAAATTCCTCATTTTTCTATTCTATGATCCAGATCCGCGAACCCTTTCCCACTTGCATGCCCGGTGCAGACACTCGAGAAGAGTGAAAAATCTTTTGGAAAAATGAGGCAAACTTCAAATCAGAAACGGGTGGAAATCATAATTTTTTGCATAATGCTTAAAATCCACCAGAAATAGCGAAGGGCATTTTGCACTTTTAAAATTTTTCACGAGTTCTTGAGACCATTTTAGGCTACGTCCTGCTGTCGCTGACTTTAACAGAGTGACCCTTCTTTTTCAGTCCGGTAGAAGTATAGTATATCTGTCCCACATCGGATAAAATGTCACTATTAGTATTGTATGTATCCACATAGTGCAAATTTGACATACCTACTCACTTGTCAAGAAAATAATAAAACTACATTAATCAACGTAAACTGACGAGCTATTTCGGCTAAAATATTAATTGTCACAACAAGGTGCATTTTTTTCCAGCAATACTCAGCAAGATGTGCCGGCAAGAGATTTTCGGATGTGCCACGCATCAGTCTAACGAGCTTTGTCTTAATATGTCTCCAATGATACTCAATTCGTTGATTGTAAGAATGACATCAAAAATTAGCAGCGAAAATGGCTAAAAAGGACAAACTGACATAAATGCAAAAAACAAAATGAAAATTAAAAATTCTTTATGATTGAATAAACTATAAACATTGTACTTTGACCCTAAAGCAATATGCATTCCGTTTTTTGAGTTGTTTTTTAGTCGCAGATTAAGACAATATTACTATTTTGCGATCTGACCCCGCAATCCATAAACTTCTGTTTGGGTACTTATATACTATTAAGTAGAGTCGCATTCTTTTGATCAGGTGACATACCATACTGATACCTTCTAGGTTATGTGCGTGCGCTGTATCAGCGACAGCGGTTACTTGTCATCCGTTCCCTAAATTCGTAGGATCACAGCGATTTTAGTACTTCGCGTCTGGCGTCTAGAAGATCATGTTTTTACTGCCTGTAGTTTAATTTTGTAGTTTACTTCTCAGCAGGCACGTAGCTGTTGTGGGGAACGGGTTGCCCGAACTCCCCCAATTCAGAAAAAAACCGGAAAAATTGGACTTTTTAAGCGTTATTTTGTGCTATTTTTGGCCTGTTTGGACCCCGGACCCCCTTTTCCCGAAATTCGTGTTAGTTACCCCAAAATAGGACGGTCAGCTACGTGCCTGCTTCTCAGCGGATATGTTCCTTAGGCATTGATTGCTGGCATTTTATTGCGTGATTAACATATACAGTTGTTCTGCACTTTAAAAATAATACGTGATTAGATTAGTCGATCAAGCTATGGCGGACGGAGCTAATTTGGCAGGCCAGGTAATGAATTTGTTGATTTCACAAGTAGGAAGTCGAATCTCTGCCTTTTTGCATAGGTCATGATAACAGACTAATGTGAATGCCAACAACGCGTAATCAATTTAAGCTCGCTGTTTTACGTTCGAATAAACACAAAAGCGGATTGCATTCTACCACCCTTTGATTTATATTAGGAAGAATCGTTTTACGGTACTGTACTCCACGGTTTTTTGTATTCGGCAAACATTGTTCCCTGTACAAACAATTTTCAGGACCGTCTTTGTACATGTACAAAGATTTTTAGGAATACAAAAATTAAAAAGGCGTGAAATTTCCGAAAATTTTCGGCGCTTCTCGCCGAAATGAGTAATTGTTTGTCCTGTATATCTTGAAAATAGCAGAATTTGCATTTAGAATGGAAAATGTTTTGAGACCATTTTTAGTAATTTTTGGCGAGAGAAACCCAGAAATTAGCTAAAATACACTACCAAAGGTCGAAAAACCCTGTTTTACCACACTAAAATCGCTATTGTTCCATATTATAATACACAAAAATTTGCATGTACACAATGTACAGAAAGTCTTGGGGATCATCTTTGTATATACATGTACAAACGGAACGTGTACAAAAAAACACTGCTTTACTCACTATACATAAAATATCCCTGTTATGGTACGAAAATACAATTTTTAATAAATAATCTATCGTTACATACGAGTAAATTTTGGGGAAATGAACGTTTGGTTCAATTTGGTTAACGAAATTCTCAGAAGTCGATCGAAGCTGACCTTCGTCTTGCTCTGGCCGACACATATATATTCTCGAATTCAGTGATCTCCGATTTGAAGGATACATCGGAGAAACTTGATCGGTTTAAAGTTCAGTCCGACCGAGCAATGAAGGCGTTCAAATCGGAAAAAGAGAGACGAGCTGAGATTGAGGACAAAGTATGGAAGTCAGGTTTTTGTTTTAGTCGTATTTTACTTCACTTTGCATTTATTATCAGAGGTTACTTAATACAGTATGTTTATATTTCAAGAACTGAATCGTTTCTTATATAAGTCACAAAGCCAGCACTGTATAAGGACGATTGCGTAACAAATTACGTATGAGTAGAGACCGGAAATTGGCTATATTTCGTATATAATATCAATTGCTTAGTTGTGTCGCAAGGTCCCATTGGTCCCAACGATCCCACCAAAAATCTCAATAGCCCCACCATTTCCAACAGTCCTACCGTCCCAATAGTCGTCACCATCCCAAATGTCCCAACAGTCACACCATCACGCACTACTAGTGAAACAAATTCAGGTAGCATCACAGACAGAATCAAGCTGGTCGCGATTTCAGCTGTATTTTATATTTATTTATTATATTTATATATCATTTTATATTTATATATTTTATATTTATATATTTTATATTTATATATTATATTTATATATTATAATATATATATATTTATAAATATATATTCTATATTTCACTTGTTGAGCGTACCGTATTATAATCACTCCCGAATTGCTTTTCCATTCTTCAAGTAAGTATTCTTAGATATATTCTCGTTTTCTTCTTAAGCTCGTTAAAATGGTTCATAAATTGATTTGCTTTGAAAATAGCTATATGAATAACTTCTCAGTATCCGTCTGAGCTTATATGTCCGAAAAAATTTTTAGCCCTTATGCCTTTTCCTAAATTGGGCTGCTTAGAAGACTAGAATTTTACCAAAACAACGATGCCTGCAATTTTCGAATCTTTTAACTCAAGAGTGTGCTAAAAATTTATTTCCGTGGTCTTTCAAACGTGTTTCAAGTACTTTTAATTTTTTCCTGACTGAACACTAATCGATTGAAAATCATTTTAACGAGCTTACAAAGAAACAGAAACGCGACGAACATTGTTATAAATCAGAATGGAAAACAACAATAAGGAAGGAATAACAAAAATAACAACAAATTGAATACATACTCGTAGCTAACAGTGTAATCGGTTGTATTTCACCTGTTGACGCTACGTGAATTTGTTCCAGTCAGTGGGATTGTTGGAACGGTCGGACAGCTTGGACGGTGGAACTACAGGGACGGTGGATGGGACTATTGGGATGATGGAACTGTTGGGACGATGGGACTATTGGGACGTTAGGACTGTTAGGGTTATTGTTGGGACGGTGGGGCTGTTGAAATTAGTGGGACTGTTGGGACCACACATTCCCATAGGGAGTGAGGGGGTGGTATTACCCCACCTCAGGGTCCGAGACTTGAACCACTGTCGGACGATTTTGAGCTATCAAACATTTTCTGCATGATTTTTGGGTACAAAAGCAGCGGAGATATTGAAATTGAATACATCTCTGTTTTGTTTACCCATAAAATACCTAGAATGAACTTAAAATGATCTGAAAAGTCAAAATTTTCGATGAATTCTTATATTTTCTACTTACAAGAGTGACGAAACTAGTCATAATGGGATAAAACGTAATTAAGAATGCAGTTTTTTGCATTTAAACATGCTATATAGGATATTTTAGCCATTTTTCATATTCTGACCTGCAAAAAAGGCTAGACTCTAAATTTAGTGGTCGTAACTTTGGGATTTCACCCCCCCCTGAACTTTCGACTTTGGGAAACTAGGATTATTCGTGGAACATTTGGGGGACGGTGTGACTGTTGGAAGCGGTAGGACTGTTGAGACATCACCGTTTATTTGCACCTTATCGGCCGATGCTTGCACCTATGTGGCTCATCTTTTGCACCTAAACATCCGGTCTCTACATCTAAGCATTTCACTGCGTTTTGTATTCCGTTTGTTTTTTTCAATTTTGATCTGTTTTTTTATGCAAATATCTGCATTGTGCGTCTGCCTGCATTTCCATCCTCAAAGCCTGGGTTTTACATATATTGTATGGACCTCCGACTCAGAATCTTTTATGATTGTCGTCTACATGTAGGTTGAGGGTCTAGAACCCAAGAATGGAAAAATGAGAAATTTTTTGCGAAAAATAAGGCAAAATGGAAGCAAAAACCGATGCATAGGAAAAAATTTTCCGTAAAGGTGCTTGAAAAGAATCAGAAACTATGGATTAACGCAGATTCTACGCTATTTTAGCATTTTTATACTAGTTTAAGAGGTTATTTTGGCTCAAAAAGCTCTAGCTGATCCCCCTCTGTCCATCCGTCAGACCGGCTGACTCCCCAGACCGACTATGCGGTGCATCTATGGTCATTTATCAAAGAAACATGCACAGCATAGAAATCCTAAGGGGTGAAATTTATTTAGTGCCTTTTTGGGTTCAAAAATTGTGCATACGCGTCAAAAACGTCGTTTTTCAGAGTTTCTGACGATGCTCTATCCTTCTAGAGCATAAAAAACAAAAAATTGAACAAAATCACTAAATTCAAATTGAAAATATGGTCAAGAAATGAGTATACAAATGGCGCGAAGTGCCAAAAATTTGACACTTTGAGAAAATGAGATCGCCTAAAACAGCACCTTTTCTACGAATTTTTTGTCAACTTTTGAAAAATGGCGAATTCTGGGGGCAGGGTTAAAACCCGTAATCCCCCTTTAAGATCATTTATGGTAGGTAATGAGCCTTTTCAAGCCGGATGCCTAATAGGCCAGTCAGTATTTTAACCTGCGACTCAATATAGTCTGGATCATAGATACACACCATGGGCGATCTAGGAGGGTCAGACTGAAATTTTTTGACCTAGAATGGCCTTAAAAATTGATTCAAAAGTCAAAATAGCGCGATACCCTATCAGGCCAATATCAAGCACTTTTGCATGGGATATGTAATTTTTTACTTTTTGTTCCCCATTTTTGTCTCTGCAATCTGTGCAAAATTTTCACCTTTATTCTTTTGAGATTTGAACTACCAAATTTCCGCCCCTCGTGCACGTCTGCTAATGATAAGTTGTGTATTGTTGAGTTGAAGAGTTTAGACCTATGAAAGAAAACAGGGAAATTTTATTGAAAAACGGTTAAATACGGACTGAAAATGGATAAATAAACAGATATTCGCATTCTTGGACAAAGTGTTTGAAATCAGTTTTGAATAATTGTATGCAATGCATGCACCTACGTCGCAAGGGCATTATAACTCAAGCTGAACAGAGATGAAAATTTGGTGCTCTATGACCTCTAGGCCTTGAAGTGATATGCTCCTGAGCATTGGCGGATCTGGGATTTCCGTAAGGAAAGCGGTATCCCAATTTTTCTAAAAACAGTCGAGAATATGTAAAAAAATTTGCTTTTCACGTGTTAATTACTGCTAGTATGTATTTGTAGCATTTGACAGGGAGCGTCGAAAATTTTCAAACGTATACTCAAAAATAGAAGAAAAATGTGCTGAGTGAAAAAGCTGTTTCTGCTCTTGAAATCATTTTAAAACCTATCCATTAAGAAAAAATTTGGCTTTCAGGCCGTTATAAAAGTGTCTAAATGTCATTAATATGTATTTTACGGCGCGGACTAGAAAAATGTGAAATTGTGATTAACGACGGTCAAAAATCATTGCAAGTTACTTATCCGTTTTTTATCTCGCCAACTATGTTGGGCCAATGGGGAAGGCCGCCTCCGTCCATCCCACTTCCCTTAAATTCGCCCCTGCTTCCGTTGTGCATTCAAAACATTTTTGACGCCGTTATCTTGTTTAGTATAACTTGGCGAAGAAGGAACTCGAGAACCTAAGAACCGCGAATGAATTAGCTCGGCAGGAAATAGAAAAATACGAGCAAAAAAGTGAAGCTAATACGAAGGCCGTGTTGGTTGACCGGCAAACGCAAACGCTTTGCCAAATGGAAGCAATCAGTCGTTTTTCAGTTAATTACTAAAATACGTACTACTGCTTAAACAACTTACTAAGAGAATTTTCCGCTAATTTTTATTAATTCAATAGGTACTTGCTTAAACGTTGTACATTTGTACATATATAGGTAAGCATGCACATAATTTTAATATTTGTGCAAAGAATTTTTACTGAATTAGAATGTATATAAATATGTATTCATACTAGAGCTGTACTGGCGACCCGTTGCCAGGTAGGGCTCTAAGAATTGAGACGTTCATTGGCGTTTACACGAAAATTTAGCATCTATGTATATCAGCAATAGGTGCACAAGGTCAGGGTCGGCGGAGGGTGAAATCCCGAAAATCCAAAACAGTAAATTTAACGTTCATGATTTTTTTGCTGTTTTAACGATTAAAATGGTCAAAGTACTCTCAAACATTTTTTCGTCGTAATATTGCATTTCAAAAGCATTTTTAGTCTATTTTGACTACATTATATCACTTTTAACACTAACAAATGCAAAAATTTATCAATGTTGGGCGCTTTTTAAGTAAGAAGTGCTTAAAAGTACTAATTTAGCGCGAAGCGCCGGAAAAATTTTGACGTTGACCCTTCAGGAGTGTAATACCCCCATCATCAACCCCCCTATGTGCATGTATACTATCAGCGTCAGGTTGTGTGCGCAATCTCATTTCTGTATTCACGTAATATGACATGAACCATTCTAAACGAAATGAGCGAATTTAACTCTAGTAATTATGGTTCTGACTAGAGATGTGCCGGGGCCGCCATTTCTGCCGGGGCCCTGGCCCCGGGGCCGGGGTATAGTCGGGGCCTAAAGTTGTACATTAAAACCTGTCATTGAGATACTGAGTCGTGCGAATATGGCGCACTACTTAATTAACAATTGTCTGATTTTCTAAATACCTATTCTACTGTTTCTACATCCATATTTTGAATGTATTTTACTCTACAATAGAGTGATTCTAATCTTTAAAACACGACTTATTCGCTTTGTCATAAGTAAACATGCAGGTGAGACTACCGTGGCATGTGTTTTTTAGTTAAGCCTCGAACCTACATAGTATAGGTCGCGCAGATTTGTTTGTTTTGTTGCTTCACCTTTATTATTCTGCTGATTACTTATGGTCTCGTTTCCAAAAACTAATCGTAGCCCATTTACACTTTCTCAACTTAGAGCACACACCTGCTCATCGCAATGAATAAGTTGTTTCGTTAAACTATAAAAAACTATCTTTTAGGTCCGTTTTCTGTTTTTTCACAACACTTATCTGTTTACTCGCTGATTTCGATTCCCATATTTCTCATCCACAAGTCAGATTTTAATCAGAGAGGATATATTACTGAAATTGATTTCAAAATCAAATCATATTAAAGACATTTTTCAAAAAAATTATCAGCAAGAAGTTTTCAACAAAATTCGAATACTCTTTGTTTGTCACAATGTGTCACTAATTTATTACCTCGATTCGAATTCGATCTGTCTGACGTATTTATTTGTCACTGAATTTCTTATATACGAGTATGCATTACCTTAAAAATAACACATTGAGTGCTAATTTAAAATGCGTCGACTTTAATTATTGAAAAAATTGCTAATGCTTGGAAACGAATAAAGATTTTTATGCTTTCTGACTAATAAAACTTCTCTTTTCGCAGTTATTGCATAAATTTTAATTATGTTTTGCAGGCCCCGGCGCCGGGGTCGCCCTGGCCCCGGTCCGGGGCCTGGGCCGGGGCCTGGCACATCTCTAGTTCTGACTGTAGATGACTAGACATTAAGTCTATTGAAATTCAGACTTATTAATCAGTCAAGCCAACGACCTTGCACCTAACAAAAATCATTGTTGAATGCTGTCGAGTTGGAGCTACATTTGTTAGCACGGCATATCTGGGGTCAACCTGATCTGAAGGTCGTAGAGCTTCTTCGAGCTAAACTACTAAAATGGTTTTACGAGGGGTGGAAAGGTTTCAAAAATGTACTAACTACATTACGTACTTCTCGGGTTCTGATCAATTTCAAAAAATTATGCTAAAAATTTCAAAAAAACTTCGAAGTTGATTATTACTATTCTTTACTATTAATTTTAATTAGTGTTTAGTAATATACAGGTTTTGTATGTGACGTATAAGAGCTAAGCAGATGTATAACATAACCAATTGTAGCATGCGATTATCATATAACTTCATTGTATGGTATATCATGTGCAGGTTCGAAAGACAGTCTCGGTACAGCTCTGATTCATACTACAGGTGGGTTCACATGGTCAGGGTAGTCACATAGAGTTAAAATTCGGAAGCTGTGGCTGGGTAGGGATGATGGACAGCTAAATTTAGAGGATTCAATCAATTCTTTTCTATTCCAATCGAAATCATTGCATGCATACGGGCCCTTGTTCAATAATCTTGTGACATGCTTCGCTCTATATATCAAACTATTTTGTAGTAGCTAGAATAAAATGCATTCTCTGTCTTCTTTCAACCTGTTTTAATTTTTTGTAAAAAAATTTCCGTGTTTTTTTGGGAGAAAATATTAATCATAGGTAGCAAGGTGCTAAACGTCAAAATCATCGATACTCTACAAGAAACTGTTCGTTTTATGCTTAGATTATGCGTAGTTTCAATCGGTTACTATATTTAAAGTTATTGAATATCGAATGTTGCCTGAGGAATAAAAGGCTGCAGCTTTTTACGTCTCATCTGAGGCATAATGATGAAAATGCGGCTGAAAATTAGATTCTCGACAGAAGGGAGTCTGGTCGCACCTCCACTCCTCATCTCTAAGTAATGTACGTAAGTAATATGTGGCATAATAGAGAACTGAACTCGTGTACAAATGGATAAGAAGAAATTATGTTGAAGTATGTTACTTATTACTTATGTTACTTACTTACTTACTTAGGTCGGGATCGGCCGGGGGGTCAAAATCCCAGAAATCCAAGACAGCAAGTTTAACGGTGACGATTTTTTGCTGTAAACGACTGAAATGGTCAAAATAGCCTATAAAACGTTTTTGTGGTAAAATTGCATTTGTAAAGCATTTTCAGTCCATTTTAACTGCATTGTATCACTTTCAGCAGTAAAAAATGTAGAAATTGATCAATTTTGGGCGCTTTTTGAGTACAGAGTACATGGAAAATTTTGACAGTTTTACTGCTTTCGACTTCAAAACTAATGCAAAAAAACGTTTTGTCAGCCTAAAATCGCCGGACAGTACCTGTCTGGCTGACCCTTCTGCGGAGGGCAATAACCCCCTCACCATAGTTTCCCAAGGTCGAAAGTTCAGGGGGTGAAATACCAAAATTTAGAACCACCTTATTTAGAGTCTAGCCTTTTGTGCAGGTCAAATATGAAAAATGGATAAAACATCCTATATAGCATGTTTTAATGTAGAAAACTGCATTTTTAAATACTTTTTGTCCCATTCTGACTAGTTTCGTCACTCTTGTAAGTAAAAAATATAATAATTCATCGAAACTTTTGACTTTTCAGATCATTTTAAGTTCATTCTAGGTATTTTATGGGTACAAAACAGAAATGTATTAGTAGTCCCGAAAAATTTTAATATTTTCGCTGCTTTTGTACCCAAAAATCATGCAGAAAATGTTTGATAGCTCGAAATCGTCCGACAGTGATTCAAGTCTTGGACCCTAAGGTGGGGGTAATACCCCCCTCACCCCCCTCCCGATGGAAATGTGTGCATCTCACCCCACAAATAATTATCGTTAATATTTTAGACGTTTACTATTTCAGCTGTTGTCCGTATTTCTTACGAATTTGCTAGCCTGTGATTCTATTTAAATCCATTTGCCTTACTTCTGCCCACCTGCTCATTATCATATACTTGTCAACTTCATATGTGCATTCATCTTCTATACAGCGCTTCAATCAGAGGCGTAGCCAGGATTTTGGTTCGGGGGGGCATACACAAAAAAATTTTTAAGACTAATTTTGCATTGAATGTTAGTAACGTTATGTACCTATGATAAAATTGAGTTTTTCGACCTTTAGTAGTGTAGCCTAGCTAATTTATGGGTTTCTGACAATCAGAAATACAAAAATGTTAATCAGCGCGAAACGCCGGAAATTTTTGAAATTTTTACCGTTTTCATGTAGAATTTACGGTCTATTGACAAACAGTTCGGAAATCATAAGAGGCGCAAAGCACCAAGGAATTTAGTAATCTTTTACTGTCCTTAACATTTTGTAGCCTGTGAATACTAATATTCTGTGATATTTTGCCTGATTTAGGCTATTAAACGCAATGCTGAAGCTTTACAAAAAGAAAGAACAATAACCAGCAGCGCCATGCGCCGGAAAATTTTGACGTTTTAGCTCTTTAAACACAATTTATACCGCTAAAATCATACAGAACAGACAAATTAATTTCGGCGAACCCTTTTTCCTTTTCGTCCTCCCAAAAATCTCGCTGCACATGTACAACGAGATTTTACGGCGGGGGGGGCTGCGGTGGCGCGCTCAATCGCCCCCTAGAAAATTTTGTAAAAAAAGCACTTTAATGTTAAATACTATCGCTAAAATTTTCGCAAAATCGGCCAAATCTCGGTTCTAAATTAAGCCCAAAACACTTAAAATTGATGAAGTCCTACATTGTACAAGATTTCTGAGCTGAAATGCGCTTTTCGACCTCTGCTAAGTATAAAGCGCAGCAAAGGGTGCTGCCAATAAGATATAAAAAAGATGTATCAATGACAATTTTGTTCTTATCGTTTTCAGGCCCATTTGTGGCCTTCTTATTAACAAGATATAATTCAGAAAACAGAAAATGCGCAAAAACATAAGAAAATTTGGCCATTCCTTTCATTTAAAATAGGATTATGTGTCCTGTCCTTGTAAAGAAAGACAAACAAAGCAACAATAAATATAATAAAGACTCGGCGCGAAGCGCCGGAAAATTTTTGACGTTTTTGCCTTTTTGAACTCAATTTTCTGGACACAATTATTACACACGAAAAATCAACAAAATTTCTGAAAAATTTCGGGGAGGGGCATGTGCCCCCAATGCCCCTGGCTACGCCTATGGCTTCAATACGTGTCCTATCCTATACACTACACAATTTCAATTGACGTCAATGTACGCTATAGTTTGAGTTCTAAAATCCAAACAGCATATCTTCTATCCGACCATATCATAGTCGCTGTTATGTCTGAATGCATAAATTTAATGCTCAATTTCCTTTAAATATCTACATGAAACCTTGTGCTTTTTCAAACCGTGTTTAGTTGCACGTGCATTTTAATAATGGAATTGCGCGCTATTGTATTAAAAACTTTGTTCTTGCTTGAATAATGCTACCAAAATCCTTGCTAACTACTTAATTTATTTTTAGAAAGATTGAATAATTAACAGAGCTTAGAATTCAAAAATCTTCTTGATACAGCAGTAAGCCTTGCGTTTGACAAATAACAAATGTAAAATCGGTCTAAATATGTATCTTATGCATAACATTATATTGGAAGCAAGGCCTCCCCTATGTGCATGTATGTATATATGGTAGGCATCGAGGAAAAGCTCGGATTTGTCAAATCGGCCATTTAGTTACCATTTAATATGACTTTTAACAATATTATTTTTTAAATTTATTACAATTTTCCGAAATTTAATCTCGAATTTAAAATTAAACAATTTTACTATATTTATATTTTTATTGTACCACATAACAATTTACAATCAACTAATGAGTGAATGATATTTTCCATTTTGTAGGCTAATTTTCGTCTCCACGTACAGCAATTGACGCAGATCCAAGATGCACAAAGGGGAGTATTAGATGTTTTGCTGAAATCACTTAATTCGGTCGATGTTTGCGCCAATGGGATTAATAAAGCAGATCACTCAGCTGCTAAACAGGATGTTGCGGCTAGCATCAACGACAGTTTCAAGAATGCTCACGTATGTATACTGATTTTCGGCTCTAAAATCTTATGCTAAACTTATTTATACAAACATTACCTAACGCAAAATGACCGTGTGACTGTTTTTAATCCAAGCTTTGTGACGTTCATTTACCGTGCTTAATCGTATGTACATACGTATGTACACATCAGATTGATGAATAAAATTCTCAATTCTACCGACTTAGATGGACCTTCTTTCCCTATTTCACTATGTGTGACTTTGAATGAACATGGTAAGCGGTTAGGACCCTACATGGGCAGCAGTTAAATTCCGGGGTCTAGGTGGTGTAAAATCGGCTAAAATTCAAAAAACATGCCAAAACTCCGATTCTGATTGTCTATCCAATTTGGGGGTGTACCGGATTTTGGAGGTTTCAACCATGAAACCCCCCCACGCTCATGTGTGGATTGGACCCCCTAGAATCTAGTGGGCCCTTCAGAATTTCATTTTTTCGGGAATTTGTCCAATCGGACGGTTCTTGAATTTGAATGCTGCCCAGCTCAGGTATGCATGTATGCGGCCTCTAAATCACTATATAATTCAAAGATCGTTTTTTTAATTTGTTAAACAGAAATTAACTTTTCAGATTTTAAGCGAGAAATAAGTCTGCTTCCTTTTACTTTTTCGCTATTTACTGTTTGATAATTCTAATTGACAGTATATCTTTTACAGGCACCTACTAGCTGGCCTTCTGAATTTGGGGGGGCTAAAATTTTGAAATCAGGTATCTCAACAAATACTTGTAGATTGATAAGAAATGATGGTGTTTTTAAGCGTTTCTCTGCGGGCTCTAATTATTGCAGAAAAAAATTAACTAATCAAATTATTAATTAAAATTAATTCAAAATTTAATAAATTTGAAAAAATTTGAAAAAATGTCTTTAAAAAGTATGTCGCATAGAATGGCCACACATATCATTACTCAACACTGACTACAAGTTTGACTCGGCTAAAAAAGTTTTTTACTTGTTTTTATACTCAAATCTAGTATATCGCAAAGAAAAGCAGTACGGAAAATAAATAATTCTGCGCGGAGCGACAGAAAATTTGGACTTACATATTAATCATATTTACACAGAGTCCGGCTGTTTTGAAGACAAAAGATATGCAAAAACAATGAATTCGGCGCCCGAAAATTGTAGGCCCATTAAATCAAAAGCATGCTTAATCTATTCTGGTGGCTTTCAAACACGCTTCAAAAATTTTTCATTTTTTATATGGGTACCCTAGCAAAAAATACACCATCATACATGCTCTTGGGAGAAGGATTCCTCAGAAAGTTTTTTACCCTACCCCCTCCTATAATTGGAGATTTTTTAAAAGTTTCCAAAACATTCGTAGAAAAGGTGTTTTCTAAGCGTTTTAGCTGTATAATTGCTCACAAGTGTCAAATTTTCGGCGCTTCGCGCCGTATACGCTTTTTTAGACTATATTTTGTTGAATTTATTCGATTTTTTTGATTTTTTTCGAAATGTTCCGTGTTTTCACGCTGTAGAAAGACGGAACATAGTCAGAAACGCCGAAGACGTTTTTGACACGTATCCACCATTTTTCAAGCCCTGAAGAGGCACTTTAAAATTTCAACCCCCCCCCAGAATTCCCATGCTGTGCATGTCTGGGCACTGCGTAGTTTTTATTTCTCTTGTGTATTTTGCAAAGGAGGCGCTTTTACAACTCGCTGCTGTTTGTCAAAACGAGCCGATCGCCGCCACTGTCGATGCTTCGGCTCCTGTCACAAAAGATTTAGATCCGCCAAACACTGATTCGATTTCAGCTAATATTGGAGCGACCAATCACGACGTCGAGATGCGAGACGAAACGCCGACCGCAGTCGCGATTGCAGCGCCATCTTCCCAATGCTTCGAAGGGACGAACCAATCGTCGATAAACGGAAAAAATGAACTAAAAGCGACGCTGACGTCAGCGGGGTTTAACGACGCCGAAAAAGTGGCCCAACTCGAGAACGAGTTGAACAAATATAAATCGGAGGCAACGCGTTGGGCACTCAAATATAAACATTTGAGCAAGAAACACGAATCAGTAGGAGCATCTTTTTTTAGTCGTTTTCCGTCTAACTCGTCTTTGCCAGCAGTCTTTTTTTAAGGCTTTTCAGGATCATCTTTGTACATGTACAAAGATTTTTGGGAAGACAAAACCTGTAAAAAGGTGTAAAATTCCAATAAATTTTTGTTTGTCCTATGTAAAGAGCTTTAAAATGGCAGAATTTGCATTCAAAATGGAAAAATGTTACATTTTTAGGCGCTTCACGGTGTTTTAATTTTCAATGATTTTTGGAGTCAGAAACCCAGAAATTAGCTAAAATACACTACCAAAGATAGAAAAACCCTGTTTTACCACACTAAAATCGCTACTGTTCCATATTATAGTACACAAAAAATTTGCATGTACAAAATGTATAAAGACTTTTGGGGACCATCTTTGTACATGCGCAAACGAACCTTGTACAAAAAAATACTGTTTGCCAGAATGTTTTCCATTCTATCGGTGGCGGATCCAGGATTTTCTGATGAAAGGGGGTGGAACCTCTGAATTACCTGATAATTTCACAAATTATGGGAAAAATCCGTCCGTTATGCTTGAAGTAGCGTTTCTTGCCGTCTTCTGGAAGGTAGCGTTATTTCTGATGCGAAAAATAATTAAAAATCTTTAAGGTTGTCGTAAGCCTTTTATTAAAAACATGCAAAATTAGTTCAAAAATCGACACAAAGCGCCGAAAAATACTCGAGAAAACCTTATTACAACTAGAAAATCTATCTTCCGTACTGAAACTGCTTCTTGACGTGGGAATAAATTTTTTATAGCGTTAAGAAAGTCATTAAATGTCACTAAGCGCCGGTAAATTTGAAAAATCACGATAGAAAGGGCTAAAATCATCAAAAAACACATATATCCCGTGTTGCGCCCAAACATTTTGGACGTCAGGGGGCGGCTGCACCCTCCCCCCTAAATCCACCTTTTCATTCTATCGATCAGTAGAATAATTGTAATGTTTGTTTTCGTAGAAACATAAGTCATGCAAAAAGTAGTAAAAAACGATGAAAAAATAGGAGGCAAACGCATTAATATTATGTTCTACAGGAGGTCACTTTGGCAGTGATGCCAATATAGATTTTGATTTCGGGATATGGATTTTTAGATAGGCCATACCTTGGCAATCGTCAGTGGTGCGCCCTGTCCGACTTCGCAATAAAATGGTTGATTGTCCTGAATCTAAAAGTGATTGTCCAATGTTCAGCTTGAAATTGGTGTTTCAGGTCAAAAAATTAAATGTTTACATTTGAAAACTGGTTTTTATAGTCCAGAAACTGATTGTTTAGCTTTCGGGAAAGCAGATTATTTTAAAGTTTTACTCGGTTAGTCCTGCGAAAGGGCCGAAATGGGGGATGCCCTTGTGTGATCATAAAGCAATTTGTTGATTATTCTATCATTCGTTATGCGCTAAGTGAGTAGTCTCCCACATTTTCGTCGTGCAAGCTTAAAAATTTTTCATCCTTTTTACTTTCTATGGTCTTCTAAGCGAATGACCCTAAATAAAAGCAAAATAAAAAACAACCAATTTTAGCTGGAATTTCACAAAACGTGACTTGTCATGAATGCCGGTAGAGTTTAAAAACAAGGAACGACTTCATTGAGTCACCACAAGTCTAATAAAATCGAGTACTAGATAGCGGTGGCGGATCTAAGATTTTCTTAAGGGGGTGGTATCCCAACATTTCCTAAAACAGTCGAAACTAGGTCCAAAAATTTGCCCTTCACGTACGAAATAGCGTTTTTTTTTGCGTTTTACGTTGTATACTCCGATTTAAAATCACTTTTGACGCAACATTTTTTGAAAAATTTTAGAATTTCCAACAGTTTTGTGCAAAAAATAAAGTTCTATGACTTTGACAAAAAAATCCGGTGCGAAGCGCCGGAAAATTTGTAAAATTCGGGCGGAAGAACGTTTAGAACCTTATCTTACTGCTGTATTTTCTCTATTTTAGCACCTGATGCGAAATGTCGAAAATATTTAAAAACTTATGCTAGAAAACTTGAACAAATCTATGCTGAAATAGCTCCTCCTACTCTTAAAATTGTTTTGAAACCAATTCCCATGAGCTAAAAATGGATTCCAGGCTGCCAAGAAAGTAAATAAATAGCTTTAATAAGTAATATTCGGCGTAAAGCGCCAAAAAAATTTGAAAAATTATGATCGCTGACGGCCAAAAATCGTCGCAAATTGCATATCCATTTTTTATTTCGCCAATAATTTTGGGCCAATGGGTGGGAACGGCCGCCTTCCCCCCTCCGCCCCCTTAAATCCGCCCCTACTAGATAGTAGAAAATTTAAATGTTATCCAATTCGAGAATTTTCGAGAAAAAGTAAGAAAACGATTTCATTTCCTTATTTGAATTAATTTTCGCATGGATTATTTATTATTATTTTCCTTCTGTAGATGAAAGATCGATTATTATTCCGCGAAAAAGAGGTCGGTGCGGTGTTGGAGAGCCTAAAGACTTATGCTCGTTCGATTTCGATCAAGCATTCAAATGAAGCGTAAGATTGAGTGAGCGAAAATAGCGAGAGAGAAAATTGCATTAGATAAACTTGTCCGTTGTTGTATGATCTTTATCGAACGTAAACGCGTTTATTTCTAAATTGAAGTATTCAAAATGTAAATCTCGAATTCGTGGTCAAAAGTCAATAGGTTGGCCCAAATGTATTTTTAGATTAGATGTCATATGTTTTAATTGAGCAATGCAAAGCTAGTTTTATATGAATCGTACTGGGTGTCGTCACGTAAGCTGCCAGGATCACAAGCAAACGTATTCTTGCGGACTTTGATCGCTCCAGAATGGCTTCGACCCCCAAAAATTATCGGTTTTCCGGAAAAATCGTATAGACTGTACTTTTTGAAACCGTTTTAGCTAAGTTTTGGCTCAAACGTGTCAGATTTTCGATATTTCGCATCATATATGTATGCACTTATTTTTTGACTATATTTTGTTCAATTTTTTCGACACCTAAGATTTTTATCTTTTCGTGTTCTGGAAATAACGGGCATTGTTCGATACGTCAAAGAACTGTTTGTAAAGCGTATCAATCGTTTTTAGTCCAAAAGCATTTTTAGAAAATTTTTCGGGAATGAGTCCCCAGAATTTCTATGCTGTACCATGTATGTATGGTCGCTGACCATACATGTAACGGCTCGAGATTTTGGGGGGTCCCGGCCATTTTTAGATTGGGGGGGTGAATGACCTCCAATCTTTAGCCAAAAATAGCCAAAAAAGCACCTAAAAACGGCCAGAAAATTCAATTTTTTCCTCAAATCGGGGGTCAAAAAGTTTTTGACTTTTGGGGATGGGTGGACGTCCTACTTTGAGTATGGATCCCCTGTTACATGTATGTCATCAACTATCATATCACTATGTTCGCATGTGAAATACGATACACCGTTAGAAAGCTCATCAAACATGGAACTTATTCACAATGAATCAAATTTCGTTTGACCAGTATCTCCCTTGAAAATGGCTTAGAGATAATGAGGGTTCCAACCGTACTAATCAACAGGAAGATAATTTTCTTTTTCGACACATTTAAAAACTTGCGTATTCCAACTTCAACTTCTAATTTGGACCCCAGATTTCGAAACGTTCCCTCAGTCAGTGTACATGCACATCATGGAAATTCTAAAAAACGATTTTCTGAAGTGCCTTTTTGATCTCAAACCCGATGGATATGCGTCAAAAGCATCATTTTTAGGTGTTTCTGACAATGATCTTTCTTCGGAGAAGGAACATTTTTAAAAATTTTAAGAATTCTATAAAATCCAACAAAATATACATACAATAAGTCAAAGATATGTACCTGTTTGGCATAAAGCGCCGGAAAAATTGGTGCTCTTTAACTAGAATAGGAGATCGCTAAAAAACGCTTATAGCATGACATTTTTTGCGATTTTTCTGGGAAATCGCGAATTCTTTATATATAGGGCACTGCTCAATGCTTATGTATAACGGAGGCTTTCGAGCAAACTGAGCAAGATCCAAATCAGTGTTTGAAAGGTCGTTTGAAGCGAAATTCGCAAATTGTTCTGTACATATGTAAGTTTCAAGAGGAATCGGAACTTTTATTGATTTTTCTGTTCATACCCTCGTCGTTTATATACCTATGTCTTTTAAATGAACATGTGGTTGCTAAAAATTTTGATTTATTGAGGATCAATTTCGTTTTCAATTGACTTCCTTACGGTATTTGACATTTTACGTAAGAACATAAGCGTATGTTTCTGTTGTGTCCAGACATGCACGTGAGAATGGGGGTTTGAAGTCTAGACCCCCATAATGTAACAATGAAAAATTTTGTAGGAAAAATGAGGCAAAATGAAAGACCAAACGGATGAAAATTGAAAATTTTCTCATAAGTGCTTCAAATTGACCGGAAACTGTGTAATAACGTAGTATTAACACTATTTTAGCGCTTTACCAGTTTTCGGGTCATTTTGGCCCAGTCAGTTTTTGACCCCTTCCCAGTCCGGCTGACATTCCCCCTACAGATCGGCCCCGCTGTGCATCTATGGTTGTAACACCCTGGCAAAAGTTTTCGCGACACCCTGTAGATTTTCAACCAGTGTTTTTTGTGCAAGGTCCATTTGTACATGTACAAAGATGGTCCCCAGAAGTCTTTGAACATTTTGTACATACAAAGTTTTTGGCACTATAATATGGCACAGTATCGTTTTTAGTGTATTAAAATAGGGTTTTTTTACCTTTTCTGGTGTATTTTAGCTAATTTCTGGGTTTCTGACGGCAAAAAGTACTAAAAATTGCCCCGAAAATTCGACATTTTGCTTCTTCAAATGCAAATTTAGCCATTTTAAAGATATATAGAACAGACAATTGCTCATTTTGGCGGCGCCAAAAAATTTTGGAAATGTACACCTTTTAATAGTTTTTGTCCTCCCAGAAATTTTTGTACATCGGAAAAAGTCTTTGCCGAATACAAAAAAACCGTGTAATTCGTAAAAATATTCTATTTACAGTACGAAAATTTACTGTATGTTTCACAGTTCGATTTCTTTTGACATTATCGCTGCCGTATCATTTTTGATTGTTTTGCGTTCGCTCTTACTGTTAGCTTATTATTTTTTCTTTTTTTGCGAGCTTTTTGTCATTTCCATTTCTTGTTTCTCTGACTGCAAATCATTCGCTCGTATCGTCACTGTTGTTAGTCTATACGATTGCTCATTTTTTTCGATTTGAAACGGGCCAAAAATATTTCGCCCTCTTCGAAGCAATTACAAATGAATTAGCGGATAACGTGCCCGTTTTATGGGCTACATATGACCAATAATAATTCTGCATTCAGAAGACACTGAAATGAAATTAGGGCTTCCGATGAATGTACGAGTATTTTACTCTCTTCGAAAAACTACTCTGATTGAGAATGTACTCGTACTTCGCTTCGTTTAGTCATCAACTTTTTCATCGCCTCCAAAATTTAGTTTTTTTCTGGTCGATTTTTGATGGAAAATGAATTTTAATTGTAATTCTGATTTTACTTGGTCAATATAATTCCTAAATCTATGGCATGCTATTTATCAACCCTGAAAGGAATGAAAGAGCTCCGTGCAAAACGTCCCTAATATAGTGTTTCAAGAAAATTTCTGCGACTGATATCTGCAAAATCTTGACTAGTTTTCGGCTGTTGTATGTCTAAAATGATTACGAGCTTACTTTCTAATTAATCTGACAATTCAATAATGGACCTGTATTGTCAAAATCTAATTAGAAGGAAAGCAAATACGCCAATTAAACATTAGATGGAGGCAACTGTACAGATGTATTTATTCGCGGATCGGATACCCTTCGGTTACCCTTTGTTTACGCGAATTGACATGAAATTTTGCATACGCGCGTCGATAAAATCTTACAATCCGTTGATGTTAAGTTGAATTTCGGGTCTTTATTTAGAAGCTCTATGCTTCCATCCGTGATCAAACTCGTTGATCTATTATATTCTGTTCGAAGTGTATCCGTTTCACTTTTCTGGTGCTGTTATCTAGTTAGCACAGACGGTTATGCATTAGGCTTGTTGCTATCATTGGATTTTAGAGTAAACTTTTTGTTTTTGCATCAAGTCTTTTCGTATAGCTCGTGCCTTTTGTCTTTTCTTGCATATGTGCCATCTAGTTTTATTATTTCAATCAGATAGTATGAAATAGAGGACAGTCTATTCAGCAAATCTTATTTCTTGGGCTTTCTTGAGATCGTGGATGCGTTGTTTGACTCCTAACGATTTGAATAAACATAATTACATTTTCTTCCTGATATTGCTATGAATGCTGAAATCATCGAGATATCGAACCAAAATGCTATTGATTTTTTATGTTTTTAGGCTCTAGAAAAATGGACCATCGTCAGAAACGCCCAAAAAAGCGCTGTTTTCGACGCGTATCCTCTATTTTTGAGCCCAAAAAGGGGGACTTTAAAATTAAACCCCCGAGAATTTTTATGCTGTGCATGTCTGATGACGACTCGTATCAATTTTTTTATTTTACTGTAGCACAATTATGTCAACGATTATTTATATCACTGCTGTGATAATTATTCCATCTGATCTGTTTTTAGGAACATAAAATATCCAACATTTGTCGTATCGAACGGGGGGTCATTATGGCAGATAAAAATTTTGCCAGGTCAAACACATTTTTTGCATTGAAAGTTTTGCAAACTTCGTCAAACGGTCGCGATTTGGTGAACGGAAATCGTCAATGTCGTAAGGTATCATCCGTCAAAGTTAAGAATACGTCTCCTGTTTACAGTCGCGCAACTTTCAGGTAGGGTTTACTTTGTGTTTTGAAGTTTACATTATCATGGATATTTTGCTGACCATCGATGATAGATTTCTTAATTTTTGATAAGATTGAAACTATTCAATCTGCTAACATTTTTGATAATTTAAGCACAGTATTTGTTCTAAGATTCCATTGTGACCTCAAATGGCTTTGTTACTTTGCTCGTTGTGAATTTTAGTACCTATTCTATAATATGCTTCAATATAATATACTTATATAATATATACTTGTATTATATACTTAAAATCCTAGGTATTATAATAATAACTGTCAGCCTACGTTGATACTGGATACGACGATTTAAATTTTTATCCGAAGGGTACAATTCAGAATTGCGTTCAAATTTTAAAGTTAAAATAATCGCCTACTGATAGATAGGTACCTAAATCTTTCAAAGAATCAGGCCTCTGGTCACCGAAAAACGATCGAATTTAAATCAAATTAATTAGTAAATAAAAATATCGCTGTACTACACGGCTCGGATTTTTCTTTAAAATTTTGCTCTGGACATCTTAACTTGATTTAGTATTCCAGCAAAGCCATCGCAAAACCTCTAGCTTTGTATTATTTTTATAAACATATTGCTTTTCACTATACATATATGTATGTCGCGTGTATGTATGCCTACATGGAAAGTGTAAATATCGCATAATGTTCCGTTTTGGTTATTTCGTTTCCGTAGCCATCATACATGCACAGCATGGAAATTCTTGGGGGGGGGCTGAAATTATAAAGTGCCTGCCATTTTTGGGTTGAAAATGGTAGGTACGCGTCAAAAGCATCGTTTTTCAGCGTATCTTACGATGCTCTATCTTTCTAGAGCGTAAAAACGTTGAAAAATTTCAAAAAAATCTATAAAGTCGAAACAAATTGAACAGAATATAGTCATTACATGAGTATAGTGGCTTTCGAAAATTTGGCATTTTTGAGAAAATAGATAGCTAAAAACGCATAAAAACATCTTTTCTACAAATTTTCAGAAAATTTTTGGGAGTTTCAAAAAATCGCCCATTCTGGGTGAGGGTGAAAAAATTTTTGCGGGGGTGAAAATTTTTCTGGTGGATGAAACCCCCCCCCCTCAGATCATGTTTGGCAGCCATATTTTTAAATGCCCTTTTCTCGTTTTGTTTTAGCAAGCAAGGCCAGTTTGTCGCATTAGATTTGTCAAATATTAAAAAGAATTTTCGTATGTGGGAATTATTTTCAACGTGTGCTTAGCTCATTATTTTACCGTACTTTTTCAAAAGAGTCGAATATTACTAGTGGCGATCTAGGATTCTCCTAGGGGCGGGGGGCGGCATCCCAACTCTTCCTAAAACAGCTAAAAATAGGTCCGAAAACAGGCTATCTAACTACAGAGTAGCTTGTTTTTCGCCGTTTTGTTTTGTCTATTTTTAGTCAAAATAATTTCTGGTGCGAAAATTTTGCAAAACATTTAGAGCAAAGTCAATTGAAGCATTAAACGCGAAATGCAAAAAATAGGAATTTATGCTAAAAAAGGAAGAAAATGACAAAAATATGCCTACCAGACCGACAAGAAAATGCGTAAATGTAGTGTACAGGTATTATCCGGCGGGAAAATTTAGGAAGTCACGATAGTCGATGGCCAAAAATCATTGAAAAGTACATATCCATCCTTTATGCCGCCGAATATTTTTGGCCAATGGGGGGCGACCCCGCCCCCCCCACCCCTTAAATCCGCCCGAGTGTTAAGGTATGTACATTTTGCCTTAATTTCATTTGATGAAGTTTCAATTTAAGTTCGTCGAAGAAAGAATCGAAACAGACGGACAATTCACCGTCTCTTTACAATTATTTACGACCCTCCCAACGTCTGATTAGAAAAATCGATAAAGTCAATCATGGCGTTGAAACGGACCGAATAATTAAGCAGGATTACGGCACTCAAACTGAATTTGACGACGTTGATAGTACATAACTATATCAAACGTGCATTTTCTTTTTTCAGTCCATTTACTTACATAGAGCTTCGTTTTCTGTTTAATATTTCTTTTTTTATTTTTATTTTTTATCATAATGATGACTCTCTATTATTCGGCATCATGCATGAATATGATAAAGATGTGAATATTTTTCCATGTCAGCTTGATAGTTTTCTATTTCGTTTGTAATTAACGAGCCTAAGTCTCGGTTATGTAAGAGATGGATGAAGGGATCCCCCACCCAAAGTCGGACGTCCCCTCACCCCTCCCCCCCCCCAAAGCCAGAAAATTTTTGACCCCTTCCCGATTTTTTGAAAAAATCGATTTTTTTGGCCGTTTTTTGCCAAAAATTGGTGGTCTTTTACCCCCTACCCCCCTACGGAGCTTTATAAACAACATCTGTCTTTTCAAATGGCCCGAATCCGACATGAAAAGGGTTAAAAAATTCAAGTATTTCAGCGCATTGTGGCGTATTGATAATTTTTTTCCTTTCGTAATTTGAGACATGGAGTGAGCTACATAAATAAGACTGATAAAGGTTCAAAAAAGCCTTGTTACTGTAGGTTACGCGCTGCTGAACTGTATTATAATACACTTTAGTATAAAATGTAACTCCTGGCTACGCATAGTCATTGTTCATCTTTTATTTATTTTTTACGTACTTCATAATTCATCTTTGCGCATTCATTGTACAAAAGTAAACGCTGTATTTATAACTGCGCATCTACCATACCTTTGACTAACCTAATCCACTTTAGAACTTGATCATTTTTAGTTGGCGTTTGTGATAGAAAAGTAAGTCTCTTTTTCGGAGCCAAAAATGGTGGTCTTTCTCTATCTTTTGAGAGCATAAAAACGTTTTAGAAAATTTGAAAAAAATCGAAAAGTCGAACAAATTGAACAGAGTATAGTCAAAACATGAGTATATGGCGCAAAGCGCCGAAAATTTTGCACTTTTGAGCAAACAGATGGCTGAAAACGCTTAAAAAGCGCCTTTTCTGCGAATTTTTAAGAAATTTTCAGAAACTTTCGAAGAATCGCGAATTCTTGGAGGGGTGAAAAAATTCTGGTGGGGTGAAAATTTTTCTGGAGATTGAAACCCCCGTCCTAGATCATGTATGCTAATGGTATGCGTATTTAGCTGATGCGGAGATTCGCAACGAAGTTGATGTCGCCGATGTAGCTACGCGCGAAGAAACGATATTTTGGATGACTTGCCCCGAACCGCCGCAATCGCCGAAATATTGGCGCCATTTGGCCGAAGCCAGGCGCCGCGCTTTGGACGACACGCTGAAAGAAAATTTACGCCTTTGTCAACAAATAGCCGATTGCAACGAGCACAACAGGCAATTGCAAGCGATTGTGGACGAAGGCCAGCGATTGGCAAGCGTTTTGCAACAAGCGTTCGACGAATATGAGCAAGAAGAGTCGGAAACTGCGTCAAATGGCGTATAAAATTGATTGATAATTCGAAGGTTCTTATGTTTTTTTTCAATCGTTTTTGCGTCGGAGCCGAGCGATGTGTTTAGCTATGTAAATAAATTAAACTTTTATGAAGAGGCTATTTTAAACGCGAAATTTCTTACTTTGTGTACGAATTATAAGTTAAACGCGGTTTTTATGACGGTAATAGTTACACAGTCGAGTGTGCGCGAGACCTATATCCTAAGGGTCAAAAAATTTTGAAAGATCAAAATGGTCAAGAAATTGATACTTTAGGGCACGCACCAACGAAAATTTTTTCAAATCTTTTTATTTTAGGGTCTGCGGCACACGTGGGCGTGGGGGAATTGGGGGTATACACCCCCAGAAGGCCGAATAGGTTTTTTTGCAATTTTTGATGCCAATGGATAGTGCTCGATGAGAAACGTTGAAAAATGGTGTTTTTTCGCCATACCAACCATTTTTTGACCTTTTCTTGCACGCACACACACCCCCAGAATTTTGGTGCGGCCCACCTATGGTCTGCGGGCGTTTTTCGTATTCTAAGAGGTCGAATTCTGGAACCCACCCACCACGTTCACTGGAAGTCGAATATAAGTTCCATTCACGGTGGTTAGGGAATTACCTTGAGGTCGACCGTCCTCAGGAACCTCAGAAGTTGCACGTCTTTCGGGTGGCATTGAAAAATAATGTTTGCTAATTTGCTATATCAACTATATTCAGAGATGTACCGGGTCGAAATTTGGGTTTGGGGTCCCCGGCCAATTTTAGGGAAGGGGGGGGTAAATGACCTCCAATTCTGGTCGAAAACGGCCAAATAATTCGATTTTTTTTAAATCGGGCGGGGTCAAAAATTTTCTGGCTTTGGGCGAAGGGGGTACGTCCGACTTCGGGTGTGGGATCATTCATCTCGCCTTTTACATGTATGCACATTACTGTACCACTTTTCGGTCAAAAGTGTGGCTTAATAAATTATTCCTGTTATTTCCATCAATGTCATAAAAATTTGAGGATCTGCGCAGTCCTGCGAGAAAAGCGCAGGTAATCCTTCAGTTTCTTTCTCAGAGTGACCTGCTTTGTAGTTTTCAAAAAAATGAATCGCATCGGTGAAGTGTCAATAAAGTTAATTTATGCTCAAATTATGAGCTTTGCCTTTCTTCAAATCAGCGACAAGTCTCTACTTCGTTGCATGTTGTTTCGCTAATTGAAATTACTTGTGAACTTTGTCAAAAATGACGATAAACGAAATCAGATTGTGCTGAACGCTTTAAAATATCCAAAAATAAATATGAAAAACATTAATTGATTTTTAAAATCAATTTTGACTCGTAAATTATGAGTGACACGTAAAATATTTGTGCTTATTTTATTAATTAACACTTTCCAAATATTTTCAATTCTAAATTTACGAATAAAACATTTTTTACAAAACTTACTCTCTTTTGTTGCAAAAAGCCTGATTAAAAAAATAATTCTTTTATATTCCAAAGAAAGCGATCATATGCAATTCATTTTGAAAGCATAGGCAGTAAGCATGAAAATAAGTTAAAGTTCTCTTGTTATATAGTTGTCCAAAATTAAATCGTTTCGTCAAGTTATTATTCATGCTATCGTTTCGTCTTGTAATTTTTCATGTACTGTTACATTTTTTTTCATCGTCTTTGGTGGACTAGTGAGCGTTTCGTATACGGCGTGTATTTTTTAACCAAATTGAAAATATGAATTTTGGCATTTACTCTAGCAGGTATAAAATAACAGTGGCTAAAATATAAAAAATATGCCTAGAATATAAAGCTTTTGAAATGGCCAGTATAAAATGAGCGTAAACTGGAAAAATGAAATATCGATTTTAATATGATTTTCATTATATGTACATGTATAACAGGTCTGATCGGCCAATCGTCTCTTCGTAAGATTGCATGGATGTTTTACGCTTCGTCGTTTAGTGTAGCTGTTGCTCGTTTGGGCACATCAAGCACCTTATTTAGCGTTGTAGCGTTTATTAAATCTAACCTGATGTACATACAATTTGCTGATGGAGTACTTCAAAAATATCGTAATTAGTCTGTAAGTCACTGGTTTTTGGCATAAAGTCGAATTTGTTATCAATATTTTAGAAATGTGTGTATTTCGTCCTCTGCTGTTACAATGCTGCATTATGTGTTGATTTTGTATGTAATTGCGCTTATTTGCCGCGTTGTTTTAAGCATCATTAGTTAATAAACCTTGTACTCTTGATTCAGTTCCATTTTAAGTGCCTATATAGCTCACCTAATCGGTGCTTTATTGTAAAATTTCGAACATGTGAGTTTTTTCGAAAAATCTCCAATGATCTATTCGCAATTCAACATCAAACAAAATATTACTCACATTCCAAGGCGGAGAGCTATTTAGGTTGTTAGCAGTCTTACAAATTGACTAGCCTTGCTCGCCACCTCTCTTGGAATTTTTATTCTTTTTCACTATGATGATTGAATTATTGGCCTTCACGTAGATATAATGCGTCATCTCCCAAAGCCGCGGATTATTGCAGTTATAAGTGATGTTTGAATTTTATCAAAAAGTATTCATGATCGGTGCATATAAATACGTATGTACCTACGAGTACAGTTTAATTGCGTGGTTTTTTATTTAGCCAGTTTGGATTACCAGTCCTATTTCTGAGAAGAACTACATAAAACGAATTTTAAAAAATGCGAGGAACCTGATTTTCTTGATGGCTCAAAGGTTAGTTTTCAACAAAAGGGATGGTCCTGTGTTTTGGTCGGTAGGAGGCGGTCGATTATACACATTTTCCTAGGATCCACGACCATAGATACACATGACTGGGGTCAGCCGGCCGGTCTGGGAGCTGTCAAAAACTGAGCTGTTTTCGGGCCAAAATGACACCAAGAATTGGTATAAGCCCTAAAATAGAGTTAAAACTACTTTATTACACAAATTCTGCTTCATTTAACGCAGGCAAACGAAAATTGTCAATATTCATCCGTTTTCTGGCCTCTATTTTCCCAATAAAATTTCCCATTTTTCTATTCGGGGAGGGGGTAGACCTTTAACCCCCTCACGTGCATGTCTGATCTCGACAGTATACCTAAATTCACTCAACTTCACTCACTTCACTAAGAGCAAGATGAATTTATTTTAAGTAAGCACTGTCGTGTATGTTTTCTCCCAAGCAATTTAAGCGTGCCGCCAGAACTTTCCGAATGTCGTTGATTCGGAATACGTGTCTCTAATCCAATCTGTTACATAAGTTTGTAAAACCTGCCGTAATCGCTCCATTTAGAGTTTTGTTGAGTACTTATGCTGATTGGAGAATTATGATGGAACAAAGTGAGGCGAAATCTGAATGTCAATCGAAAGCTACGGTTTCGAATGATTCCTTCAAGAATAGAAGCTCAACCATTGTTGACCGCCCCGACATCAAGTGTTCTCCGGCTGCTAGAATCAATAAAAGTGCTCTCGCTTGCTCGAACATAAGCAAGTAACAGTGTTTAGATGATGCTTATACGTGCTTAAATCAAAATTGAGAAATTTTCAAAGTTCAGTTAAATCCGTAGATCAGTTCTGGTTATTTGGATTGGTGGGTGTATGGATGGGGATACTTCGAATAAGGATATTTATTTTTATGATTCGAACTTTTTGCTTTTCGTAATTGTCCGCTAAAACGTTTCACTAATGCATCAATTATGAATTCGGCGTTCGTTTTTAATCCGCTAGTGTACACTAAAAGTACCATGGATCTCATTCCAAATGTTTGATTTATTCATAATCCTAATTAATTGTGTGATTAATTAGTGATCGACCGTGACCTTGCCCATTTTTTACCTCCAGATCCGGCAGGGACAGGACGGAAAAGCGACCTAGTCTGGAAAATTTCAAGATGTTTTGTGTGTTCAAATTGGTGTGTTCGTGAGTTTGTAAAAATATTTTCCAAACAAGGAATTATAACACTTTCGAACTAAATTCTTTCTGTTATCTTACTGTTATTTACCTTCATTTTGTATTACTTCGGTCACTTTACTGTTCAAATATTATTCAATTCAAATTTTCCGCACATGGACATAGGCGAGCGAGTTTGGACACCCATAATCCAGAAAAACTCTAGACAACCAAAATGAAAATTTTTACAAATTTATATCATTTACCGCGATACTTTTATATAAAGCATACCATCAATTATCATCTTTTCTTTTTTATCCTTGAAAAGTTCTCGACCATGTATAATTCCAACGCTGCTTAGCTCATGTATGGTCTAGACTCTTGCTGACCTCTAACGTGTATGTTCGACAAAAGTAATGATCGTAAAATAATATGGTCTCTAAATGTTTCTTTAGAATTTTTTTCGAATTTACCCGAAAACTTATTTTCGTTCCAAGCAATCAATATTCTCTCTATTTTTGTCGAAATTTTGATGGCATATCAGCTGAATCTTTCAATATTTAGCTCTTGAGGCAGATGTTACTGATGTTCAGTTCATATGTAAAAGGTAAATCTCATGAATTCGCTGTATTCGAATATAGTTATTTCTTCGCTTCAGCATCAAAAAGAAGAAGGATAAGAATGTGCATGGTTCTCCTTTTGTTCAGCGCTTACAGCAGCCGTCTAAGAAGATTGAAATGCGAGATTCTGGTGTTGGGTTGGACGAAATTTTCACAGTTGATTTCGGTTCGCAGACCGAAAATGAAGATGAGTGACTGACGAATATTCAATATCTCAATTTAGTTCTTTTCCTTGGAAATGGGAAGAAAATATACTAAAACTAACAATATGAAAAATGAGTGCATAACAGATATGCATTAGGGGACTTTGGCTTAAGCCGGTCGTTTTCCCCATTTCCTATTAAAAGTTGCATTGTTATTATGTCATGTCGAAAGGGACATGTTTTATTCAATGTTTGACGTTTTTTAGCAAAAATCTAAAGGTCGGTTAGGAGTGGGAATCGACCGGAGGTCCATTTTTTCCCGGGCCGGAGCTCCGGCCATCCTCACCTCCGGCTCCGACTGGAGCCGAAGGCCGGACGTGAACATAGACTATTTTCACATTGGTGTTGTACATCATATAAATTTTGGTCTTATGTGTTTAGGCAGATACTTGGCCACTCTCATGTTTCAAGGGGAATGTGAAGGTGTGACGTGCATTCACGGCGAGGGTGGAGGGCGCTAAGCACCCAAATATCCTTGTTAAGGGCTAAGGTGTCTTAAGAATAGATGCACAGTATGGTCGGCGTCTTGGGTCAGCCGGTATGATAAGAGAATCAATCAGAGAGCGTTTTTGAGATAAAATAAGTTTAAAAACTGGCATAGATGATACAATAATCGTGTCACACATTCATTAACCTTCAATTAAATTGAAACTACTACAATTTCTGTGCAATCTTGCAGAAAAATGTCCATTTTCTTCTTTTTTGACCCTTTATATTGCCTGTTTCCCCCAAAAAAAGCTTCCTTCTTCCCTAGAGACCCCAAACTCACTAATAATATAATAATAATAATAATATTATTATTATTATTATTATAACCAAAAAAAGAAAAATCACTGGATATCAAAAAGACTTGACAGAAAAGGGCTATCAATTGTATGCATTACATGTATTTTAGAACACTTGGTTACAAACAATGATGAAATCACAAGACTAATTGTTTGGGTGGGGCTGAAAATATACACAATATAAAATTATAATATGTCAAAAATATAATACAATCAGGGCCGTATTTAATGGGGCGGGTGGGGCGGCCGTCTCACTTCCTTGGCCGGAAAAAATTTTGAAAGGTCAGATAATGCATGAAAATACATAAAAATCGCATGTCTTTGTCGTCAAATCTTCAAATTTTTGGCGTTTCGCGCCGGATATCAAGTATTTTCTATAATTTTGCCTAAGCGTTACCAAAAATAACACTTTTTATAGCCTTTTGAGTGTAAAAAATTTTTTCCAAAACAGTTCGAATTTTATGATCTTAATGAATAAAGCACGTAAATGCAGTTTTTGCGAGCAATCCCGACGAATTTTCTGAGATATAGACCAATTTATGTTGGGTCCGCCCCCTACCTTGGTCGGATCCTAGATACGGGCCTGAATACGATAAAAATATAATATAAAAATATATGATTAAAAAACTGAAAGTCACTGTTCAATGGAAGAGCAATTTGAATTAGTTCTGCATATTTTTTATTCCAGGATTTCTATTCGAAATATAGTGAAAAGTAGTATCGATAATATCTGTCGTTTACGCCAAAACCAATGGACCTTTCAGTGTGAGCAGCTAATTGTATTACAAGTTATTAAAAAGCGTTTCTTGAATAAAATGCGGTCAAAGCATTTAGAATTTTTCGTATTTCATATGGAAGTTCAAATTTTTCAACTAAGTTTACTTGAAGGTTCCAGAGTTTGAGCGTTCTGAGACATCTACAGGTTAAAATCACCAGCACATCAATTAAATTGTACCCCTGCATGACACGCCAAAATTTTTGAAAATTGAGTTATAAAAGCAGCAAAGTCACTTATTCCAATTCTGTAAACTATGTTAGGCCATCGGGAGAACTATCGCCCTTAACCGTTCCTGCATTTAATCTACTTTTATTTCTGAGAGCACTGCTCATGTTGGTTTGAAGCGTATTCATCTCATCCACCCATCTACTGCTCAATCATACAATTACTAAATATTTGTTCATTGCTATATTTTGCATCATTGCTTCAGATTTGAAGTTAATACGGTTTTGTAATCTTTTATATTAATTTAAGCATACGTGTAACGGCTCAAAATTTTTTTGTATGGTAGTCCCGGCCATTTTTCGGGAGGGAGTAAATGACTTCCAATTTTTGGTCAACAACGGCCTAAAAACAGGCAATATTTTCGTTTTTTTCCAAAAATCGGGAGTTCAAAATTTTTTCGGCTTTGGGGGATGGGGGGACGTCCGACTTTGGGTGGAGGATCCTCCCATCCCCATGTTGCATGTATGAATTCAAGATATAAAATTCCTCCGGCCCCTTTTATGTTCCTCCGGTTGCCGGAGACCGAAGGTCCCAAAAAGGCCGGAGCCGTAGCCGGAGCTCCGGTCGATCCCTAGTTGGGAGGCTCATAAAATATTTGCATTTACATCTAATAGAGGTACTGTAATCATGTTATCTCGTGATCTCATTAAATAAGCTATTTTTGGCTCACTTCTTCGTGTTATTAATTTGCTTTATGGGCTGACAGAAGATCGATTTTGTCCTTTAGTTTGTGTGACCGATTTCGTCGTGGCCTTTTTATTTTACTTTAAGCAAATTAAGGGTCTGATGTACCGGGTGGTTAGCAACCTTTTGCTAGGGGGTCAGCGCTATAACTGTAGGGCTTGGGATCAAACCAAATATACCATTAGATATAGAATTTGAAACGGAATTTATTGATGCCAGATTAATAATCAGTGTGCCTTTCACTTGTGCAAGAAACAGCTTTTAGAATGATCTGGTATAAACACAAACCAATAAACAGACTACGTCGATTTTCAAGACTTTTCCAAATATTTTCCACGTTTCTGTGCGAAATTTCATATGATTATCGACCAGTCAGATTTTAGCAAGTATTTGCGCTTCGACTTCATCTTTATGAATGGCACAATTGTTTCGGCGGCATTTAAGTTGAGTGAATTTCCGGGCTAAATATCGTTACCCCAGAATTCGACGTTTGATTGCTTCAAGAAATGTTTGATTGCATTAATTCGCCTGCAAGGCGCCTTGTCGTGAACAAAAACAGTCTGACCAACGACCAAATATTTTTCAGGCCCAAAATGGGACCTATTTGATATTGATATAAAACCTTTACAGAAACGTGAAAAATATTTTGATAAGTATCGGAAATTGACATTTATTAATTATGTACACACCCCGATCGCTTAAAAACCATTGCTCTTGCCGGTCTTAGGCACACTGATTTTTAATTTGGCATCAATAAATTCCGTTTTAAATTCTCTATCCAATAATATATTTGGTTTGATCCCAAGTTCTATAGTTATAGCACTAACCCGCTAGAAAAAGGTTATTAACCACCCTGTAGATAGGAATAGTCATTGTTTTGTTTTTGCATCGGTGCTAATGAAATTTTGTAAGTTGAGCATACGAGTATATTATGCTTTAGAATGCCGAAATTATGGGGCTTAATTTCCTTTCGCATAAACACAGTTCAGGGTCGTTCAAAATAGAAAAGCCAAGGATAGTTGCTGAATAAATTACAATTAGAATTCACAAACTTACGAATGCATGTTGCTTCAATGCACATATGCAGCATTTTGCGTGCTGATTGTTGTAAAAAGGTGGCTTCGTCAGTGTTAACCGAATCTGTGACCGTGTGTGGGGTGTCTAGACTACACATGCACGAAGGGAGATTTGAATCTCTAAACTCGCAGAATAGAAAAATAACGAATTTTTTAGAAAATGACGGTCCAACATGTAAAGAACAGTTTTCTTTAAAAGTGTGTGGAATCTTTCCAGAAGATTACCATAGTTTTAACGCTACTTTAGCATTAACATCAGTTTTTGAGGTCGTTTGGCCCAAAAACTCACTATCTTACCCCACGGTTTTTTTTGTATTCGGCAAATACTTTTCGCGATGTACAAAGACTTTTGGGGACCGTCTTTGTACATGTACAAAGATTTTTTGGAAGACAAAAACTGCAAAAAAGGTTCGAAATTCGCAAAAATTCTCGGCGCTCCGCGCCGAAATGAGCAATTGTGTCAGAAATTGCATTTTGAAAGGAAAAATGCCAAATTTTTTGGCGCTTCGCGCCGTTTTGAGACGATTATTATTGATTTTTGCCCTCAGAAACCTAGAAATCGCTAAAATACGTAACCAAAGGTCGAACAACTCTGTTTTTGCTACACTAAAATCGCTACTGTACCATATTATAGTACCCAAAAATTTGTGTTTACGAAATGTACAAAGACTTTTAGGGACCATCTTTGTACATGCACAAACGGACCTTGTACAAAAAAACACTGACTTACCCCCAGACCGGTCATTGCTTCGCATCTATGGTCTTAACCTCACGTGTGTGTGTGGGTGGGGGGGGGGGGTGGTTGGCCTTACGGTAAACCCCCAGAATTAAATGTTAACATGCTTTTCGCGATTTTTGACAATCTTGCCCCATCCAGACCCCCAGAATTCGGTCTTTGCCTATGTACGATCTGAACCACCAGAATCCAGGACACTCCAAAATTAAAACGGAGTTTTTCGCGAATTTTTGATACTGATGAATAGAGATTGATGAGAAATGTCGATAATTTTTCTTTTTAGTCATTAACATCAATTTTTCGGCCCTTCTTATACTTTTCACTTTTTTGAGAATTTTGGGAGGTGAGATCTTTTAAAGTGAGTTTTTTTGGTTAAAATTGGTTGATACGCGTAAAAAACATCGTTTTTCGGCATTTCTGACGATTCTTTATCGTTCTAGAGTTTAAAAACAAAAAATCGAACTTATTGAACAAAATATAGTTAAAGAATGTGTGTATGGCGAAAAATTTGACACTTTTGAGCAAATAGATGGCTAAAAACGCTTAAAACAGCACCTTTTCCACGAATTTTTCGGAAACTCGGGAAAACAGAAAATCGCGAATTCAGGGGTTGTGCGGTGGAAATGGTTTCTGGAGTTTCTTGCACATACGAGATGACGCATTGTTTTTTTTTGTACAAGGTCCGTTTGTACATGTACAAAGATGGTCCCCAAAAGTATGTTTATTTTGTACACACACATTTTTAGGGTACTAAAATATGGTACAGTAGCGATTCAAGTGTCGTAAAACCAGAGTTGTTTGACTTTTGGTAGTGTATTTTAGCTAATTTCTGAGTCTCTAAAGGCAAAAATCACTAAGAATCATCTTAAAACGGCGCGAATCGCCAAAAAATTTGACGTTTTTTCCTTTTGAAATGCAATTCCTGTCATTATAAAGATATACAGAACACATAATTACTCATTTCGGCGCGCAGCGCCCAAAACTTTTGCGAATTTTAGACCTTTTTTGCTTTTTCTTCCCAAAAATCTTAGTACATGTACAAAGACGGTCCTGAAAAGTCTTTGCACATCGGGAAAAATCTTTGCCGCATGCAAAAAAAATCGTGGGTCACAGGAAATTATTTACACACAAGTCATTTGCATTCACTTAGCCTTCTTGCTCCAGATGATCTCCGTAGCAAATCACCACTCGAATACTGGCGTCGATTGGCTGAGAGTCATCGTCAGCAGCTGGAAAAAGAGTTGAAAGAAAACGCCAAATTATGCAACGAATTACGTCAGTCGAACGAGCTTAACGACAGTTTGAAAATAGCAGCCGAAGAAGCTCGTCAGCTAACTGATTCTCTACAAAAGGCGTTAAAACAACATGATTCGCCGTCTTCAGATGACGTAATTCAATTGGATAATTTAGTCTTGTTTTTTATGTTTTGCTACTGTTTTGCGGGATTTTAATCAAAATAACTCAAGTGTGTGTCTATGGTCTATGAACTAAGATACTGAACAGAAGTGGTGGAAAATTAAGAGACGATTACGTAGTCGAAGAATCAACGATATCCGATTTATTGATTATACAGGTCGACCATAGGTGGGCAGCACCGAAATTCTTGGGGGTGAAAAAATTTTCAAAATTCAAAAAATGTTCTTAAAAGTGGTCGTATGGCGGAAAAAATCAAGTTTTTCGACGTTTCTCATCGATTACTATCCAACTGGCATCAAAAAATCGCTAAAAAAAGCAAAAAAAAATTTCAAAATCAATTGGGATATTTTGATTTCTGGGGGTATTCTTACTTCTGGGGGTGCATACCCACCACGCCCACGTGTGAGGTCGACCCACTTATCTATTCGGAGTTTTAGCATAGCATAAAATGAAGTTTTTTTGTGTAAATGTTAATGTTTAAAATACGCGTCGGAATTTTGCATCTGAAAGTTTTGTAGTAAAATCTCCGTTATTCGCAGAAATATCGAGATTTAGCTACATATGACCCACTCAATTTTGGAACGGGCAAAAGTTACAACTTGGTATGAACGGTCTGATCGGCTCTTCTTATGTTTTACGCCACAGAATGGTTCCTATCTAAACATCCTGTGTCATTTAGGAATACTTGTAGTAACATTTTTTATTTCTATTTTTTGATAATTTAAAAATCAAATAAAATAGATTCTTACTTATATTTTTATTTAAATTTCTATTCTTTTCAATTCAAAATTAAATATGCACTCTATGTATTTTTATTAAAATGATTTTAATTTTTTAGACTAAATAAATTTCCCTTCCATTTTATAAACAACATGCAAGCTTTACCTAATATGTGTCAGCTTATATTTTTCCAAATAATAAATGATCAAATTTTTTAAATTGATTAAATTTGCCTTTTTGTTAATTTAAAAATATACCAGATTAGATGATATGTTTTATGTTTTGTTCATAAAAAAAGCATAATAATTATTATTACTTCAGCAAATTTTAAAAAAACGTATATCATTAAAAAAGGATCAAAAGAGTAAATTTAAACAATATTATTAAAATAAAAATTAAATAAAAATTAAAGATATTAGAACCCTGATTACAATCGAATAAATATACAGAAAATAATAAATAATATAATTTTATTTGAAATAAAACATATCTTCTTTAAAAAATAATTCGATTTGGGAAATCTATTTTATCTAAAAAATTAAAATCATACGTTACTTTTAGAAAGTAAAAATAAAACATAATTTATATTTTATCTCATTAAAACATGACCAGTCATTAAATATGCTTTAAATATAAGCATGGAAATCCTTTCCATATAAATTGGATCAGATGGTGGGTCCATGTGTAAACTCCGCACGAAACTTTCCTTGAGCAATAAAGTTAGCAGTCCATTCATACATTTATACCAAGTCGCAATTTTTGTTTTTGCCCGTTTCAAAATTGAGTAGACCATAACTAAATTTAAATATTTTTGCAAATAACTCAGATTTTACGACAAAACTTTCACACTTAATATTTTAATACTTACTTTATTTGCTGGCAGTTTTACCTTTTTCATACAAAAGCTGCTTATTTTAAACTACGTTAAATTTTCGAATAAACATGGTTTACCCTGTATTGTTACTCTATTATTATATTACATTGTTGATTATCTGTATGAATCACATAGTTACCTACTGATTCTTGCAGCAAATTTTCCTTGTATGGCTCAATAAAAATTTAGTTCTCTCACGATTTTTAAATGGAAGATTTAAAATTTATGTATTGTAAACAAAGGATGTAAAAACCCATTGCATATAACCATTGTATCACGATGAATGGCAATGTGTAGAGATGCTTGTTTACCGAATTATCTGCACTTTTCTTTTTTAACATTGTTTAAAAATGTGCGCTAAGTACTTAAAATTTGACTTTTCAACAACTGATTACATTAATGTGTTTTCACTCAACTTGGAAGTCCTCTATTCTTGAAAGCAATATTTATGTATCTTACTTATAATCAAAACTTGCCTCTTTTGTCCTTTTAGATGTTTCAGGAATCCAGTTGATATAATTTCGGGATATACATGTACTTGCAAAACCCCAGAGCCTAAAACTTTATCAAACTAAAACGGCCTCTAAAAAATCGTTATACACTGTGGCCCAAAAAATGGGGTACCACCATAGGCGGGCGGCACCAAAATTCTGGGGGAGGCGATATTTTTCAAAGGTCAAAAAATAGCCTTAAAAATTGTGATATGACGAAAAAACACAATTTTTCAACGTTTCTCATCGAGCACTATCCATTGGCATCAAAAAATGCAAAAAAAAACAAAAAAATTTCAGAACTTGAATTCTGGGAAGGTCCCCCCTTCCCCCACGCCCAGTTATTCAGCTTTTTTGCTTTATATTTTTGTAAACATTATTTTTTTAGTAAGTTATAACAAAAAAGTTGTTAACTAGTCCCGAAAAGGAAACATAGATTCCTTATCAGTGTTTTTTTTTGTACAAGGTCCGTTTGTACATGTACAAAGATGGTCCCTAAAAGTCTTTGTACATTTCGTACACACAAATTTTTGGGTACTATAATATGGTACAGTAGCGATTTTAGTGTGGCAAAAACAGAGTTGTTCGACCTTTGGTTACGTATTTTAGCAATTTATAGGTTTCTGAGGGCAAAAATCAGTGATAATCGTCTCAAAACGGCGCGAAGCGCCAAAAAATTTGGCATTTTTCCTTTCAAGATGCAATTTCTGAAATTATAAAGATATATAGAACACACAATTGCTCATTTCGGCGCGGAGCGCCGAGAATTTTAGCGAATTTCGAACCTTTTTTGCAGTTTTTGTGTCTTCCAAAAAATCTTCGTACATGTACAAAGACGGTCCACAAAAGTCTTTGTACATCGCGAAAAAATCTTTGCCGAATACAAAAAAACCGTGTTCCTTATTACAACTTTTTTCTGTCTAACTTAGAGTAAAGCAGCTTATATCATTTATACACTATGCCTTGGCTACTAGACCTCTAGGTAGTGGTGAGCTAGGTTTTTATTGAATAAATGTAAACTAAAAAAGGGATGTTAACAAAAGTGTAAACCAAAAAGTGAATAACAAAGGTAGCTATTTGTGCTTTAAAAAATTTTTCATCTTTGCAATATGTCGAATATAGCTATAGTTATGATCAAAACATTCGGTACCCTTTTTTATTGGGTCACCCTTTTCTTATTAAAACATTTTTTATTGGCATTAGCCATATCTTGAAATCGTTGATTTCATATGATTTTACTTCTAAAATAAAATAGCGATGTTTTAGTCCAAATTGCCTTAATTTTCCCTACATTTCTCCAAAAAGTCTGTTCTTCTCGACTGTCCTTGACACCTCGTGCCACTCTTATCATTTTTACATTCTGTGAAGCTAGATACATAAGTACGAATCGTAAAATTCTCTCTGCATTGTTCTTCTATCTAATTTATGCGTTGGAAAATAAAGTAATACAGTTTCTAAATATTTCAACGATTTTCCATTATTAATTATTGCTAATACCTATATTAAAATTGAGGAGCATGTTTTTAATTCAACGAGAAATCAATTTTGTTGGACGTGAATCATCAGCTATCCGTCAGTAATTTTTGACATCGCTCGAAGAATATGAGAGAATAGAACTAATATTAATTTCATGTAACGTTCATATACTATTCATTTGAGTCGTGACAAATATGTTCATCTATCATTTGTAGGATTGAAACGCGAAGATTGAACTCGCCTCATGATATAATGCTATTTTAAAGGTTTTCAGTTACATACTGTATTCAATGATAGCAGGTTTTATCATCGCTAATTGTTTTTTATGTATTTCGTACCATTTGTACATACCTACCTTTTGTTTTTTTGAACAGTAAACCATCGATTATTTTAGCCTGTGTGATCCCTAAGTATCCCTTTCTCAAATTATCAGGAGAACGCGTGTATTTACATAAATTAACCAATATTAGCAAATCTTATAGGAATAATATTCACCTTTTGGAACGGCTTTTGCCTTGTTTTGAGAACCGCTGTCTTGTGCGCTTTTCGAATTGAAGTATTTATGGCTGTAGCGAATGTACGAGTATCTACATAGCGGACTTGAGAAATATGTTCCCCACCCCCAAAACGCCTATGAATCTGCGCACTTTTTTATCTTATTTCATCCTTAAAATTTTCCAATGTGGAGCCTACGAAATATTAAGCGCGGTTTGAATATCGGAAAGCTTTAGCTAGTCCGAACCTGAGCTGGCAGCATCCGAATTCTATGTCTGGATGGTGCGAAAATCCAATTCTGGTGGTCTATCGATTTTTCTGTTTTTCTATCCTAATTCTAAAAGCTTATCTATTTTTCACCTACATTTATCTAGTTTCTTGACGACCTAGAAAGCATTTGCGTCAAAAACAGATATTTTTAGCAGTAAACATTTTTATGAGTCGTGAAAAGGTTTTTGAGCATAAGCAACTATAGTTTGTTTCACGGAACTTCGTTTATAAATTTTAAAACTATCTCCGACAATAAGCTGACAGATAGCGATTATAGCATTGATCTGATATATGATTATCGTAACCCTTGGCTTACTGTCGTTGAAAATTCTTAGAATTTATGCACGAAGTTATGTGAAACAGACTATAATTGGCAGTTTTTTCACATTTTCAGCAATCAGCACAAATTTTAAAAATTTCCGGCAATTTGCGTCAACTTCTTTAAGGAGCATGTACCTACATTGTTTGTTCACAAATATATAGCAATTATTCAAGCCTACACGTTCTTCTACTAAATTTTACACTTTCACCGCATTTTTGCTAAAATTGATAAAATTCAAGCATTTCATCGCAGAAATTTGTCAAAAATATTTATATTTTTTGGGAAATCTTGTAGCAGAAGTGATTTTGAACGAAAGTATAGACAATATAAAAACCGCTATTTAGCACGAGTTGCGCCTATTTTGGACTGTTTAGGTAAAATGTTGGTACCCTCCCATTATGAACCCTGGATCCAAAATTGCTAAGATATGCCCATACGTGTTCATGTGGGGGGATTTGAGCCCCACAGAATGGCAACTGAACCCCCCTCCAGAATGGCAACTGAACCCCCGCAAAATGGCTGCGACCCCCTCCCCTCAGAATTGTCGATTTTTTTGTAAAAGTTGTAAAAAAGTGTGCCTCTTAAAGCATTTCCAGCCAATTTTTGACTCAAAAATCTCAAATTGCGCCATACACATATTTTTTGACCATATTCTGTTCAATTTACTCATTTTTTCAAATTTTTCGAAATTTTTTTTACGTTTTTATGTTCTACAATGAACGAGCATTGTCTGTAACGTCAAAAACACAGTGTTTTTGACGTGTACCAATCGTTTTCAGCTAAAAATACACTTTGTAAAAGTTTTTGAAATTGACCTTCCTCCTCATAACTCCCATGTACATCTATGCATAAATTATAATAACTTGTATGCTGCTCTGAGCGGGCAAAAAAGAGATAAGTATGGGTACTTTTGACCCACATTTTCAAAATCCGAGATTCCCACTGCCACTTGGTTAAGGGCCTCAAATAGACAGGCACGTAGCTGGCCGTCCTATTTTGGGGGACCAACATCAATTTTTGGGTGGGACTAAGCCCAAAAATGCACAATATAAAGTTAAAAGAGTCTATTTTTTCGATTTTTCTGAATTTTTGAGGGGTGAAGTGAACCCTTCCATTCCCCCCAGCAAGTAGATTCTTCGCATAGGGCCCCGACAAATGCATAAGACCAGGCCTGAGGATACGTACATAAATATGCAAATACAATGTACACTATTGATGTTGCATTAAATGGAGGCCTACTAAATACAATAATGCACGCAAACGACTACGATATAGTAAAAGCAAAGGCAAGGGTGGATCGATCGCAATTAGTATTTCCAACAAATACATAGAAATTAACAAAAGATTCAGTTCACCACACGACTCTTCCAAGTATGAAATTCCCGAGAGCTTGATCGTCCTCACTGGTCATATATTCGAGCCAAAGGGCGGCATATTTATCCCGATCGATCTGAAACTTTTCAAGAAAAATATGACAATTAGCGATGAATAAAATTAGATTATTACGGCATTTATTCCGATTTTGGCAAAAGCATCTGCGCTTTGATCGCTGGGTACACCAAAGTACGTGCAAACTTGAACAAATTCGTTTCGATCAACGTAACCATCACCTGCTCAAAATAAAATTTGGCCTCTTCTGATTTTAAAGCGATAAAATATCAAATAATAAACATAACAAGTTATTTCTCCTCCAAAAGATGTGCGTAAATCAGAGCTGAGAATATACTCGTTTGTAAATGGCTGTTTTTTGCTGATTTTTGAATATCGTGAAAACTAAGCTAATTGCATTTACCAGTTTTGTTAATCATATGTTCGACTATTAATGAAAAATAACGAAAAAAGATGTAAAAGATTGAACAAATTCTGCGCGAAATCAGTTTTTCCAATGTTCAAAAAAACATTTTGATTTCTTTAATAAAATATCAAAATTCTTAATTGACAGATACATACTCAAAATAAAATTTAAAAATTTACTGCTTCACACACGCAATGTTGATTGAAGAACTTGCGATTTTAATCATGACGTCTTTTACTTCATTTTGATAGGTAGGAACCAAACAAGGTCCTATAGTCTGTTTCAAAATCCTTGAGACTTTTTTACAGTATAGTGATTCGAAAGTATTAACAATTCAGCAAATCGGCAAAGAGCAGTTTCTTAATGCCCGCCTCTCGCATCAAGTGATTCGCTAATTGTACACTAAGCTACGTAATATTTTAAACTTCGCCGAGCCTTCCTGAAATGGTCTAGCGGTATTACCGCTCAATTCACGGCGCGAAATACGGAGTTCGGTTATGCGCATGATACATAAGTATTTTTCATGCGCGAGGCTGCTGGTCAAGCTCTCGTAGCTCACAAGAGCCAGACTGACCCAGATTGCCAAAGCACGATGTTTTGAGCCAATAACGTGCTTTAGGCTAGAGCCAATCGGATGAAGGGCCCTAAGCCGATTGGCTAAATTTTCACTACCTTCGAATCAACTCACTGTGAAAAAGTCTCAAGAATTTTCAAACAGACTATAGATCCAGGATTCTCTGGCGGACGGAACACAAAATTTTTCTCAATGTCTAGATAGTCAAAAAATTCGCCCATTATGTGCAAAGCAGCGGCTTGTTTGCCAGCATTTGATAGGTACGAGTATAATGTTAAAAATTTTGTAAAATTCTGTTTGAAAGACACGCATAAATAATCTAAAAATTCGCCGACAAATTAGTTTGAAATTTGGCATAAAAAGCGCACAACGCCACCATAGGTGGGCAGCACCGAAATTCTGGGGGGGTGAAAAAATTTCTGGGGGGGTTGAAAAAATTTTTAAAGGTCAAAAAATGGTCTTAAAAGTGGTCGTGTGGCAAAAAAACACCATTTTCCGACGTTTCTTATCAAGCTCTATCCAATGGCATCAAAAAATTGCTAAAAAAGCAAAAAAAAATTTTTCTGGGGGGGTTATTTTGATTTCTGGGGGGGGGGTATTTCAACTTCTGGGGGGTGCATACCCCCAAACCCTCCACGCCCATGTGTGAACGCCACTGATGCACAGGGCCCAGTTCCACATATATTGGAGTTTAGGAGCTAGGAGTCCAGGATGAACTTCACTATTAGAAAATAGGTTTCTACTTCGGCACCAAGCGCCTAAAAAATTGGCCAGCTATTTCGTTTAATACACGCACCAACCTACCTACTTTTTTTAATCGTCCAGCCCAGATTCTGAATCTCTTCCCGCTTTTGAAGTTATGCAAAACGAATTTATTTTTAAATTATCTGAGAAAGGTAATTCCTTATTCATTTATCTCATAAACACCTATTATGTAACATATATTTGATTAATTTAATACAAATTCAATCCTGCTCTGGCATTAATAGTTTCTGCCGAATAATCTTGAATTGGCGAGATTTCTCAAAGTGGAGCATTGAGCTTTTATACTCGTGCATGTCTAAAAACTAAAACTTGTACAACAATGCATTTTGTTATAACCTGATGTATCCATGAGATCGAACCAAAAATTAATGTAGTCTCTAATCCATTTTGCATCCTCGGGCCATCCATCATTAGAACTTCGACTTTTTTGAACAAAACTGGACCAGTAATCGAACCATTCACTCAAAGTGATCTTAGAATTAAAAAGTGTGCTTTGAAACGAAAACAAATATTTTAAATTAGTCTGAAGTAAACTTATTATTTCTCTCATTTTATTTCGGTACTTCCTTTAAGTATACTGCATAAATAGAAGTGTGGCTCAGTTGGCTTGGTTCCTTTAGCTATTACTAGATCAAAGTTATGGTCGACAAAATTAAATAAACTCAATTTATCACAAGGTATTTTTTTCCAAAATCGGCAATTTTTCCATGTGAGAAATCTTAGAGGACATTCTCACAGGTTGGAAATACAAAAATTGGTGAATTTACGAAAATTACTATGACAAATAAACGGTTTTTAAATCAATTATTTTACAATTAATAATTAAATGTGAAGTAAATGAGTATTACCTCCTGAGAACTTAATTTTGAAATAACACTGACTACAGCATAATTAAGAAGCAATTTAAATTCAGTTGAATCGAACCCTAAAGTATGACTTCGGATATTAATTACATTTCATAATACTTAAGTTGTCTTGGTATCTGATTTATTTAGGCTCATTAATTATGGACCAATGAGTTCTCATGAATTACATAACATACTTATACTCCTAGGTACCTTCATAATCTGCCTATTAACTACTTTTACATTAATAATCTGTATCGTGTCATCGTCTTATTACAAAATCCTTAGGCTAGCTTTTCGGCAGGATTTATGTAGAGCAAATCTAAATTTACTAACTTTTTGATCTTTATTAGAATCGGCTGTATGCTTCAATGCATTCCAAGCGCTGTTTAGGGTGATTTTGCATAATTTGAGTCGTTCGTCGTTACTGAGCCAATGTCGAAATTTTTGCAAACCCTAAAACACCTTTATATGAAACCATTCTACTGGTTTATAAGACAAAGGATGTTTGAATGAGGGAAGCAAATATCAGCGATATTACAAATTCTAGCGAAATATGGTAATTTTTAGTAATAATTAAAATTATTTAAGCGCTTTTAATATCGATATCAATTACGTCAGTGCATTTATTCATAAGATTTCCGCTTATAAAGGCACTCAAAAATGCAATGGGCCACAAACAAAAATTAAGAACAAAAAACAGACATACGTCAGTTGTTTGCTCGAAAATAACGAAATCATCCGACGAATGTGAGTAAAAATCAAAATATTTGTTTTTTCTTCATATTATTGAAACATAGTGTGTTGATAGTTTTATTAGTTATCAGTTTATCGAGTTCTGGGACCGGTTTCAATAAGATAAGTTCCATCTTAAACTTAAGTTTGAACTTGTCGTTAACTTCGATAGGATAAGTCCGAACTTAAGTCGGTTTGAATAAAAAATTATGTCCGAAGTCGTTAAGTTTGAACTTAAGTTGGAACTTGAGTTCTTGGCCAAAAATCGAGCTTAACTGCTGCTCGTCGGGTGGGCGACAAGCAGAAGTTAAGCACGATTTTTGCAGTGAGGGTTCATCGGGTCCAAAGTCCGACAAGCCCTGTTGATCACTATTATACAACGTAGTCATTCATCTAAGCGATTATTCCCCATTTATTTGTTTCGCCGTCGTTGTTACACTGTTAAAAAGCATTGAAGACAAAAAACGATCGTATGATTGGTTAACAAAAGAAATTGAAAAGCTGAAGGAGCTGTGCTTATAAAAGCGAGAATAACTTGAAGCAAAATTTAATAATGTAGATTCTAAAAGAGACGACCAGCCATTGTCGAATTGAGCAGTACTTGACTTAAGACAGGTCCGTGCTGTCTTTTTGCGACTTAAGTCATAACTTAATTTTTTTAATTTCCAACTTAATTCTATTGAAACCGGCTTATTCTTAAGTTCGGACTTAACTTCGACTTTAAGTCTAAACTCAAAAATCTTATTGAAACCGCTAACTTCAGACTTAAGTTCTAGCTTTGAACTTGAATCTGATTTCAGACTTAAGTCCTTATATTGAAACCGGCCCCTGGTTTCTCTTTTTATCATCCTCACTATCAAGACCAGCAAGAACCGGTAAGTGAGTAGATAGGTACCTTTCAAATTTTTTGGCAATGCACAGTAATATTATTTTAATTTAATAAGACTAAATTTGCAGCATGGCACATAGAAATATATAATCTCAATTGAAAACGTGGGATTAGGTGTGTCAGTGTTTATAATATATCAAAAATAAGATGTTCAAAAATAATTTTAAAAAGTTGTTTCGAATCGTTTGATTCAATAAAATATCCTACTAATACCGAAAAATCTGTACGCTTTGGAAACTCTATGAAGTTTCGACTTCAGTTAATTGAAATCTTAAAGATATCAGCTCCTGCTTATTTAATAAGATTCCCATTCAAGCCCGCAAAGCAATTATTTTCTTCAAGATTTATTTTTTAAACATCAAATTGAGGCTTAGTGCAAAAAAGGACTATCTGCAATTTTTCAAAATCAGGTTCTCGGACGGCGCCATGTGCATTAGGGGTGCATCTAAAAGTGCTATAAAGGCCTATATGCGAAAATTAATAGTATCTTGTCCACGTCTATTGATTATCACAGATAGGCCCTTTTAGCACTTTAAGATGCACCCTGCAGCACATGAAGCCACCTGAGAACCCAATCCTGAAGAAAGGCAGTTAGTCTTTTTTGGCACTAAGCCCTCGAAATTTCCGCTTATTCTAATTTCGCATGTTTTACCATTGTTCATGTAAACGCACATTATCCTTCGTTTTTTGTCCGCCTACCTTGATAGTATCGACGAAGTCAGAACGCGTCACAATTCCGTTTTTGTTACTGTCTGCAATAATGTATTGCTAATTTTAAATATTAAAAAGGCGTTGAATATTGACAAAGATAGCAGCAATGAGTAGGTAACAATTATATATTTGAGAAATTTCAACGTACAAAGCGCAGTATACCCTCTAACAAATTCCTTACCAACCAATGTGTAGATTGTGGCCAGTCTGGGCTTAGCCGCACCAGAAAGCTTTCAATCGATAGCTGACAGGCGCATGTCTGTCAGTAATAAAATTTATAGCAAAAATCATTTTGGTTGATAATTCTGGCAAACTTTTGTACTTCAAAGTCTCAGTTAGAAATCTCTTTCTCTGTTTGAAAATCAATTTGATCCTCAATCCATTGCTCTTGTATCAATGTAATATAAATTATTGGGCCAATCAGCCCTAGTTATTCATATACTCGTATTAAAATCGAAGCAAAAAAGAAAAATAAGTAAGATATACATGGAAGAGTGAAAATAAATTTAAAAATGAAAATAAAATAATATAAGATTAAAAATATCAATCTAAATCATTGCACTTACCATAAAACTGGTGAAACAAGTAGTCGTATTTCTGAGTTAGAAACGTTGGTAAGGCTGCCATCTATTTATTTGACTTGGAAAACACGATACCAGCAAAGCAGAATCGGAAATAATCAAATTTTAGATATTTGTGCTAAGTGGAGCCTGACTATTCCACGACATGGTTTTGAATCAGAAAAGTCGGAAAATCTGGAAAATCAAAATAAGAGAGATGAGATTGAGTCAAGATAGACAGTACCTATAAGATGCTTTTTCAGAAACATATCTTCAATTTAGTCGATTTATGTATCATAAAGTATAAATCAGGGTGAATTGATTCATTCAAATGATGGATTCGCGCATTGTTTCAAGCATTCTGTTACATACCTATGTACGTATGTACAATGCAAATATTTAGTTTGTTTCATTTTAGTTTGCTGTTTCCTTTTTAATTTAATCTGCATGAACCAAGCTACAAAAGTGGTTTAAACTTTTGATGCTGTTATGCGGTTGACAAAAGCAAGCGTCTCACCATAACTCGATATTCTGTAGAATATCACAGCTATATTGTTAGTTTAAACCACTTTTATAGGCACTTTAAATTTTTTCAAAAACCTCAGAACTTCAATGAAACGGACTATAATTGCCTTTTTATAGTTTTAACGTTTTAATATCATTTAAATTAAGGAATCCCCAGAAATCTCGTACAGAAGTGATTTTCTGACCTCGGAATTTCAGAAAATTCTATTTACTATAATCTGTTTCACGAAACCTTGTGCATGGATCACAATTCCTGAGTTGATGTATCGATTACAAAAGCGGTTTAAACTAAAGCAGCAATCATGATACTGTGCACAGAAAATGATAAGCATATGACGTTTCACTATGCAAAATTGCATTACAGAATGCTGCCTAGAAATCACTTTTGTAGCTGCTCGCTAGACTGCTGAAAATTGATTTCCAAGCACAAGGTTTTGTGAAGTAGAGTATAGTATTCAGCTATTGAATATAGTCTGTTTCATTAGACTTTGCGGTTTTCTTTTGAATTTTTACGCGAGAATCAGGCTACAAAATTGGTTTAGAATTTCTATGCAGTAATGCGGCTTAACAACGGCATATGTTTTTATATGACTCAATATTATGCAGAAAACCCAGCGGCGGATTCAGCGGGGGGCGGGGGACGGCCCCCCTCATTGGCCGAAAATAGTGCGCAAAATTAAGCATTTTTGAGCGATTTTTAGCGATTTTCTGGTTAAAACGGCTAATTTTTCCGCCCAAGTCAGGGTTCCGCCCCCCTTAGGGGTACCGCCCCCTTTAGGAAAATCCTAGATCCGCCACTGAGAAAACCCTATTAGTGTAAAGCACTTGTGTAGTCATTTTAAAGTTTTTCAAAAATCTCAAAGCTAAATGAAACGGACTATAGACGTGTGACACGTCGGAAAAATCGAAAATTCTGACGAGACACATAAACGCAAGCTGCTGTTATAATGCTTCGTTTTTCCCAAATGAAATATTTGGGACCAAATAACGATGTGTTGCGTAAAAAAGTGACGGGAATAGATGGCGACATTTCTTGATAAGTGAAAGTTTGATTGAGCAAAAACATACAAATGTTGGCACGTTTTCCTAAAAAAAGAATGATAGAAAACTAGCTCAACTGCAGGTTATATCAATATTTATTTATTTGTTATAAAAGAATCAATTTTCCTCATTTCCCAGTGCTCCTTATAATATATTAAACAATTTGCACAGGCCGTTAAAGCGAATTAAATGCAAGAGGTTTTTAGATTGCAAAATCGATTTAAAATCAATCAATGGTGCACTAGGTACTCAGAGCAATATGCAAATCTACATTTGTTCAATTAGAGTTCGTTTATAAGTCGCCCGCCACCTATTTGAGGAGGCCAAGGAGATTCTCCAAAAGCTAATTTATAGTAGAAGAGCATTGAGAATCAAGACTGTTCTGGCCAACGAGATTCAAGTGAATGCGTACTCCAGATTAAATTATAAAAAAATTGCTCGTGACATCACCGAAGAAGGAAAACTGTTCAAAAAACGTATCAAATTAGCATAAACACGAATTTTCAGGCGTGCTTTTGACACAATGTCAAGCTCAATGTTGATTACGAAGAGTAAAAAATATGACTGCACAGTTTCAGTCAGTTATAATGCAAAATAAGATTACATCGAACTAACGTGAATATTGTTTCGTGTGCTAAGCTACTATGACGATATTAGCGCCATTGTAATATATTATAATAATAAATGTGCACGAGGCCTATATTTTAGACGAATATGCGAATTAATTACCGAGAAATTTTATAGCATTTTCTCAAAAGACATTCACAGGAAGTATAACGCATTCGAATATTTTGACGTGTAGTGTAATGCACGTTCAATTTAGATCATGATTTTGCGTTTAGCGCTTGGGAAACAGTAGCCTCGGCCAAGAGACGACGCACGGACCGTTGAATCAAAAACCTAAGCGTTTTTTCTAAAATTTCAAAAACATACTCGAACTTTTCTTTGACGCACGAAAACGTAAAAGCATATCAACTTAATTATTGCTGATTTTCTCAAAAACAGAGCATTTTTAACAAAGTCCATTTGCCCGGTTTCTGTCTTGTACGAAAAAAAGATTAGGTTACCTACGATCATAAAAAATGTCTATAAAAATATCTATTTTTATTCGAATTTGCGTGCTTTTAAACAAAGCTCATGTGAGCTGTTAATTTCATCGACGAAATTAGCTAGCTTACTCGGAGCGAAAAGCTATAAATACAGAATTTCAATCGTCGTAATTTAGACACAGCTCCGGTGGAAAAGAGAGGTATCTACAAAATTAGTGAAGACTTTATGGCACGATTGCAGGCTTACGTGCGAAACGACGATTTTTATTCGAGGTGCATCACGCCCGCGATTCGTTATCTCATTAAAGAAAAGCGCTGAGGCGAATTCCCGGAAGAAATCGAATTTTAGTTGCATTTCGAAGGGCGCGGACGCAGCCATCTTGAAAAAAGGACGCTGATTATTCTGCGTAATCGTATTTTAGTCGGAGATCAACCCCATCAGGGTCGCTTTTTTCCGATCCTCGTTCGAAACGGAGCGGTTCGGGAGCATTATTTCAAGTGTTTTACATCACAAGCGCCTGAAATAATTTTTTCGGCAAATTTTCAAAAAAGCAATTCGCTCTTCGTGTCATCAACGGGTTTCAGTGAAAAGATAATGCGCATGCAAAAACGATAGCACTCTTTTCATGCATACGTGTCAGTCTTGAAATAACTACACTTTTTCTCCTCTGTTCTCTTGTTGTTTTGATGCTAGCTTTATAGATAAATGAAGAAGGTGAGTATAATATATTTAAGGTCATTTTGCATACATTCATCATCGCTAACACGTTCGCATATCACTCGAAATGGACAGAATTGTTTCACACCAGGGAAATTTAATCAGAAAAAGACGCTGATATTGTCGACTAAATAACACGCAATGAGTGAAGATTCTTAAACAATACCAAATCGCAAAGCTAAAACACAGACTACAGAGCGAAATAGATTTTTGAACGATTTCGAACATCGCTCCTCTTGACTCATTTTTTTCTTTTTTTAAAGTCAAAATGTATTGCAAAGTCAATGAAAACAGGTAAAATACAGGTAAGCACGACACAATTAGATAAATACTCATTGTTCTCTCGCTTGACAACAAGGCTTGAACTGGTAGAAGCCGACTTTTTGGCTTTAAGTTAGTCTGTATTGCGAACCACAAGCAAGATGCACTCAATCGTTTCTAGGCAGTATTCGATTGATTAAAAGTGGAGTTTTCGATCACTATTTTTGAATTTTACCAATTCAATATTTTTTGCATAAAATTCTAAAATTCTCAAATAATTTCAATCAGTTCCATTTTGACTTTTGATTGCAATAAGTCAAATTCGAATGATTCTAGTATGACCTCCAGGATGGCAACTGACCCCAGCAATATGGCATCGATCATAAGTGGGCAACACCAAAATTCTGGCGGGTGCAAGATTTTTCAAAGGTCAACAAATGGTCTTAAAAATAGTGGTATGGCGAAAAAACACTAATTTTCAACGTTCCTCATCAAGGTCGATGTTTGATGGTCGATGGTTGATGTCTATTTCATCTATCCATTAGCATCGAAAAATAGCTAAAAAATCAATTTCAAAAATCGAATTCTTGAGGGGGCATTTTGGTTTTTTGGGGGGTATTCGGCCTTCTGAGGGCTGCATACCCGCAAACCCCCCACGCCTACGTGTGGCTATGATCCTCCCAGAATTGTCAAAGTTGTGAAAAGTGTGCTTTTTTGAGCGTTTTTAGCTCATTTTTGGCTAAAAATCTCAAATTTTCGGCGCTTCGCGCCATATACACATTTGATGACTATGTCTGGATCAATTTACTCAATTTTTTCAAATTTTTTCAAATTTTTTTTACGTTTTTATGTTATAGAATGAACGAACATAGTCTGAAACGTCCAAAAACAGTGTTTTTGACGCGTACCCTCGTTTTTAGCACAAAAAAGGCACTTTCTTTTTTTGGGCCGGACTGCGCATGTATCGTTTTAAGTCGGCTAGGACGACGTCCAGCACGGTAATTTTAACTGTAAAAAACTTTTTTATATCTCTTTTACAATGAAAAAATAAGACGAAAAAGCCGAGCATGAAAGGATGTCGCTTGAACCGCTGAAAGGTACTTTCTATGCGTGCTTGTTAAGATTTTTGAAGAGATGAGAAATTTATCGAAGTAATGGGGCGTTCGGAAATGAGGTAATTTAGAAGAGGTGTAACATTCGATGAGATTGGGCGATGAAGTGAGACATCCGAAAGGTGGAAATTCTGAAACAATGAGACATTTAATTGGGACGTTCGCAGAGGTGATTCTTAATGAATTTTTCAAAAGCGTTTTTTTTTCTTCAAAAGTGATAGAAACACATAAAAATACCATTTTCGAACTTTCTGATAAATTCCCTTCATTTCTAGAACGTGAAAACAAAAATTATCAGACGAAAGTTATTACGATCGAACGACATATTGTATGCATAGATGCGCAACTGGCCGATGTAGGCTAAAATAACGTTAAACCTACGTTATTACACAGTTTCTGGTCAATATAGAGCACTTTTGAAGGAAATTTTCAAATTCGCTCTATTTTTCGCCCTCTGTTTGCCTCATTTTTCCCATAAAACTTCTCATTTTTCCATTTTGTGGTCTAAACCCGAAACCTTCACCCAACGTGCACGTCTGGGGTAGGTAGTAGGTACCTAAGCCGCTCTTTTTTCTAAAAAATTCTAAAAATGACGTCTGCATTTAAAAAATCGCCTACAAGTCCTGAAGCAGCATATTTCTTCCTTTTTTAAATGCGAAAGTTCTGCGTGGGAAGAGTCGTCAGCATCAATTCGTGGGAGTTTTACCCCAGGCATCAGAAAAATTATATAGTCAATTTCTTTAATTAATTCAATCTGCATATCGCTCCAGTAACGTAGCTAACCTTCTGAATTTGGGGGAGACTAAAATTTTGATGTCAAAATATCTCACCAAATACTTTTAGACAGATAAAAATAATGGTATATTTGGGCTTCTTTCAGCGACCTCTAATTATTGGAGAAGAAATAATTTGAAAAAATAATAAATTTATTCTGAAAGCGCCCGAAAATTCTGGGCTTATCAGCTCAAAAGCATGCCAAAATCTATTCTAACGGTCTTCCGAATACGCTTCAAGAATTTTAAATTTTTTTCCTTCGGGGACCCTTAAAATACTCGTACTTTCAAAATTTTGGGTTACTATAAGTGAGCAGCAAGAAAATTCTGGGGGTCAGGATAGGTAAGATTATCAAAAATGTTACTAAAATAGAATTCTGGGGGTCTACAGTGATCTAGAGGTTTCCACTTCTGGAGGTACAAACCCCCCAAACTCCCTCCCCACACCCATGTGTGGGGGCTAGCCCCTATCCCCCACAGCTACGTGCCTGTTAAACCCGGCGCGAAGACATATATTTACGAGAATTCAGGTTAATTAAAATTTCTTTCTAGGGCTGCACTCGAAAATCGAATAAATAGGTAAACAATACATGCTTTCCATTTTAGCATTTTTAATCATTAAATATTCGCTTTTCCTTTTTTGTAATTTGCTGGAGAATAGAATACTTTTTCTAAATAAATTCACCTTTTTGCTCAGCATTAGAGCTTAAAAACATGAATGCGCGATAAAAAATTTGAATCGGGAAGATTTGAGTAACGTTAGTTGATGACAAAAACGTCACGCTCGGCAAATTGCTCAGTGGAGTAACTACCGTATGTACATTGCAGTATGATGATTCTGGAGGCCAAACCAAAAATTTTCAAAAAAGCCTTTTCTGGCTTAAGAAGGACGGGTACACGTCAAAAACACTATGTTTTGACATTTCGAACAATGCTCGTTCTTTCTAAAACAAAAAACATACAAAATCTCGAAAAAATTTGAACAAAGTGAGCAAATTGAACAAAATACCTATAGACGAAAAGTGTCTATATGGCGCAAAGTGCCAAAAAACTGAGGCTTTTGATCCAAAAATGAGCTAAAAACGCGTAAAAAGGCTAAGTTTTTTACAATTTTCACGGAAAATCGACGATTCTGGGGAAGGGCTGGCAGCCATTTATCGGGAAGGGGGGGTCAGTTGCCATCCAAGAACACATATGGTATATACTCGTATGTAAGTACTATCTAATGCTTGTTACGACAAATGTGGAATCTGGTCCAAGGAAAATATCTAACTAAATTTATTTTCCCGATTCCTTAATTGCGTAATCCAGATTGGCATGTATAGGTAGGTTTGAATCTACTGAATCCGGGTTTTAAATATCGCCAGAATAAAACAAGAAATGCGATGCAGCTGTAGTTTCGCTAATGTTTCGTTCTACGCATTTCGACACAGCGTCGATGTCTGATAAGAATAACATCAATGCAACTCCGGCCCGTGATAACTCTGAACTAGTTTTAGATGAATTATCTTTTTAAAATCTAGTTATTCAACCTCATGTAGTCAAAAAATACTTAAATTAATACATCTTTTTCGTCTCGCTGATGAAGTAGAAAATTTGTACTTCATTTCCTAACAAAAGAAGTACCACTCCCACTGCGGAGAAACCCCCGACGGAACCTGGGTGCACGATCATCCAAGTTTCCGTTTCCGGATTTTACCCATCGTTTCCGTTTCCGTATCCGTTTCCGGTTATATCTATCGTTCCCGCTTCCGTTTCTGATTCCGGATTTTACCCATCGTTTCCGTTTCCGTTTCCGTTTCTGGATTATTATCACAACCTCAATATGTTCAACATATTATTGTATTGTAAATGATAGAGCGATATGAGGATGTATTAGAAAGGGATAGGGAAGGGAATGTTTACTTTCTTCTCATCGATCGTCGCTCCATTGTTTGCCCTTCTGTCAAACGTTTTTGTCGTTTTCATAGATTGACTGAATGATAATTTTCTAGGTACCTACCTTTTGAACAAAAAGGCTTCGCACAAAGTAAGGAGGCAGCTGCTGTTCTCTAATTATGGCTTGGTTTGTAATACCAATATTAAGCGTTATAAGTAGTGTTGTAAAAGATATCTTTATCTTTATCTTTTTAGCAAGATAAAGATAAAGATTTCTTTATTTATTCTTGACGATTTCTTTATCTTTATCTTTATCTTTATCTTTATCTTTCAGGAAAATCACAGGCTATCTTTATCTTAATCTTTATCTTTTTGATAGGAATTTATCTTGCTAAAAAAGATAAAGTATGTACATAAGTTAGCACGTAATCCGAAATGTAGGTTTGACGTGAAATACATTTAGACGGATTCAAGTTTCACTGTAATACAAGAAAAGAAAAGAAAACGATTGTTTAAACCCTACGAAGTGCGGCCCAAACTAATGCCTGTATATCGAGGGTGCGGGTAAAATCCGGAAACGGAAATGGAAACAGAAACAATGGGCAAAATACGGAAACGGAAACGTAATTATAGTATTTTGCACACAGATCCGTTGGGGGTTTCTCCGCTCTGAGGGTAATCCAAAGTGCCGAAAACGGGGTTCCCCAAGTAGGGCCTATCAGGGTCAACACACCCAACCCTGTTTCCGGTCCGGCAAAATTTCACCCACTGAAGGGGAGTTTAGGGGCTCGGAAATAGGGTACCCCATAATTCAATTGTGAAGCTGAACCCGGTTTCGTCTGGGGTTTCTCCGCCCTGGAGTGGCCTAAAGTGGCGTAACTGGGGTTCCCCAAGTAGGACCTATTAATGTGAACACCCCCAACCTCGTTTCCAGCATTATTTCTCCCACTCTGGGGGTTTAGGGACTTGGAAACAGGGTACCACATAATTCAAATGTGAAGCTGAACCCGGTTCCGCCGGGGTTTCTCCACCCTGGGAGTGGTCCAAAGTGAAGGACCGGGGTTCCCCAAGTAGGAGCTATTAATTTGAATACCCCAACCCCGTTTCCGGTAAATTTTCTCCCACTGAAGGGGAAGGTGCTCGGAAAAGGGGTACCCCATTATTCATATGTGAAGCTGACCCCGGTTCCATTTGGGGTTTCTCCGCCCTGGGGGTGGTCCAAAGTGCCGAAACCGCGGTTCCCCAAGTAGGGTCCATCAGGGTCAACACCCCTAACCCCGTTTCCGGCTGAATGTCACCCACTGAAGGGGAGGGCTCGAACACGGATACCCCATTATTTATATGTGAATCTGACCCCGTTTCCATCGGGGGTTTCTCCGACCTGGGGTGGTCCAAAGTGCTGGAAGCGGGGTTCCCCAAGTAAAGCCCATCAGGGTGAACACCCCAACCTCGTTTCCAGCCAATTTTCTCCCACTGAAGAGGGGTTTAGGGGCTCGGAAATTGGGTACCCCATTATTCATATATGTAGCTGACCCCGGCTCCATCGGTGGTTTCTCCGCCCTGGGGGAGTCCAAAGTGCCGGAACCGGGGTTTCGTAAGTTGGGCCCATCAGGTTCAACACCCCAACCCCAGTTTTGGCACCCATAGAATGGGGGTTTAGGGACTAGGAAACTTAGGAGATCATTATTCATATATGTAACTGCCCATGGTTCATTCGGGGTTTCTCTGCCCTAGGAGTGGTCCAAAGTGGCGGAACCGGGTATTCCCAAGTAGGACTCATTAAGGTTACACCCCCAACCCCGTTTCCAGGCAAAATTTTACTTATGTACATATATGAATAATGGGGTACCCCGTTTTCGAGCCCCTAAACCCCCTTTGATTTGGAGAAATTTTGTCGGAAACAGGGTTGAGGGTGTTCACATTAATAGGTCCTACTTGGTGAACCCCGGCTACGGCACTTTGGACTGCTCCCAGAGCGAAGAAACCCCAACGGAACAGGGTTCAGCTTCACAGTTGAATTATGTGGTACCCCATTTCCGAGCCCCTAAACCCTCCTTCAGTAAATGAAAAACTTTTGGAAAAGGGGTTGGAGGTGTTGATGACCCTGATGGGCCCTACTTGCGACCCCGGTTCCGGCATTTTAGACTACTTCCAGGGTGGAGAAACCCCTGACGGAACCGATGTTTCTCATATAAATAATGAGGTACCCCGTTTCCGAGTTCCTAAACCCCCTTCAGTGGGAGAAATTTTGCCGGAAACGAAGTTGGGTGTGTTTACATTAATAGGTCCTACTTGGGGAACCCCGGTTCCGCCACTTTGGACCACCCCCAGGTGCGAAGAAACCCACGACGGAACCGGGGTCAGCTACATATATGAATAATGAGGTATCGTTTCCGCGCCCCTAAACTCCCTTCCATGGGTAAAATTTTGCTAGAAACGGGGTTGCTGCGGGTGTTGACCCTGATGAGTCCTACTTGGGGAACTCGGGTTCCGCCACTTTGGACTACCCTCAGAGCGGAGAAACCCCCGACGGAACTGGGGTTTAATTTTTTAGTAAATTTTTAGTAAATTTCTTAGTCCCTAAACCCCCATTCTATGGGTAAAATTTTGCCGAAACGGGGTTGGGGGTGTTGACCCTAATGAGCCCTACTTACGGGCCCCGGTTCCGGCACTTTGGACTGCCCCCAGGGCGGAGAAACCCCCGAAGGAGCTGGGGTCAGCTACATATGTGAATAATGGGGTACCCTGTTTCCGAGCCCCTAAACCCCCATTCCATGCAGCGTTTTTTTTGTACAAGGTCCGTTTGTACCTGTACAAAGATGGTCCCCAAAAGTCTCTGTACATTTCGTACATGCAAATTTTCGTGTACCAAAATATGGTACAGTAGCAATTTTAGTGATGTAAAAACAGAGTTGTTTGACTTTCGGTAGTGTATTTCAGCTAATTTCTGGGTCTCTAAAGGCAAAAATCACAAAGAATTGTCTTAAAACGGCTCGAAGCGCCGAAAAATTTGACATTTTTCCTTTTGAAATGCAATTTCTGCAATTATAACGATATATAGAACACACAATTACTCATTTCGGCGCGAAGCGCGCCGCAAATTTTTTTCGAATTTTAGACCTTTTTTTGCAATTTTTGACTTCCCAAAAATCGTTGTACTTGTTCAAAGACGGTCCAAAAACTTTTTGTTCATCGGGAAAAATCTTTGCCGAATACAAAAAAACGCTGCTTTCATGCGTAAGATTTTGCCGGAAACGGGGTTGGGGGTTTTGACCCTGATGTGCCCTTCTTCTGTAACCCTGGTTACGACACTTTGGACTACCCCCAGGTCGGAGAAACTTTCAACGGTACCGGGGTCAGCTTCTCAAATGAATAATGGGGTACCCAGTTTCCGAGCCCCTAAATCCCCCTCAAGTGGGAGAAATTTAGCCGGAATCGGGGTTTGGGCTGTTCACCCTGATGGGCCCTACCCCGGTTCCGGTGCTTTGGATTGTTTCCGTCTCCGTTTCCGGCTTTTACACATCGTTCCCGTTTCCGGATTTTACCCATCGTTTCCGTTTTCGTTTCGATGCTTGTGAAAAGAAAGAAATGACTTGCTGTCAGCGAGTACCAGGCACATAGCTCTGGGGGGGATGGAAGGGTCCGGCCGGACCTCCCAAAATTCAGTAGATAGGACTTTTTAAACGTTATTTTGTGCTAGTTTTGGCCATTTTGGGCTTAGTCCCCCCAAAATTGGTGTTGGTTCCCCACCAAAATAGGACGACCAATTACGTGCCTGGCCAGTAGTAGTATTACGTGGGTCAGTTAGATACCGCGGGTAAACCCCCAAACCTACATTTATGTGTGCTTCATGCCTATTACCTCTTTGACTTCTGGTTTATTGCACTTCACATACAACATTCTCATATAGTCTGTTTCATTTAACTTCGCGCTTTTCTTCTGAAATTTTCCACAAGAATCAGGCTACAAAAGCGGTTTAAACTGTTGATGCAGTAATGCGGCTCAAAACAAGCATACGTCTCTATATGACTCAACATTCTGTAATATATCATTTTTATTGCATTACTTTAAAACAGTTTTGTAACCGCTTCAATTTTTTCCAAAACCTAAAAGTTAAATGATCCGGACTATAGGTCCAGGCGACCATATTTACACTTTATCTTTATCTTTATCTTTATCTTTATCTTTTGGTTTCTTTATCTTGCAAATTATCTTTATCTTTATCTTTCTTAATTTTTTATCTTTATGTTTATATTTATCTTTATCTTTTAGATTTTAAAATTTCAACTTTATCTTTATCTTTTATCTTGCAAAAAATCCTTATCTTTTACAACACTAGTTATAAGACCCAACATAAATATGTAATCTTTCGTGTGCGACTCCTTAATTTTACCCAGTTTATAATTTGCTAAAGTAGAATTGAAGGTTGCATTGATTGAAATGCTCTGCTTTTTAAATTATAGTTTAGATCGTGTATTGTTAGACCCAATGTATCAGTAGACCCACCTGCTCGTTAGATCAAATGTCTCAACAGATCCACTAGAAAAATCTCGATAGGCCCACTGTATGTATTGGTAGAACTACCAAAAAATTTTTTTGTTAAACCCAACTGTATTGACGATCATGGAAAAATGTCTCTTTAGACCCATTGAATAGATAGAAAGTTCAATAAAACAATCCTGATTCTTGTCCGTTTATTTTGCCTAATTTTTATCAGAATATTTCCGTTTGTCTTGCGGTCCATACCCCTCAAAACTTCTATGCACCTAATTTACCGTGGAAGAATACTACTAAACCGGTTTTGAGACAAATGTCATGGGTGAGGTATACTGCTAATAACACTGAACAAGAAATTTTAGCTTTGTTATTCCTTCTGAAAAATTTGAGAATGAGTATAAGTCAATTTTTTCGCTGATTCCGAATCCGACTTTTAAATTTTTCTATCACGTCAAACTTTGCGATATTTGCATATTAGAATGTAGGCAAATTATTATTTTTTAACAAATATGTCCAAATCTAGCAGCCAAAATATTAATTTACTAGCAAAGAAAAATGCTCCGATGGAACAAAAAGGACAAAATATACTTAATAGCGGATTATTAAAGGCATGAAAGGAGGAAACTGGGAAAAGTCTCTCATGTGCGCAAGAAATCATAAGAATCTGCTAAAAATTAGATTTATCTAAGCAACACAAAAATCGAAGTATATTCTGCGCCCTGCAGAGGAGGTATGTAGTTGTGGCCTCAGTTTAAGAAATAACACAACAGGAACAGATCAATCTGAATTAAAGAAAAACTACAAATCATGTTGTTTACTAACCTTAAGTAAATGTAAGTCCGAACGACCGCTCTTGCAATGACATACATACATAGGCAGCAAGAAAATTCTGGGTAGGAGGGCAAAATCGCTAAAAATTAGCAAAAATGTTACTGAAAATAGAATTCTGGGGGTCTACAGTAATCTGCGGGGGTTTTCAACTTCTGCGGGGGTGTATACCCCTAATACCCCCGCGATCATGCCGAGATAACCGTGCAAATAAATGTAACAGTGCATAATAGTAGTAATGGCTGTCAGCCTGGAGGGCAACGCTGTAGGATAGGCTGTGTTATAACATAGGCGATGACGTAAAAATCTGCACCCTGACGTCATCCCAGGGTGCAACGTTAAAGAATATAGAACATTTGGACGGGAAAGGAGGGGTGTGTGAGGGGAGGGGGCCCCTCACCACGTCGCCTGTTACATCATGGTCTATCTTGCAGTGTTGTTCCTCAGGTTGCATGGTCGATCTGGGGGTGGTGTCAATAAATTGTTGTGCTAAAAAATAGCATAAAAACTAAATTTCAATCATTTTTCCGATTTCCGTACTTTTCACCTTAAATTCCCTATTTTTATATGCTGAGATGCCCTGCTACGTGCATGTCTTGTATGTATTATTTACTGTTCGAAGAAAGCACATACACAACAAGTCACGAATGATGTACAACTAGTTTTGCTAAAAATTACAGTAAAAATGAACGAGGCAGCCATATAGATCAGCGAATATATGCTAAACCACTGCAAATGTGATCTGTTTCGTTTGATACAAAGAAATACGATATAACAATACGTCGCGAAAATAACAACAAAAAATTCGCAGTTATTTCAAGTGTTTTCTAGGCATATTATCCGTAGATGCGAAGCAGGGCGCTTCTGGGGGGCAGCCTCAAAAATAGGCATAAATTGATGGTCATTGCTGCAAAAAAATATAATTTTCATCATTTCCCAGGAACTTTTCCATTTAGGTTCTCCTCCCGTGTATGTCTCGTCTCCCACTCATTTGCATGGGGTCTGCATACTACCGAAAACTTTGCCAATTAAAAACAATTATTGATATATTTTTTGTAAAGTTCGTGGAAAAATCTTTGTCATGTTGTGAAATATTTTTTGTCAAGTTGTGAAATATTTTTGTCACGTTGTGAAATATTTTTGTCACGTTGTGGAAATTTTTTGTCACGTTGTGGAAATTTTTTGTCAAGTTGTGAAAATTTTTTGTCAAGTTGTGAAATATTCTTGTCACGTTGTGAAATATTTTTGTCACGTTGTGGAAATTTTTTGTCAAGTTGTGAAATATTTTTGTCAAGGTGTGAAATATTTTTGTAAAATTTTTAAATTTTGCTGAAAGTATGCAGTTTTACGAGTTTTTTGCTAAAATAATAGGAATTCATCAATAAGACAAAAAACGAGAAAATATAGATGAAAAATATGAGTTTTAAGCACTCAATTCTGGTGTCTCAGCTTGATCAAAAGCTGTTTACACCTTAAAAAATTAAAATTGCTTCAATTCTGCATCATGAATGCAGGTTTACTGCATCCATGACCCCAGCTGGCACGACGTGGACGTATGAAGCTCGCCAGCCACGAGATAATATAAAAAACATTCTTAGCACAATGTACAAAAAAGGAAATAGGACAGTGTATGATCACAGGGTATAAATAACGTGTGTATTTACCGCTCGGCCAGTCAAACAAGTATACGTGCGCCCACGAACTCTTTTCAAGGAGGTAGCGCACGCACCTTTTCACTTCACCAGGCACACTGTACACCCCAACCGCCACTAACCCGGATCGCGGGGTACGGCTGAGAATGTACAACAAAACAAAATCGAAAACGAACAGAGGCCGCTACACATCGCCGGCACTTGCTCCTCACAAGGCACGACATGTAAACGGGAAACAAAACAAAATTCAGAAAAAATAATAAAGGTATACACGTGTCCACGAACCTGTTTCACCAGGGTAACACGTGCACCCTACAATCAAAAGCCGAACGGTAAAGTACAGTAATCGGGGACCAAAGAACGTTTATCATACACAACCCTATAATCTTTTTTGTACACCGCGGTAAAAACGTTTCTCATATTATCCCTGAGAATTTTCTTTTCCAAAACGGTCTTTATGATCTCGTTTCCGGAACAGAAACCGATGACCATCTGTTTCATTATATCAAAATCGATCTCTTTTCTAGTGTTGAACGTTAAACGGAACCCCCGAATTTTGTGAGTCTGATTTACAATATTTTTCCCGTCAGTAGTAACCCTGTACGCGTAATTTTTTGGCCCTCCCGCTACGAATTCACGAATGTAAGCCCCATCCCCATAACCGCTAAGCTCGTCGGTCATATCGCCCAAGTAACGGCCTATCGGAACCGTATAATTATCATTTTTCCGAGTTAAATAAATAATTGAATCGGTGTCGAAATAAATAACGCGCGTGTCTAATTTTTCTAAATATGAATACAATTTAAGTCTAGCTTGTGCTGTTACATAAGAAGCTATTACGGGATTTGTGTTATTTAATGCTTCTAAAAATTCGTCTTCTACGACATAAGTTGTACATGCCATGCGCTCGCCTAAAAACTGTACAGTGCTAACTTTTTTCGTAGGATCGAACATTAACTTTACAAATTTTTCCGGCTCGGTGAAATATTCGACCTGAGATAAATTATTACGCTGACCGAATTTTCCCCAAAAGAATTTAACATAAGTTTAGATAAAGCGCGCATACCTGAGTTTTTCTCAATTTTCTGCTTGTCTAACCTGATACCCTCGACTTCCTCGTATCGTCTAATATATTCGTCTTTTTCTGCTTCCGTTGAACATCCCTTTGGCCACCCGTCCGCCTGCTGTTTCAATCGTAGGAACGTGTTTATATATTCTGTGAAAAGCCCTCCCTCCTTGGTCGTTGGGTCGTATTTCTCGATTTCTGTATAGTGCCAAACTTCGTGGATTTTTGATACAGTATAGCCTTTATCGATTGCTTTGTACAGTTCTAATGAAACCCAGGCGCCCGTGATTGATCTCTCTTCGTCTGAATGCTCACAGACGTCCTGCTTTTCAAAAACACAGGTCCGGCAGAGGGGGAATAATAATTTGCCGTCGTGTCGAAAAGGTAGGACAGGGTGGTACAAACCCCGAGGGGGACGACTGTACATTTAATAATACCATTATACGGTTTATCATACAACGAAACAAAATTTTCAGTGATAATTACAGGGTGTTTTAAAGGAAATTCGCCCGTTTTACATACCCAGGGATATAAACTACATACATCTGTATAAGAAAATTTTTCCGCCTTCTTTACATTCGTGATACAACTTTACAGCGTTTGTACGACCGCCGTAAAATGCTTCTCTCGGCGATAACGGAGTTACAAAATTTACAGAATCGAAAAAACGTTTCATATTTACATTTTGTTCAAGCTCTCGCTTCAGTTCACATTCCCATTTTTCTACAACTGTATAACCCGAATTTTCTAACGCTTTACGTCTATCTACAGTGGCCTGATAGGCTTCCTCGAACGTTCGATTATCTAGAGTTCGCTGCTTTCTATTTACAATATTACATTTTGTACACCCGTGATAGTAACAGCCGTTGAATTCATAGATTGTGTTCCCCGAGATCCCGTCGACTTTAAACCGCCCAATTTTTACCTCGCCCCCGTTTAATTTATGTCGAATGCGAATGTTTTGAGTTTCCGAAAGCCATTTTAACCATTTTAATGCTATTATCGATTGATTTTCTTGAGATCGGTACCCGTGAGCTGGAACAATGCCAATACGTTCTGGTTTGAGAAAATTTTTTCGAAAGACGTGATTACAGGCCGATGCTATAGTTAAACTGACTAGAAAAGGATCTACGCCCGTTTCGTCAATGAAAATTTGACGAAACTTTAAACAACAACGCCTTAAAATATCTACATCGGAATTACAGTATTCTACAAGCTCTTTTTGTAAATCGAAGGGTTCATTTTTTGCTTTTTCAGTCTCGTACCATTTAAAAAATTCCTCGCGCGCCTCGTCTTTCATAGTGTTGGGTGAGTAGTGCTCGGAGTCGGGTAGGGGGCCAATATAATTTTGGTTGTTTTTTGTGTTGAAAAGATGTGGGAAGTACCCCTTCTTCAACTCTGGAATCCCGAAAGTTTTGGAAGAGAAGAAAGGGGCATGGGTAGGAAATTTAAGGAATCAATAACCCGAACACCCCCCACTTCCAACATTATGACTTCGAGACCGCGCGTTACGATTTTGGGTAAAACTGTACAATTTTCGTGTAAATATTCAAGTAAAAATTGAGAATCGAAACCGCGAGCGTTATGGGCTAAAACTGGTGGCGCCCCGATGCTGCTCGCTAAATAACCATTTACAGAAATTTTCTAGACATTTATCGCCCAAAAACGTATATTTGCCACAGTTCTGACAAAAATCTGTATCTATACATTTTTCACAAACGCGATGGGCTATACAACAATTTGGCTCGTGCTTGAAAATTTTTCCGTACTTGTTCTCCCCAATTTCTACATCCTGACGAGTTTCGAAATCAAAAAATATAAAGAAAGGTTTTCGTTTTGGTTCGGAATTCTTGTCTATAGGTTTCATAAAACATTGATGATTGTCTCGATCGACATTACAATTACAAGTTTTACAGAAAAACTGATTACATTTATGATTTTTACCGTATTTGCTGCTTAATAATTGATTACAAGATTTACAACGTTTTATAGCCTGACAGACTGAAAGACGAGCTTGATCGTTTGTTTTTGACGGTTTTCCTATTTTATGCTTATCAAAACATGATTCGCCCACGAACCAGCGATTACATTCGTTACATAATTGCCAATTTACAAATGGACATTCAGGAGACGAATCACAACATCTACATTCGCCCTTGTTACATTCGTGTCGCTCAGTATTTGAATACGGTTTATCACAGGTCTCACAGTAATAAGATGCGCCAAAAAATGCGGGGATTCGGGTTATTAAATCAAAATGATTATGGTGATGGTACAAATGTATAATTTTTTCGGACGTGGAGCCTGAGAAAATTAGCGAATCGTTAAAATCTCGAGAATAAACTTTTAATTGGTACATTGGTGACAAAACGGTCTAAATTTTACGAACTTCCTTAATCCCACAAAGTGCCCTATGCTCCCTTAGTCCCACTTCGACCATTACATTTTCTGCTAAACGTTTTTGTAATGTACAACGATTTTTGTAACCCTTACTTATAGCCTCCCTTCTGGGGTCATTATCTAATTTTGCTTTTCCCATGACTATAGCTCTGGCTAAACATAATTTATCAGTGTTTTGGATTTGGATAAAGCACCTTCCATTCCCACAATGTCTTTGAAACCAGGTGTCCAAATTTACGATTCTAGTCTTAGTTCTTTTTTGGTAATTACCACCACCCATGGGTTCGTTAACGATTATAAGGACCAAACTAATTACCTCATTGAATGTAAAATCCTTCCTCGACTGTTTTACTTGTTCTACGATGTTTAAAATCCGATCGGCGTTCATAAATTGCCTGGGGACAAAAGTAATTATTACGTTCCGATCCAGACATGTGTGACTCAGCTCAACTTCGGCCAAAATTGTCGGGACTACAACTGTCTAAAATCCTTTCCAACGCGCTGTCTAAAACGGACTGGAGGAATCCCCGAAAACCACAAAGTTCCTCCATGCGTAGGCAACGTAGATTGTAGCCCCTGGCCTCAGAGTTGAATCGCATCACTCTCGTCCTGAACATTTCGCCAACAACGTAATAATCACTTGCCCCTCGTCCCCAGCCGACTTGAGCTCCTGCCTCTTCGTCAAAAATAACGTCCCAGAAATCAGGTGATCCGAAATTGGTTCTGTCGGCTTTTGATAATTTAATGAATTCTTGGAAAATAAACGAAATAATGTTTCCTTCGCCGGCCCATAATCGCCTATCGACTAGCTTTTGCAGCATATGGCGATTTATAACCATCTCTCGAAGTTCCTTTGACGATCCATCGTCAACAACAGTCGCCCAGAATTGCGCTGTTATCGCGTTCCAAATGCCTATTCGTCCATACTCCAAGATTTTTCGTAGTATTACGCCAATGAGTCGCTCGTTTCCGACCCAAATCCCCGACTCGACCGCCGCCAATAGATTGGTGAAAGCTGGAAGTTCGAAGTGTGCCGCCATAGTTCTTAAGAAGAATGAGCTCGCTAGCTCTGCTTGGCCTATTTATAGTCAGAGTTCTCTGTAAGTTGTTCCGGAACAACTTTCAGAACCCGTTCCAGAATGAGTTTGTGTAGAGTCATCATTGAATCACCTTGTAAATATTACTGTAATTGAGACGATTGTGTACAATAATGATCTTTATCATTTTCGTCTTTCTTACTGTAACAAACACTGAGAACTGCCATTTTAATGGCATCCTTGATGTTGTTTGTGAAAAGCTATACGATTTCAAGTACTTATCTAGAAGCGTGCGATGTGTTTTACTTAAAAACAGTTATAATTTTCATTTTTCAGATTATAAAAATTTCTGACGAGAGTTTACGAATTTAGAATCGATAAAATTTAGTCCTTTTCGCTAAAATTGTTTGAAAATTGACGAAATTTTCAATGATACGAAAATTGAAGGTGGATTTTCAGAAAAAGATACAAAAAAGGAAGATTTAAGTACAATATCTAATAAGATTTTAAGCTGCTTAGGTCTGCTTATCGCTCTATCTGTTTTGTACGCTATTAGATTTATTAAAAACGGAATACTACATAAAAGAGGTGTGATTTATCGTGCGGTAGTCTAATTCCGCATTCTTTCAGTATCTTTTCAATATCGTCAATCTTTTTATACTCTGCTTCAACCGGTGGTTGCGGTTTTGGTGTGGAAAACCCAGCCATTCGCTTATTGATAGATAGTTTGATTTCATCGCTCCTTTCTGCCAGAGTTCCGATTCGGATCATGTTTTTGTATAGAAAAGCATTCAGCTTGCTGCCATCTACGTTTCGTCGTAATCTTTTACAAGTTTTGAACGAATATTTTGTGTAATTGGCGCCTTTGATAACATCAACTGTACAGGCTTCGACGATCAGAAAACTATGAATAAATTCAATGTGAATATCCGAAGATTAAAGTTTTCCGAAAGGCAGGAAGACGTTTCGACTATGGACGTCATTTTGGCCGGAAAGAACTTTTTACTTGAAGGAGTCTAATATACTGCGACTCATTATATCAGAATGATATAAATCGCATTTCCTGCCCGAACCTGTTAGGACATACTTTCCAGTTGAGAAAATATTCACCGAAAGGTGACTCATGCTGTATTTTAAAGCAGTAAAAATTTCGAGTTCGTAAAAACGTTTTGGTTTCAATTTATCGTAGAGTCTGTGCAAGTTTACGGTATATCCAGTATTTCCAGTAGCTAAGTAATTATTCATATAAATTCTTTTCAATAGATACAAATCGAGCTGGCAAAGAGCCAAGATTTCGCTGAAAGCCTGTTAAGCCTCCTCTTCCGACTTAGTCCCTGTACATATAAATTTACCATTTCGAAAAAGTATTATTGTAGCTTTTGGATTTAGGATTTTTAAGCTGATACCAGGAAAATTTCCTTTAACCGGCTTATATTTAATCATTTCTGTAGTGGCCTCTGTTCGTTTTCGATTTTGTTTTGTTGTACATCCTCAGCCGTACCCCGCGATCCGGGTTAGTGGCGGTTGGGGTGTACAGTGTATTTGGTGAAGTGAAAAGATGCGTGCGCTACCTTCTTGAAAAGAGTTTGTGGGCGCACGTATACTTCGTTTGACTGGCCGAGCGGTAAATACACACGTTATTTATACCCTGCAATCATACACTGTCCTATTTCCTTTTTGTACATTGTGCTAAGAATGTTTTTTGTATTATCTCGTGGCTGGCGAGCTTCATACGTCCCCGTCATGCCAGCTGGGGTCCTGAATGCAGGAAACCAGCATTCATGATGCAGAATTTAAGCAATTTCAACTTTTTAGGGTGTAAACAGCATTTGATCAAGCTGAGACGACGGAAATGAGCGCTGTAAACTCATATTTTTCATGTATATTTTTTATTTTTTTGTCCGATTGATGAATTCCCATTAGTTTAGCAAAAAACTCGTAAAACAGCATACTTTCAATGAAATATACAAATTGTACAAAAATATTCCAGACATTGACAAAAAATTTTCACAACTTGACAAAACATTTTCACAACTTGACAAAAAATTTTCACAACTTGACAAAAATATTTCGCAACTTGACAGAAATATTTCACGACTTGACAAAAATATTTCTTAACTTGACAAAAAATCTTCACAACTTGACAAAAGTACTATGCTTAATCATGTAAAAATATTTCACAACTTGACAAAAAATTTTCACATGACAAAAAATTTCCACAATGTGACAAAAATATTTCACAACTTGACAAAAAATTTTCACAACCTGACAAAAAATTTTCACAACATGACAAAAAATTTCCATAACGTGACAAAAAATTTCCACAACGTGGCTAAAATGTTTCACTACTTGACAAAAATATTTCACAACTTGAAAAAAATATTTCACAACTTGACAAAAAATCTTCACAACTTGACAAAAGTACTATGCTTAAGCATGTAAAAATATTTCACAACTTGACAAAAAATTTTCACATAACAAAAATTTCCACAATGTGACAAAAATATTTCACAACTTGACAAAAAATTTTTACAACTTGACAAAAATTTCCACAACGTGACAAAAATGTTGCACTACTTGACAAAAATATTTTACAACTTGACAAAAATTTTTCACAATTTTTCGGTAGTATGCAGACCCGTGCAAATGACTGGGAAACGAGACATACACGGGAGGGGACCTAAATAGAAAAGTTCCTGGGAATTTAAAATTTTTTGCTGCAATGACCATCAATTTATGCCTATTTTTAAGACTGAAGCCTTTCTGGCTGACCCATAAAGCTGCCCAGCTTCGCATCTACGGATGAGATGCTCAAAATCCTCAAAAAACGGCTTGAAATCACTGCGAATTTTTTCAAATTATTCTCACGATACCTGCGACAATTTTTCATATCATGTTTCTTTTTATCAAGCAAGGTGGGCAACTGATGCTGATCTATATGGCTGCCTCTTTCATTATTACTGTAATTTTTAGCAAAATTAGTTGTACATCACTTATTTATTCGTGACTTGTTGTGTACTTGTTTTCTCTGTACAGTAAATAATTAAGTAACAATGAGGCATACACGTAGGGGGCATCTCAGAATGAAAAAATTTCTAGATAAAACGAAGTGAAAAGTACATCCTTACCAGACTATTAGTTTGTATGCTATTTTAGCATTTTTTGGCAAAAAATTCATTGACACCACGCCCCGATCGACCATGCTGAGGAACAACACTGCAAGACAGACCATGCTATAAAAGACGGCGTGGTGATGAGCTCCCCTTACGCAAACCCCTCTCCCCGTCCTGAATGTTCTATATACTTTAACGTTGAACCCTGACACAACGCCAGGGTGCAAATATTTACGTCATAGCCTATGTTATAACATGGGCTATCTCACAACGTTGCTCCCCAGACTGACGGCGAATACTACTCAGGCCGTAAACAGTAGATGTGTAGCATGGGGTGTCCGACACGACGCTTCCAGCTACTTATGCAAATTGAAGGCAATTAAAATTAATTGGTTTCGCCCGTCCTGGATAACTGACTGTGTATTAAAAAGTTCGACGCCTCACTCCTATACTTTAAAGTTTAGCGTGCTTTATTGTGTGGAAGTATGGACGCGCATATGGCTATCTTTTGTGTGTGAGTGTATGTGTAAGTATAGGAGGGTTGAAGGGTCCGGAGTACTACTAGTAATGCAAGTCGCATCAATATAACTTACTTTTATAGGGATGGCATTTTCTAACTCTTCTGGAATACTGTCAGAGTTACAAACGTCTGTGAACAAAGATACAAATGCTGCTAATATAGTGTTGCTGCTGGCTTTGTATTGTTCGGCCGGTAACCCAGCTGTTCAAGCAGCTCTGTTACTACGGAGGGTATTGATGGCTTTTTTGATTACATCTATGTGTGGCGGAATATTACTGATCATAGTGGATCTAGGGGCTGGGTGTAAGATTTTTTCGAAGTTCAAAAAATGGCCTTAAACATGGTGGTATGGTTGAAAACACCTCATTTCAAGGTTTCTCATCGAGTACTATCCATTCCATTGCATGAAAAAATTGTGTAAACAAAAACGATGAATTTTTTCAAAAATTGAATTCTGGATTTGTATTTTGGTTTCTGTGGGGTGGTGCATTCCCCCAAACCCCCTCCCCCACGCCCAGGTATGGTAGTTTGCCAATGGCCACAATTTGAATCCGTTTAAAACATGACATAAGAACTTTTTATTTAATAACTTTAAGTCTTAACAATATAAACAATTTTCGAAGAAACCAAATTTTGTCATTTTCAACATATTTATTCAGGTTTCTTCCGCCCATTTAGCAAAAAAAAAATCTTTGAATTAAAGGTTCTTTAAATCATTATGTGGAGCACCATGTTTAAGTGGGCATAGCTTGGTAGCTTAAGCACGTTATTTACGTTAAATAAAAATTATGAGCATCAATTCGAAGAAAGTATGTAGGTAGAAGACAGCGCTTACTATTTACTTTTAAAATTATTGGGTTCATTTTTTCTAGCTGTTTTTAATGGCGAACCGGAAATATGTTTAGAACAATAATATAAAGTGAACAAGGAAGTTAATTATTATTCTGTCTTGTGTTTGTTTGCCTGATTTAAATTGTCTGGTTTTAGTATGAATTAAGTTTAAGATAAGTTAGTATTATATAAGTCGACTCGGCAGTCTTTTTTGTTTCGACGCCTCCTTTTTTTCTTTAACGAACTTACGTGCGATTATTTTACTATGCTTGCTATAACAATCGTATTGCTTGCTTGCTCTATAACATTTATTACTGTAGAATCGGCTAGTCTGGTCGGCTCAGAGCATCTAGAAGCTGGTACAATTATATTTATCAATCTTTAGCTTTAATTTTCTTGAATATAAAAATTTTACAAATGCGTTTGAAAACAATTTGTAAAATAAAATATTAAAAACAATAAAATAAAAAGTAAAAAAATAAAATCATCCGCCCTTTTTTAATTATAGGCATAAATTTAAGTTCAAAAGCTGTAAAACAGCAAAAAACCGGTAAAATATCTACATAGAACGCACTTTTTGAAAAGAGTGAAAATAAAATCTTTACTGCACGTTGTGAAACTCAGCTATTAATTAATTATGCAAGTAAGGAAGGTGGAAATAAATATATTTTACTCGCGCAATTTGGCAAAAGTTATTTGAGGCACAGAGCATCTAAAAGAAGCTAATTAGTAAATTGTGAAGTATTTTAAAGATCATATCAAACCGAATCTGATTTTAATAGTCTGTTTGTTAGTCCACTATAAACTTTATATCGCGCTAATGCTTACAGTTTCGTGCTTATTAGCTGAATAACCGAGGTAATCAATGCTCATTAATTCCACAAACGACAATTGTTGTGCAAAAAAGGATTAATTATACTATTTTTTGAACACACGTAGATTGGTGCAGAATGCAAGAGTCATCAAATAAGTTTGGAAGTTATTTCAATTCGATATTAGCAGATATTTCGAAGAAAATTTTCAGCAGCAATGCTATGCAAAAATGAAATGAAAGTCGAAAATTCATTAAAAAGAGATGATCGAAGTCATTCTGGCTCGACCCAAGCTAGTAAGACATATTTGGCATATGCTTAAGCTATTCTATTAAGCCTTTTTCATGGTTACGTAATGAAAACTCATGCTTAATGCTTTGTAGATGAATCTAGCCTTCAATTCCTGAACAATTTTCTTGCTCCGAGTAATACTCATAGTGTTTCATGTATCGATCCAATATTAATTTCAGTTTATTGTATGATGCTTCCTGTGCTATTCCATCAAATTTAGTGAAACATTTACAAAACGTACTTCAGGCAAAATATTTTTTGACTATCAGGATTTACAAGTTACAGTGATACAGGCAACAAATATTATTTTTTCACGTTTCGGCAGAAACCATGAACATTTCAATATTCTTTTATCATGTCAAGTGTGTGATTGAGTTGAGAGCAAAAGTATTTAAGTACATACGTTGCTGCAAATATTTGCAGGTCATCGAGCAACTTTTGATGAACGTACGGTCACGTTGGGATTGTTTAAGGGGTTTAGAACCATAGAAGTACATAATATCCGATTTTAGGAGACAGTCAATCTTAAACACTTTTAAAGAAAATTTTTCATCTGTTTCGAGCTTTCCTTTTGCCTTATTTTCTGAAGTAAATGTTCCATTCCCTATCGTCTTGACCCCACGCCTCCTCCACAGGCATGTCTTGTCTGGACCAGACATCAATGTGAGAGGTGATAGATCGCTAGAACGGTAAAAGAGGAAATTTTATCGAAAAAATGAGGCAAATGAAGGTCAAAAATCTATACAAATTGAATAATTTCGTTAAAAGTTTTTAAAATTGATTAATTGTGGAACAGATATAGTCTGAATGATACTTAAGGATTTTTATGATGTTTTTGAGGACAATTCGGCTCAAAAGGCTCAATTTTTAACTCTGAGACCAGCCGACCCCCCAGATTGGCTATGCCGGGCATGTGTTAGGCCTTCCACCCTCCGTTTACCATGAGCTATGTAGAATGGCTCTATCTCCAGTCACTTTCTCAGCATTTTTTCTAATTTTTCTTAAAACTTTGTCTAAGCTCATTTTAGCTCCACTTACATCGTTTGTAATACTTCCACTCTGATAAATTATCTGGCAATAAGAAATCAGCATGTCTTCGGCGTATTCACAGTGACATCACCAAAACTTCAACATGATAAAGGAAATAGGGTCCTAATAAAAATACTGAAGTTGTCTATCCCTTTTTAAATGAGTATTAGCATCCCCGATGGTTGTGTTCAACAAAACAGAAATTTTTTTTCTCCTTTCTGCATGGATATCTACCAAGTGCCTACAACTCTTTGAAAGAATTGCATACATATTTAAAAAGAGCATTAAAAATCGACAAAATGACGCCCTTGGCGCTTATTGTTTCAAGTTGGTACTGGGAGGGGCGCTTAAATGAGAGGGGCGCTTAGATTTTCAAGTCAATTTTGCCATGTCAACCTCCAAATTTTATTAACCCAAGGAACATGTTGATACATCCCTAATCTAAGAATCTGATACACAATAGTATAGGTCAGTATACTTTACCTAGTACACATAGGATAAAAAATTGTAATGATTAAAGGGGGCGCTTACATGGATGGGGGCGCTCGTATATCCAAGTGTTATTTCCAGGGGCGCTAAAATGAAGGGGGCGCTAAAATGAGTGGGGTGGTTAATTCGGATAATACGGTATCAGAGTATGTAAAGTGAATGCAGTGTAACATAGGCCAGAAGGGCATCGTGTTATGGTATCCCTCGACTGTAAAAACATTACGGTAAATGGAGGGCTTGAAGATTGGACGCGTTAAATTCCCGGGCTCGGTTTCAATATGTTCAGGCTCAGGCCAGGCTTAAGTCTGACTTCAGTGTTTAAATATACGTGGTTAATTTTAAGCCTAGCTTAAGCCAGGCGTAAGCCTGGTTCAAGCCAGGCTTAAGCCTGGTTTAGGCTTAAACCTAGTTACAATTGTTTAAACATTGGTATCAGATTTAAGTCTGGCTAAGCCTAAAGACATTGAAATCGGGCCCTAGGAAAAACGAAGCGGAATTCAGAAAAAAAGAAAAAATATAATTCATTTTGCACTGTTTTATTATTTAGAGTGTGAGATCTATTATCTCTTGAACCCTATTGGTTTCAATTATAGTATAGATTTCTTTGTACAGTTTAACCAGACTTCAGCTAGTCATACATTTTAACATATACAGACGTCAATAAGACTTTTTCTGCCGTTTTAGATGAAGCTTGTTATTTTCGAAACATAGAAACATTAAGAAATAAGAAAAGATTTTAACAGATCGAGAAAATTTAACAAACATTAGTCAAAAAATTACCACATAGCGAGAAGCGCCGAAGATTTGACAATTTTGAGCTGAAATACGGCTGAAAGCGCTAGGTGCAGTTTCTAAGATTTTTCCCGAAAATTGGAAATCTTGGGGTAATTCAATTTACTTAGAACCTGCTATCTTCTATCTTCAATGCAAGATCGCCGTTAGATCATATTTTATAAATAAATGTGCATGCACAAGTAGGTACGATTATCATCAATGCATCCCTCGTTAAATGTGCAACAAATTACTATTTGTAGGTAAGCGTAGGAGCCTTAAGTCGCAATGACAAAAAATATAGAAAACGTATAGATCATTCCATCATATATTGGATAAATTTCAAACTATTATTCAAGAACATTCTATTTTGATTTCACATTATTATAACTACCTGGCAAAGCATAACTCACATATGTATATCACTGAGCTTTATTACATTATCGGTCAAAAGTTTTATTCTCTCATCACTAATTACATATTTTCAAATCATGAAAACCAAATATACTTTTAATGTTACATTTAAAATTCGAAAATAGAAACAAAAACTTAGAGTCACTCAGGTTAAAGGTTGTAAGGTCATACTGTATATCGATTTTTATGGCCAGTAAGTGAATGCTATTCTGTGGCTGAACTTTCTTGGACAAGGCTAGACCCACCTGTAGTCTATTTCATACAACTTTTCGTTTTCTTTTGAATTAAATCCGCATTAATCGGGCTACAAAAGTAGTCTAAACATTTGATACAGTAATGCGGTCTAACAAGAGCAAACGTTTCACCATAAGTTGGTGTACTGTAGAATATCATAACTATACTGTTACTTTAAACCACCTTTGTAGGCACTTTGAATTTTTACAAAAACATCAAAGTTAAATGAAACGGACTGTATTCGTTTAAGTTGTACATGTAAAAAGGGAACATACGTGGGCAGTGACAAAATTATTGGGGTCAGAGCAAAATTGGAAAAAGCGCCATATATTTGATTTATAGGTATACATGTTGAAGGAACATTTAGGATTTCAAGGCGTCTACAACTATGTATGTACATGTACGATTTGCTTCTTAGACTTTACACTCAAATCTCTGTGTAGGACTACACTGTATTTTGTTGAATGAAGCAAATGAGTAGGCATTATGGGTCAATGACTACATCAGCAAGTGTGCTCATTGATGACATTGTTACTGAAATCGTGATGCTTTTTTAGCGCTGCTTTGATGAAAAGGGGTTCTGAAAATTTCGCTAAACTCCGCATACTAATACTTTGACCTCAGCAGAATAGGCGTAACAAATATACGAGTACTCCTCCTGTCAGCTGATCGATCGACAAATCACTCAATCAGTGTTTTATCGATCAAATGATCAGCACAATTATACTAATACTAGTGTTAGCGATAGTATTAATAAATATAACAATATTAATAATAATAATAAATCGCAATGATGAAGATAATGATAATAATACGGAGTAATCATTATATCGAAAACACGGGAAAAAAACAGTAACATATCGATTATCTTGCAGAAATTCTGTCCAGTGGAAACAACTTGAATAACACCCAACATAAGCGTTTATTAAGATGGGACTGTAGGGTAAGTGGTTGCCGAAATAGTAACGATTGTGGCTGCGGCTCTGATGACTTGTGCCATTGTCAAAGTGGAAATTGCTGCTACGGGAAGCACATGCGTGAAACTATACGTCTTGGTTGATCTGCAAATTGAAATCACAGAATACTTCAATCCCGTCAATTCTAAACCGGAAATTATTTTGTCTTTTTCTGATGAACTTTCTGGTTTCGTGCTTTCATTATTCATAAAATTAGCGGACATAGTTTTTATGTCGTCTTTAATTCTTAATTTTATTATTTTTGTTGGTGTATCGTTGTGATGTCATTCGTGGATTCTTGTGTCAGTTTTTTGCTTAACGGGCTTCAGCGGTGGCGTGATTGATTTATTTGAATTTTTATTCTTATTACTGCACTCAGTCTTTTATTCAGCAAATTTTATGTTCGAATTAATCAGTTGCAACGCTTATTCATTTTAATAAATTGCATTTTACATAGATTGTCCAGCAATTTTAGCAAAAGGAATTCTAGAACATAAATACGTTTCAAAGAATCAGAGTAACCAAATGATGATTAATGACAACAAATAAATTGAGGTAGCATAGAATGGATCATTTGCAAACTCTTATAATCCTCTAAACGTCCCTGAAGATGGGGCGTAAGTTTGAGGAGACACCACCCTTCAACTACTATAATCTAACTCCTTGCTTTTATCTTGCCTGAGGCCCAGTCAAAATATTGCTTGTGTTGGTTGTTAAAATTGGGTTTTCAGGTAATTTTCAGGCTTGTGTTTCTTTTTTTGCACGAATTAAGCAAAATAAAATTGAGTACTTCTATGACCGATCATTATGAGCAGTTTGAGTACCACATGAGTTCATAAAATATTATTGTAGCAGAGGTGCTACTACACAATTTGAAATGGATGCTTTGAAGTAAGTTAAACCAGTGAGGTTAATGTTATATTGCTTCTCAATGATATTAAATTTTAGCAAGAACCCGAGCATTCGGTTAGTACTACACACGCGATACAGAGCTGAAGATCCTGGAATCATTAGAATCTGCTAAAAATAAGATTCTCTCTATGCAATACACAAATCGAAGAATATTTTGTGGTCTACAAAGGTTTATAGTTTGTCGGCTCTCATTGAGGAAATGAATAGCACAACAGTCTATTCTTAAAAAAGAAGTGATCGGTCTAAATTAAAGAAAGCGACAAATCATTTGGCTCACATATTTTAAGTGAACACTAATCCGAACGACCGCTGTTGCAATAGTTTAAGTGTAGCAAGGTTCTAAACATGCGCAAACAGGTTAGCGCTAGAGGATTTCGGACACAGCGTAAGAGTAATGAGTGAGATAAGCATGTAAATAAATGAAGTGCATAATGAAGGGTAGGAAACTTTAACAGCTCATATCATGTAGGAAAAGGTAGCTTCCTATAATATGTTCGAGTTTCAAGGCGGGTCCAATCTTTGACATTGGCGGCTTTTTCCTTTATTTTGTTAAAGGAAGGTTTGACTTTGATCGTATTTTAATGATGTTTTGGTGATCAATAGTCCTAAAAAAGACCATGTTGCGGAGTTCAATTTTCTTGTTTTGGTCTGAAATTAAGTGGTTTTATTGATTTCGTTTTTCCGTTGTAATCTTGTTCTTTTAAAAGCAGATTTGATCGTATAGCCTTAAGAAATATATTAGCAGAAACAGCGTAGATTTCTACAGAGGCACTTTTTCTTAATTCTTTAAATTTGAAATTGACAATTATATTAAGATTTGAAAGAAATTTTACATAAAAAATTTCAGTATTTTGCTATTTATTTTGAGTTTACTAGCGATGAGCAGAATCGGATATAAAGGGGCGGATGGGGGAAGGGCAGTCGCCCCCTCCATCGGCCAGAAATATTTGGCGAGATAAAGAAAGGATATGCAATTTGCAATGATTTTTGGCTGTCAGTGACCATAATTTCTTGAATTTTTGCGGCGCTAGGCGCCGCATAATTTACCTTCTTGGCGACCTGGAAGCCATTTTATTTTCATGTAGATCTCAAAACAATTTTAACAGCAGAAATAGCTAATTTCGCATAATCTTCTCTATAATTTTCAATTTAAAATTTTTATGTTTCGCATCAAATATGTTATAAATACAGTGAATCAAGTAGTAAATCATGCTTCTAGACGTCTATACGCCTTAATTTCACAAATTTTTCGGCGCTTTGTGCCAGATTTTTGTTAAAGTCAATGAAATTTAATAATTTTTCCTGCGCGAAACTGTCCAAAATTTTAAGATTTTCAGAAAAACATTGCGTCAAAACTGGTTTTATGTTAAAGTATACAATGAAGAACACAAAAAAACGCTATTTTGCGCGTTAAAGGCAAATTTTTTAATCTATGTTTGACTGTTTATGTAAAAGTTGTGATGCCGTCATCCCCTCCCTCTTTGAAAAAATCCTAGATCCGCCACTGGCGATGAGTAGTGTTTCTATCACATTTTCATATTTTTCTAATTAAAAACTAATTCCTCAACGTTTGAATTATTATTTTCGGTTTTTTAGTGCAAATGTTAATTCTATGAAGAATTATATTATTTTCACGTATAAAAGGGTTTACTGTGTTAATTTATATCTGGATCTATAGGAAGTTAAAAATTATGTTATGTCCTAAAATTTGAATTTTTAATTAAGACTTTTTTATGTTTTATCTAAAGTCCTTTTTACGTAACTTTAAGCATGAATTTTAAGAATTTTCATTGACAGTATGCCGAGGATTTCGATAAAGTTATATCAAATCAATGCTATAATCGCAATCTGTCAGCTTCGGAGATGGTTTTGAAATTTATGACCGAAGTCGTGTGAAACAGACTTTAATAAATTAGAGATGAACAATCATGAAAAAAGTATAAATGAGCTTAATTTGGAACTATTGATGGTGGTTTTTGAGTTGATTTTATGCCTATTTATTTCTCTGATCTGTTTGATCATCATCAAGGACGTACGCGGGGAGTACATGGGCATATGCCCCCTTGCCCACGTTCAATACTTAAAAATTCTCAGAAGGAATTTCCAACGATTTTAAACGAGGGGGTAAATGGCCATAAGCGCACATGGGCGTGGGGGGGGGTTTGGGAGGGTATGCACCCCAACCCCTAGAAGTTAAAATACCCCCCTCCCCCCAGAAATTAAAATACCCCCCAGAATTCAAATTTTCAAAATCTTTTTTGCTTTTCTAGCGATTTTTTGACGCCATTAGATGGTGCTTGATGAGAAACGTCGAAAAATGATGTTTTTTTTCGCCATACGACCACTTTTAAGACCATTTTTCAACCTTTAAAAATTTTTTAATTCACCCACCCCTTCCCCACCCCAGAAATTCGGTGCTGCCCACCTATGGCCATAAGTTCAGGCCAAAGTTGGCGAAAAATAAACTTAAACAATTGCTAAAAAATACGAGTTTTTTTGTGAAAATGAAGAGGAAAAAAGTCCTATTTTTCGGGTGAAGAGATGGGTACAATCAATTTGGGTACGGATCTCTTCTATGCATCTTTTTATGATAAATTAAATTTTTAATAAATATCATCGATAATTGACTCATTGTCGCTGAATGAATGTTTGCTAAAATAATGTGCAATCTTTTTTCTCTAAAGTCTAAGGTCAGGCTTCTTAATTTTTGGAAATTTTCCACTATGGCAAACTTTCTCTACCTACCTTAACACATTTTTTATTTCAACGGGGCATCAAATCGTTTTTTTTTCAGATTTATCGCCGTTCACTTTTACAGTATTATCAGATTTAGTTGCTAACCGATTTTTTCTCTGTGTTTTGCATGCGAGTATTTACGAATCGACCCTACATTAACTTATAAATTGAAATTAATTCCTACAGTGCCAATGATTATACATAGTTAACATTATGAAGTGTATTCTGCCAGATTAGGTCATCAATACTTAGTCGGATTGCTATAATCTGAAAGTGTGATTTATCCTATCCTCCCTGCAACAGTGTATTTTTGAATCTCTTCAGAAGGTGGCGAATACACCTCAAATTGAGTCTAACTTTGCCATACACCTTTTATGTAGATTATTCGTTGTAGCCTCTTTGAGTAAAATAGTTGTATGGAAAGCATCACGTAACCCGTTCATTATAGTTTAGCAAAAAAACAGTATCTAGAAATCGGTAAATGATACTAGAAAAAGCGAAAAAATAAATGCAATGAATCCGTAATCGATGGTAAGCTGATTCTCTGACCTTAATGTACATACTCATGAAAGCTTTTTAAACGCCTAGTTCAAAATGCATTTAATTATCACACTTAATTGTTTAACTTCAGCATAGTGTAGCAGAAAAGCTACGGATCAATGAAAATAATATAGTTTTGGTGTTAAACGCGTCGGGTTATTGTTGTAGTGAAACATATTCATAATGAATATGTTGCGCAGACGTGAGCAAGAGCCAGATTAGTAATCTAGGGCGTAGCTGCCTGACCCTACTGATAGACAGAATTCGGGTCAGGCCGTAGAGGACCCAGTGTCTTTAGTTGGTTTGTGCCGTTTATGACTCAGCATCCCGACTAGCGCTTAGAAAAGCCTAGATGGGTAGTAACCACACATGGGTGTGGGGGAGGGGGCTTGAGGGTATACAACTTTCCTGAAGGCCGAATACCCCTCCCTCTAAAACCGAAGTACACCACACCCCCAGAATTCAATAATATTTTCTTCGACGCCGGAACATGGCGTTTTTCGCCATACTACTGTTTCTAGGACCATTTTTGACCTTTGAAATATCTTGCATCTTCCTAGAATTTCAGTGCCGGCCACCTATGGTAGTCATCAACACACTAAGGTCTGAATGACAGAACGTGGGTTAACCGTAACCTTAGGTTGAAGTCGAGTAAAATCCGACAAAAATTTCCGTTCAAACTCCTTTTAGTATGACAAAAGCGGGTTAGTTTTAATCCAAGCTTAAGGTCGGATTACTTCTCGGGTTTAATGCCAATATGACAGATAGCGGTTAAACCAGTGGTGGGTTTAAAATGGTCCATTTAACCCAAGATTTTAAACCCAGCTCCTAGCAGGGTTAAATCTCGGGTTGTCTATCTCATTGCGTTACTAGCCATACATGTTTTAATTCTGCTGAGCTCAAAAATTAATTAGTGCTCTTTCAAAGTTCGAGCAAACAGTAAAACTAGTGGCTTCGCTATTGATCAAAAAAATATTAAAAGCTCGAATTGTTCCGAACGTTTTATGCAAAAGGCAGTCTCATCAATTAGATGCCGATACATATTGAGGGACTTCTTATTTTATTTTCAGTTATTTTCTTTAGTTTACGTCTCTACTCAATATATTTATTACTTTTGTGGATTTTTATTTTCTTATTTTCATTGCACACGCAATGGTTGATGAATCAGCTACAGCATTACTGCATATTGCATAACATGGCCATTGAACACTTCGCTCAGCAGTACCTACGCAAATCATTTCAGCAGTTCGAATTAACATTTACTGCAGACACAACCGCTCATCATGAGAAGTTTTGAAAAAATGAGCTTGCTAAGCGAGAGTTGTAAATCAAGAGAAACCCAAAGTTTAAACCTGTCAAAACATGAAGAGAATTATAAAAGATTTTAAACTCAAAAAAATGAAAAAGGTGGGTTATTGGTAAATTAAAACAAATTTAAAGGATATGATGAAGCATTATTGTTGAGAAAGGGACGATCACATGCTATGTATAATGACTCCTAGATTAAAAAGTCAAAAGAGTTGGATGCTCGACTGATAACTTTGTAGCAACCTGATGTAATTGGATGATTGCTATTTGAGATATGTTTGTGAATAGCAGATTAGGTATCACCCAATTGGCTTTCCTGTAGCAAATGAGACTTCGCTTGTCCCGAAACGTAACTGTAACGACTAAAAAACTAATAGGAGGTAAACATACTCAGTCTTGACTTTATACAAATGCGTACAATTCATTGTGTAGCCCTTGAAGCGTATTACTTTTCAATAGATAAGTTTTTGAGGCAACATTGTACGAAGAAATTCATATACATAAACAAAATGAAAATCCGACCATTATGTGTTTCTCAATCCGAAAATTATACACTCTTTACACTGTGGCTCGACAACAAATGCATATTCCGGGAAAAGGATAATTACAGAATTCTATCCTCTACCATTGTATTACGCTGACTTGTGTACGAACTGCGGAAAAAACCACAAAAGATCGAAGTATGTTATAAGGTTACATCAAAACTTTACATGCTCATTACAGACTCTGTTTTGGAGTATAAAGAGAAATAATTTGATTCTACATCGAGTTTATTCACTATCGTTATAAAACCGCACCTTTAGATATGTCCCATTATAGCTGTAGGGACCCATTACCAATATTACAAGTATATGTTAATTCACTACCTACGATCTATATAATAGATCGAGTCTGTTTCATTTAACTTTGCGGTTTTCTTCGGAATTATTATTATTCATTTTTATTATTATTAATATTATTATTATTATTATTATTATTATTATTAATATTATTATTTTTATTATTGTTATTATTATTATTGTTGTTGTTATTATTATTTTTATTATTATTATTATTTTTATTATTTTTATTATTATTATTATTATTATTAATTATGGACATTATTAGTATTCCTGTATTGTAACTGGCATAACCCTTTAAACGAAAGCATAGTATTTCCCTGAAACACTTTAGAAAATAGTTTTATTTTGATTTCCTCTGTGTGCACAAAATAAAAATGGGCAAATAAACTTATTTTCAAACGGATTTTTGAGCTTCAGCCTTGATATGCTCTCCAGCTCAACTCCAACTTAATGTAAGAGGAAGGCCCAAGTTCCTGTCTGGACAATTCTGATTGTTCATAAAGAAGCGCTTACTCTTTGGATTCGTATCAACCACGAAAAAATCGGATTTATGAGAGTATACAAGTGAGCTAAGCCCAACAGTGATCCAGTCTTCATTTTTCAGTGTTTGCGTTACCCGCACAACTATTTCGTTAGCAATAATGAAGCTGATGCGTGTGTGTGTGTGTGTGTGTGTGTGTGTGTGTGTGTGTGTGTGTGTGTGTGTGTGTGTGTGTGTGTGTGTGTGTGTGTGTGTGTGTGTGTGTGTGTGTGTGTGTGTGTGTGTGTGCCGCTTTTTTATTTATATGGGGTGGCCCATAAAAAAGGCTACATTTTGGATTTGATAGGTCATAGTTCATAACTTCGGCTCATGTGGACATCAAACATTAGGTCCAGCTGCACTAGATAGACAAACATGTCCGTGTTTGAACCGCGTTAAAAACTTTGGTCAGCTGCCAGCGTTTCGTGCACTACGGCTATTTGTTTATACCTCACTTTGATATTGTTTTAAACCCAGAATTTCTACATTGTATCACATTACTGCGTATGTAGGTATCCTTTTTTGAACTGTTTAGCAATAAATGCCGTCACAAAATTTTCAAAAATTAGCACAATTTTCTAACCCTCAGAGTAGAAACGCTTCCTATTAGAGAGAAATAATTTCAAGATATCGTGAAAATATGATGCAAATTGATGGCAGGATAAATGACGCTATTGGCGTTTAAACAGTATTAAACTAGGGTGTAAACTAATTGCCGTAGCGCACAAAGCGATGATATCTGGCCAAAATTTTTTACACGATTAGAAAGAAGACACTTTTTCGTATCTAATGTTGCCAGTCTGACGTCTCATGTTTACATCAGCCGAAGTTAAGACCTGTTGAAACGGAATGTAGCCTTTTTGGGCCACCCTGTACTATCACTGATACTAGTCGAAGTGAATTGTGGTACGACTAATACGTTTATTAAAGATATTTTGGAATCAGGATTTATCCACTAGGTAATATTAGCCGAAGTGTACTTAAAACTATGAAAATTGACTCAAAATGAAACCTAATATCAATAAAAATATGAAAAACAAGACTTTTCTATACGTCGCCGAAATAATAAGACTGAAGGATGAGTCTTGCATTTATTGAAAATTTTCAAGGTTCGGAAAAGCGTTACTAGGAACTCTCAGTAGTAAGGGTTGACCATGTGGCCTTACAACAGAAAAAATAGACAACGGTGTAAGTATAGGCAACTACGTCACACTATACCTGGGCGCGGAAGGTGTTTTGGGGGGTATGCATCCCCAGAAACCAAAATACCCTCCAGAATTCAATCTTTCAAATGTTTTTGTATTCATCCCAATTTTTTGATGCTAATGGATAGTGCTCGATGAGACGTGATACTGATAGTGATAGAGGGGTGGGTGCAAGCCCTTCACGCAGGCTAAGAAAACCATTGTGTACCCCACGGAAACATTTGAGAGCTAGTCGCACAAACGTTTCGAGGCTTTAATAAACCCCAAAAGTTAAGCAACAGGCTCCTGTAAAACGGCCGAGGGTTCAATATGTGGAACATGGAAGAACCTAGCTCTCAACTTATCAAACCCAGGGCAGTGACAAAGGAAGTGGATAGAATCCTCTTCTGTGAGCAGACATTTTGCGCATTTGGGGTTGTCAGAAACCCCAATAGTAGATAGGTGTCTGTTGAGGGGACAGTGTCCAGTTAAGAGACCAGTTACTGTCTTAAGCAGCTTACGACCTAAGCTGATCAAGGAGCTGGCTATTTTCTTGCATGGCCTCTCCATAGAGGATCTGGCCTGATGGCAAGTCTTTTGCTCACTCCAATATTAAACATGTTGTTCCCTGACCCAGCTGTTGATGTCAGCCTTAGCAACAGCTCTGGAGACCGCAACTACTGGTTCTGGGCCAACATGTTTACGTGCTGCTCCCATTTTTGCAGCATGATCCGCAAATTCATTACCCTCAATGCCGCAGTGACCTGGGACCCATAATAATTTGACATTGTTATCCAGCGAGAGTTCTTGCAAAGCAAGAACACACTGAGAACTAACTTTGAAGACACTTTTGGAGATAGAAGTGACTTCAGAGCAGATTGACTGTAAGAGCAAATAAAGATGTTCACATTTCTGAGGGCCATCAATTCTCTGCTACGGCAGCATTGTAAAATAGCGGGTATTTCTGCCTGACAGACAGTACACATACTGCCTAAGGTAAAATACCGCATCTGTTTTAACTTCTGGAAATAGATGCCCGCGCCTGAGGTATTCACAAAGCGTGATCCATCAGTGTAGCAGACAATTCCAGGAGGCGAGAGAATATTCACTCTAGATTTTTCCCAGTCATCCCTAGTGGGAAACTGAATGGTATAAAGTCTACCAAAAATAAATTTTGGTACAATAAAGTCACTTGGCATTTTGAGTACTGGCCTAATGGCCTTAGCCCAAACAGCATTGTGACCTACAACCTTGCCCTTTTGCATTCCAACTGCCAGCTATGTTTAGTCGATATGCAGCTGCCCCTGCACAACCCTCCACAAAGATATGCAGGGGAGGCAGGTCCAGCAAGACTTCCATGGCTGCAGTCGGTGTGGTGCACATGGCACTACAAATGCTGAGGCAAGCCATTCTATGTAAATGATTAAGCTGACATTTCACAGTAGACAAGTGTGCACTAGGCCGCCAGATTAGTGAAGCATAGGTGATCATGGGTCCAATCACAGACACGAAAAGCCATTGCATGACCTGTGATGATAGACCCCAGGATTTCCCTAAAGCTCTACGACATTGCCAGAATGCATTAACAGCCTTCTGACATTTGACCTCCACATGATTGCGCCAGTTTAATTTTTTTGGTCCGAAATAAGTCCCAAACATTTGACGTGGTTTGCATGTTGTAGTGGCATACCATAGAAAATTGGTGGTTTAAACCCATCAAGTTTCCGTTTGTTAGTGAATAGCACCATTTCGGTTTTCTGTGGGTACACAGATAGACCATTATGGTGACACCACTCTTCCACCTTGACTAAACCACTTTCCATAAGTGAGGAAATAGTGTCAAAGAACCTTCCAGTAACAAGGATTGCCAAATCATCAGCATATCCTTGACTGTAGAGGCCAGACTTTTGCAAATTCTGCAAAAGTTCGTCCACCACAAGGCACCACAGCAAAGGAGATAGTACACCTCCTTGTGGACAGCCTTTTGTGGTAGTAAAGATCATGCTGTCTCCATAAGAGTCAGTCATGATATGGCGAAATCTTAGCATAGCATCAATCCATTTAACAATGGTCTGATGTACGCCATGATTGGATGCTGCTTTGCAGATAGCATTGAAGGTTGTATTGTCAAATGCCCCTTCAATGTCCAGAAAAACGCCCAGTGTGAATTGTTTGTTGTCTAATGCCCTTTCAATTCTAGAAACTAGTTCATGAAGGGCCGTATCAACAGACTTTCCACACTGATACACATGTTGTGTAACATGTAAAGGATGTTCCAGCAAGGGACCATCTCTTATAAAGCGATCGATTAATCTTTCCATACACTTCAGTAAGAAGGAGGAAAGACTAATTAGTCTGAAGGATTTTGCCAGGTCATAGGAACTACACCCTGGCTTAGGAATAAAGATGACCTTTACTTGTCGCCAGGCTATTGGAACATGGCCAAGTGCTAGGCATCTTCGATAAATATTCACTAGGGGTCTCACCAGCATGTCCACTCCTTCCTGCAAAAGAGCTGGAAAAATGCCATCAACCTCTGGAGTCTTGTAGGGTTCAAAGGACTTTACAGCCCAGCAAACCTTATCAGGTGTTATCACCCTGCAGGCCAGAACTTGGTCACCAAAGCCAGAAAAACTGGTTGGGCCCAATGTGTCCGGATATGCCTCATTTCCAACTGCAAAGCTGCCAGGAAAGTGAGTGTCAAGACGGTGAAGCAGGGTTTGCCTTTGGTTGAGTGTATACTGACCCAAAGGTAGTTTTAATGAGCCAACTTCACCTACTTGTGGTTTACATAAAATGCGGCAAAGCCTAGCAGCAGCCGACATTTTCCAATGTTGGAGCAGTAGTCCTGCCAGCACAATTTCTTTCTAATGCGTATAAGATGCTTATACTCCTGTCGAACCTTGCGATAATCAGCCCAATTGGAAGTTGATTGAGATAATTTTGCTTGATTCCAAGCTCTCCTACTTTTCTTACAGAGGTCTTGGAGCTCCCTATTCCACCAGGGAATAGGTTTGCTCTTTTCCCTCTGTAATCTGCAGGAGTTCTCATATGAGGATGTAAGAGCTTGCTGTACAAAGTCAACAGCACCCTCTACGTCCTCTTTTGTTGAGCAACTAGGAGCCCAAGAACCCAAGCGACTACTAAGGTGATGCTTAAAAAGAGCCTAAATTAGTGGACCTTGGATTCCTGTACAACCTAGAAGAAAAGGAATCGGCATGTAAAGAGAAGCGTATCTGTCTGTGGTCAGATAGAGACTCCTCTTGTGAGACATGCCAATTTCTTATATCATCTGCGAGGTCGAGAGAACATAAGGTTAGATCAATAATCTCCTGTCTCTTTGCCACAACAAATGTAGGTTCACTTCCCCTATTTAATAAAATTAAATTGGTCGAGACTAAATGTTCAGCAAGTGCAGTCCCACGTTTATTGGTATTGCTGCTGCCCCACAAGGTGTGGTGAGCATTGGCATCACACCCAATAATTAGTGGTATCTGCTTTTTGCTGCAGTAGTCAACCAGAAGAGAAAAGCTCTACCTGGAGGTAAATGAGGAGAGTCAAAAGGCAGGTATGCTGATGTAACAATGATGTTACGCTAGTGCCCTGCACTTTTATAACTTAACTCAACAGACACCATGCCACGGTTGCTAAATTGTTGGAGGAGCACACTGGGTTAAGTTTCCATGAGGCAAGCACGCAAGCCCTTGGTCCATGTACCACACTCCTTACTAACACTATATATAATTTATCATTTAATCCACATACCTTGTTCTTATAGATCCAAGGCTGATGGATCAACGCTAGTTTTGTCTGCAGTTTTGCTAGGCAGCGACTAAGTGCACCAGTCGCACCTTGGCTATGCTGCAATTTAATCTGGAATAATTCCAGTACTGATTGGGATGGGAGAGTACTAGTACCAACCATCCTAATCTATGTAGGAATTAAGCGCTTATTCCAACTTGATATGTGTCATTAAAGTGACACGCCCAAGTTTGAAATAAGGCCTGAAATCCAGCTGCTTAAGCACCTGGACCAATGGATGGTCCACTCCCAGGACAAAGAAGGTTTGACCTTCTTTTTCCTCCCGTTTGTAGATTTTCCAAAGGCCAGTGCACAAACCAGGGTTCTGGTTTTGCAGTCTGGAAAACGCAGAATGGGATCCAAACAAGATGCGCCAAATCCATAATAGTCCAAACTGGGGTTTTTGAGATAAAATGCTCGAAAATGCATATTGCCGAGGTCAAAATGGCCTCAACTGTGGTAATTACCACAGTTTTCTGCCATAGGTATACTGTGACCCATTTTGAACTATTATGGATTTGACGCATGTTGTTTGGATTGCGTTACAGAGTCCCTGTCAACTAGGCCAGAGAAAAACACTGTGAACTTGGTCAACTATAGAAGTTCTGATTTGCTGCAAATGCGCAGATCAGCTCCTTCCCTAAGGTGGATCAAGATTAGCTAAGGTGTTCTTCAGCCAATCCAGAGTGAACTGATCTGCACATGTCATATAAAAAACGCCATGTGACAGGTTAGAAGAGTGAAACCTTGGAGGGGTCTGGCTAGTGCTTGCGACCTGATCCAAGGCTGTAGTTAAGACAGCAGTGAGTGTATCAAGCTTATCAGCTGGAATGCCGCCTTCACTGCTGAAGTCGACAATACCAACTTTCAGTGATTCCTCAACTGCTGCTTTATAACTAGAAGGTCTTTTAGACCTTTTAGCTGTTTGTGTCAGGCTAGTGGGTGTGTCATCCTTAGGATGTCGCCGCTTTGCCTGTTTGTTAGGCTTAGGAGTTGGGTGTGCAGCAGCAATTGCTTGCTGTGCTCCCCCACTACTAATTGCCCTAGATTTTGAGGGAGCTGGGTCCTCCTGAGCAGTATTCTGCCCAGTGCCCCTGCTCGAATCAGAACCTGTAACTTCAGGCAGGTTAGTGCCAGATCCCTGGAGGGCTCTGGCAGCAGGAGCCTGCTTACAAAGTTTTCGTTTCTGGGCCCCACTAAGTTGCTTGCGCAAATTTATGGAGCCCATTTCTCCAAAAGGTTCCCCAAGGGAGTCCCTTTTGCAAGTGTTCCAGTAGCATCGCATACAACTGCACCTGGTTCCCTTCGGCAACTGAGGAGCCACAAGTAGCTCGTCCACCATTGATGCCCTGTGACAACACACCACTAGTTGGGCTGCAAGTAGCATGACCGCCAACATTGCCTTGCAACGACACAGTGCTGGCTGGGTCTCCGGAGATTTTAGAACCCTCGTTCTGCCGGATAATGAGGGACAGTCTCTGATAATCCAACATGGTTATAATGGTGAGTTGGTTCATGGCTGACAAACTCAGCAAGTTGACAGTTAGGGTCCCAGTAAGGCCCCTAGTGATCCCTTAATAGGCTCACCCTGCCAACTTCTAACGGCCACCAACCACCAGTGATGCCCAGTAGCCACTCAAGCCCTGGGGAGCAGCTCTTGGTCTGACCTCTCAGTTAGCTTCATTGAGGTACTCAAACCCTCCACTGCAGTAAAGTGGCTGCTCATCAGAAGGCTCGATGAGAAACATTGGGAAATGATGTCTTTCGCCATACTAGTATTTTTAAGGCCATTTTTTGACCTTTAAAAAATATTGCACAACCCTCCCCCAGAACTTTGGTGCCACCCACCTATGCATCACACTGTGCCAGTCGACCGAAAATATGATTAGGGCTTGCTCGCTTGCTAATGTCATAAAAATTAGCTCGCTCACAAATGTCATAAAAATCGCGCTCATTAAATTTTAAACATTTCCAGCATGTAATGCAGCTTTTTAAAAAATCTATAAATGGCATCTTCGCTTTTTAGACCTATCATCAAAATAATACTGGTGGTAAAAGTTAAAGCCATTGCGCTGGGAAAAGTTGATTTGGCGGCCGGAATTAATTTCGGCTCTAAGCACTTAAACGTTTTATGCATCCAAGCATAACTAGCAATGTTTATTCATTCTTAATGCATTTTATTCATGAATCGTCATAGACAGTGGAATTTTGTCAAAGATGGTGTTTAATAAATAAATACATTCAGTGCTTAACTTTGTCTAGCTGTTTTAATCAAATTATTTATTGTTCCTCGTTCTTGCCCATGTTATGAACCATTATAAAATTTCATGTACAAATCTTTTTCAATTCGAAATGTTAGAACTATTAATTCAATGGAATTTCCATGACATTACATTATTTTTTATTATTAATATTATCATTACATTACATTACATTACATCATTATTCATTACATTACTTGTTTCATAGGACCAGTAGAATCGTAGCTACAAAATTTTTGATGGTTATTTCATAATGTTTCGAATTCCATTGAATTTGTACATCTTATGGGCTTTTTGCAATATAATTGTATTAAAGTCTAAATTAAGCGCCAATTTTTTTCAAGTCAGCCATGTCCGCTACAATTGACATTATTGGTGGGCTGACGTTTTTGCCCGAGGTCGGCCTACCGGGGAAGGATCCGTAGCGACATTAAAATTTGTTCGACCCCGATGAGTCACCCTATACAGGGGCGAAGCGGAATTAAGCCTTATGCTTAAGCATAGCAGTTTCTGGGACATATCCGATTTTTCGCAAAATTTTTAAAATGGAACAAAACTCCTTTTACACTATTTTTGGGCCATCAGGTAAAAACATCATATGCTACTACAATAATCTATTGACACCTGATGCGCATGTTAGAACAACAGGAATTCAATGCATAATCGGTCCGAGCTCAGTACGTAAAAACTGCTAAGTGAGGAGTCAGCATTGACAAAGGCTATTGGGTTCACCCAATAGCACCGGTTTTATATGCGTGTATGCGCGTTAATATATTCACTGAAAGGCTCGCATAAGACAACTCAGTCCGAGCTGGTGACTATACAACGAACACATGGTCTCCCATAAGTGGGTTAAGTGTATATTGATCCAAAAACATATAGTTCCTATTATTATAAAAGGGCTCGACAGACATGCAAATAGACACATGGAGTAACCTTATATGAAAAAGTATATTATTGTATTACGATTATTATATATTGACCGCTTCTGGGCATGACAGGGTTACAGTACTTTGGCCGCTGCATATGTTTTAAAATTGGATCGGACGCAATATAACCTACGCAGTGCTACAAGATGGGCAATGCTATAAGCCAGCACATAGCTGACCCTCCTATTTTGGGGGACCAACACCAATTTTGAGTGGTCTAAGCCAAAAATAGCTCAAAATAACATGTAAAAAGTCCTATTTTTCTGGTTTTTTCCTAATTTTGGGCAGGTCTGGACCCCCCTACCCAGTCCCCCCACAGCTACATTCCTGGCTATAAGATAGGACATGAAATAAGATACTGTTTGCTACAAGATAGGCCATGCTATACAATAGGATGTGATAGATACCCTGTGCTACAGGATAGGCAATGCTATAAGAGTGGACGTGATACAAGATACCCTGTGCTACACGATAGGCAATGCTATAAGATAGGATGGGATATAAGATACCCTGTGCTGGAAGATAGGCAAAGCTATAAGATAGGTGTGATATAAGATACCCCGTGCTACAAGATAGGCAATGCTATAAGATAGGACGTAGTATAAGATACCCCTTGCTATAAGATAGGCAAAGCTATAGAATAGGACATGATACAAGATATCATGTGCTAGATGATAGGCAATGCTATAAGATAGGACGTGATATAAGATACCCTGTGCTACATAGTAGGCAATACTATAAAATAGGACATGATATAAGATACCCCGTGCTACAAGATAGGCAATGCTATAAGATAGGACATGATTTAAGATACCCCATGCTACAAAATAGGCAATGCTATAAGATAGGATGGGATATAAGATACCCTTTGCTACAAGATAGGCAATGCTATAAGATAGGTGTGATATAACATATCCCGTGCTACAAGATAGGCAATGCTATAAGATAGGACGTAGTATATGATATCCCATGCTATAAGATAGGCAAAGCTATAAGATAGGACATGATATAAGACACCGTGTGCTACAAGATAGGGAATGCTATAAGATGCGACGTGATAAAAGATACCCTGTGCTACAGGATAGGCAATACTATAAGATAGGACGTGATATAAGATACCCCGTGCTACAAGATAGGCAATGCTATAAGATAGGACATGATATTAGATACCCCACGCTACCAGATAGGCAATGCTATAAGATAGCATTTGATATAACTTACCCCGTGCTACAAGATAGGCAATGCTACACGATAGGACATGATATAAGATACCCTGTGCTGCAATGTAGGCAATGCTATAAGATAGGATGGGATATAAGATATCCTGTGCTACAAGATAGGCAATTTATAAGATAGGTGTGATATAGATACCCTGTCTGTGCCATAACATGCAGTGATATAAGATAGGAGATAGCGTCTGTTATAACATATGAGTGATGTGAGATATCACGTGATATATGACACCCTTTGCTTCAACAAACAATAATTTTTAAAACATCAAATATATGGTTTCACCAAAAAAATTTTCAAAATTATCCCAAAACATCAAAAATATGGTTTTGATCAAAAAAATTTCGAGAACATCCCAGAACATCAAAAATAAGATTTTGGCTAAAGAATTTTCAAAACCATTCTGTAACGTCAAAAATATGGATTTGATCAAAAAATGGACGGCAAAAGACATTATAAAAAAATCCAAAAAATAAAATACGGTTTTTACCAACAACTTTTTTAGAAAATCCCAAAAACATCAAAAGTCCCGAAAAATAAAAAATACAAGAGACATATCAATTCCGTATAGCTATCAGGCCTAAGTTCAGCCCGGGCAACGCCGGGCAGCTCAGCTAGTTGGCTATATTTAAAAAATGCATTAGGCAGCGCCAGTATCTGAGAGGGGTTTTCACCAATCATAATCGAACATATAATTTTTCTGGCCAATTAGAATCGAATGAATAATTTTTCTGGTCAATCAAAATCAAATGAATAATTTTTTTGTCTAATCAGAATCGACTTATCCGCACTTCCAAAACGGAGAGAAAGGCAGATAAAAAAGGGACAAGAACGTATTTTTCCTCTATCCATCACGTTGTAGTAAACTTTAAAAAATCTGAACCTGACTCATCATTTAATGTGCAGAAATTCGGTTTAAACCAATTTGTAGCATTTGAATCGTTGTCAGTTTGTATGTGAAAAATTTCTGTTCCACATCCGATTTGAGATATTGATTAATAAAAAAACGGAAAAGTGTCTTTTCGTTCAATGTTACAACCTAATTTTGAACTTTACATCTCCAGAAATAACTTAAGATTGAGTTTTTTCGAACGCAAATCGCTGCGACGAGCAACCCCTTGAGCGTACGTTGTTTTTATATTATTTTACTTTTACCGACTTACAAGCAGAGAAGTTGGCGGGAAAATCTGAGACAAAATCCGTTTTTTACGTTATCCACTAGAATGTAAACTTTATACCCCCGAATCTAACTCCGTGTTTAGTGTAAAAAACTTTGCAGGTAAGCAAGAGGTAGCCCTTGGGTCCTAGTACATTTCTATCAGCAAAAACTTTTTTGGGACTCATAACCGAAATGCGACCCAAATTTGGCTCTATACACACACACACACATTAACACACACACACACACACGCACACACACACACACACACACACACACACACACACACAACAAACACATACACACACACAGACACACACAGAGACAGAGAGAGAGAGACACACAGATTTGCACTCTCTTCACACCAGGCATGAAGCTGGCCGTCCTATTTCAGGAGGGGGTCAACACCAATTTCTGAGAGGACTAAGCCCAAAAAGGATAAAATTAGCACAAAATAACGTTTACAAAGTACTATTTTTCCGATTTTTCTGAATTTGGGAGGGTCCGAATCCCCATTCCCCCAGAGATATGGAGATACGCACCTGCTTCACACTCTCCCTCAAGAAATAATGCGAAATTCATAAAACAAAAAATACTGTGTTTACATAATTTCATTTTCTGCAATTCTATATTATTAAATTGTATTATGCGTTTAGGCTGAGTTGATTACTAAGTGTCCACGACAACCGTCAAATTTTTTTACATGTTTACGTCAAAACTTTGCACGCTCATTACGCACTTGGTATTGTGTTTAAAGAAAAAGGGTGCATAATCATTTTTTATTACACATTCTTCAAAAAAATCATACCTCCCAGAAATGCCTCCAAAGTTGCTGCATAGGGGGTTACTTTCTAGGGATACCCAAGTATACAGGTACGCTATATCGCCATCTATGATATATACCGGAGGATGGCGCCCTTATCTATTCCATAGTTTCTTTTCTATGGCTATATCAGTTTTAATTCATAAACATATAACTTTACCATTTTATGAAGCAAGCGTAAAAGTTTTATCTTGCAAAGTTTTACAGTGTCGAATGTATACCGCGAGAAATTCTCTGTTAAGCGACCACTATACAGTTTTTCAATAATTTTGTTCTACACATGGCTTGTTAAGTAGGTAAACAAATATATCTATCTGCAGCAATACAGAACCTGAGAAGTCAAGCATTAAATTTTCTATCTATCTTTTCCCCCTTTCTTTAGATCCATAGGTCTCCATCCCCACCCCACCAAAAATGGAGTCCCTTCGTGACACATGTTTGCATTTCGAGAAGACCTTTCAGCTAAAGTTAATAGAGAAGTTTATTTTTCGCCGCTTATTCACGCAGTTTGTTTCATTTAACTTAGCGGTTTTCTTTGAAAGTTTTCAGTATGAATCAGGCTACAGAAGCGGTTTAAACTTTTGATGCTGTAATGCGGTTTAACACAGGCATGCGTCTCCAAGTGACTCGACATACTGTAGAATATTATATTAATTGTATAAGTTTGAAACACTTTTCTAATCACTTTAAAAACCTCAAATTTAAATGAAACAGACAATAAGTAGACTTTGCGGGTGAACGAAAACTCTCAGATTTATGCGGCACAATACATACTGCGCACCCGAATTCGTCCGAGAGTTGAAGTACCTGGACCTATTTCCCCTACCTATGGTCTGTTTGATTTATCCGAGGGCTTTTTCAGCAAATCTTTTCCTAGGCTACAGTAATTCTATCTTCCCTACTTACTGTAGGTCATTTTGAGATCACTGTAGCTTTGTCAGGGTCAAATGACTTTATATATAAAATTGCTAATTATTTAGCACTTTTATATATGAAGAAGGAAGGATTTTTCAATAAAATTTCTTATGGCATAATTTATTCTTGTCTTTCAGCAGATCTCGCGCATACAGCTTGTCATAAATCGACCGTTAAACACAACAGACATGCATTTTAAAGATCGCTGAAAACTTTCGCTTAGAGTAGATGGCAGAAGTCTGATCGTCGTCAAAGCAATACGAAATCAGTTGCTTCTGCAAGATTTTTATTTAGCGCATTTACTGTAGTATGTCACAACACTGTTTATAGTCTGTTTCATTAAGCTTTGCGGTTTTCTTTAGAATTTTATCCGCATAAATCAAACTACAAAATTGGTTTGAAAACTTGATATAGTAATATGTTTTTATGATGGCAGAGGTCTCTTACCATTGCTCGATATACCTACCGTGAAATATTACAACTACAGCATTACTTTTGAAAGAACGGCGGCCACTCGCCCCCTACTCAAATTTTCTGTCGAACGGTAATGTAAATCTACTACTAAGGCATACTTGAGCCTTCAAAATAATTTATACCAAAAAAGCTCTCAAATACATGAAGCAGACTATACATATGTACATACATATGTACCATGTTGAGAAGTTGCATAATTCTATTACTATTCTCATTTCGTTATATAAATCTTAATTCTAAAAACTATAAACAAATCATAAATTATATCTTAGGGCTAAAATAATTGACAGCATGTCTCACACTCCTACACTTTGTTTTCACTTTGTGTAAATTATTGTTCCCAGGCTTAGAGTTGTACACAGTGCTTAAATTATAAAAAATTTGTGCTTATTAGACTCAGCATTCTATGAGCTTTCAGATGATAACTTGTTTGTTATATTAAAATATGAAAACAACTCGATTTACACGCAGAAAACTGAGAGAAATTTGTTAAAAGTCTAGAACCATTGAAGATTTCCTTCTCAAATTAAAGGTTTTTTGAGATTGTAGAAAGAACCACGTACTATTATAATCAAAATTTATACTTCTTAGATAGCATTCTTTAAAACGCAACTATTTTGCTAAGTCCCACGCTCACATCTTGAAAACGCGTGAAGTTATTCAACGTTTGATGGCCAAAATTTGCACCTTTTTTGAGTACATATATTGTGGAAATCCGGTTTTTCAAACATTACTTTGGACAACTATAAATAAATCAGTTGGTTTACAGCAAAATAGTCATATATTTTGTGCTCTTTCATTTGAGCTATTGCTCAGCTTTTAGATTCTCTTGTTTCAGGCTGCAATCTCATTATAAAATTCAGGAAATTTTCAACTTGCGAATCAGAAATCAATCTTCATTGTACAATGAAAATGATGTGAACAGGTCATTTTTCAATATTCAAAGATTTAGAGTCTCTTAAATTATATAGCCGTATGCTCGCTCGGTACGTGTGCTATAAGGCAAGTTGCAGATGTCAAATCCAACAATCTTGCATGAGAGGCAATATAGCACACCTTCACACATATTCATTACAACATGTGTTAATTATGTGAATCAATTTCAGTAATCTTGGTTAGATTTTTAGCACTCTCCAGCTGAACTGGAATTAGGAGAGCTTCGAAGAATTTCAAAGAAAGTGAATTGTTTAAAGTGATTTAATAAAATTTCGTCTATTTTTTGACAAGCAAGTTGTTCTTTAAAGAAACTGCTAAAGTTCATGTATGTTCTGTAAAGAGAGCAAGCTCAGTGATGCCAGGTTGGCAGTTTTACTTCCATTTTGCAATTCTGTTGTAATTTTTTGGAAGTTTTCACTCCTATGCTTAACCATAAGGTGGCAGGTTTTTGAAGGCCCTTGGTAGGGCTTTTTTGGGCTGCTTTCGTACACAATTTTGCAGGTTTCTGAATATAAGCAATGCCGTAATTACATCTAGCATGAAGTACCGGAAATTTTTGAAACTTATTCATTTACATTAAATTATGCGACTTTCTGAATCAGTGGCGGATGTAGGATTTTCCTAAGGAGGGCAGTGCCCCAGCTTTTTCAAAAGCAGTCAAGAATAGGCCTGGTTTTCAAGAAAATTTTTTTTTCAAAAACCACATTGAGGGTGCCGAAATTATTTTGACCCTCATTAGAGGAACGCTCTGATACGATATTCATTCAATGGCGAAAAAACGAGCTAGTGATCCGAAATTCGATCTCGAGTCGTGCGGCAAGTGCAGAGGTCATGTGGACGACGATGCAAAGGCGCTTCGCTGCGATTTTTGCGACAAGTGGTTCCACGCTGGTTGCCTTGGCCTGACGGACGTTCAGTTCAACGTTATGGCCGATTTGGATCAATTGTATTTTTGCCCCATCTGTTTGCCGATGGGGAAACGCATGTTTTCGCTCGAATCTAAGCTCACCAGCTTGGAAAAACGGTTCGCTTCATTCGAATCTACGGTTACAAGTCGTCTCGACAAGCTGGCTGATCTGGTCACGAAAAATCCTGCTCCGAACAATCTAGCCGCTGTCCATCCACCGATGGATCTCAACAAGATGGTCATTAGTGCTGTTCGTGATACGATGGAAGCCGAGTCAAAAAAGACCACTGTCGTCCTGGAAAACTTCGCTCCGATCAATCAAGACGAGAAATTGGACGATGATGTCAAGCGTTTTGCCTCACAGACCGGTTTCGACACGACAAAACTCGTCAGCATCCGTCGGTCGGGCCCTGTCATCGTCTCGAGGAAGGACAATTGCGATTTGCCACGGATCCTTAAGGTAAAGTGTGATTCCGAACAATCAAAGGCCGAATTGATCCGTTGCGTTTCAAAATTTTCTGATCGAGGCCGTCGATCGAAGGTCTATGCCAGACCTGATCGCACTTGGCAACAGCGCGAAACCCTTCGCCATTTGAACGCTGAATTGGCTGAAAAACGGGATTCGGGCGAGATGAATTGGTTCATCAATCGTAATTCTTATGAGTTGAAGCAGTTTAAGCGTCTTTTGCCTCGCCCTTAGGGAGTTCACGCCCCTACTGTTCCTGTTAAAAAGCTAAATTCTAAGAAAATCAATATCAACTGTGTTTTATTTAATGCTAGAAGTTTGCAAAATAAGATATCTGAATTTCATGCTCTACTTTCTTCAGAACGTTATGATTTAGTGTTCGTCTCTGAGACATGGTTACATGATCATATTTCTGATGGCCTTATTTGTCCATATGCAACTTATTCTGTTCACAGATGTGACAGAATTGGCTATAGGGGAGGAGGTGTCGCACTCTTTTTCAAGAAGTCCCTAAAAATCAACAATGTTTCTATTGTGGAAGAATTCTTGTGTCCTGAAGTATTAGTTTGTGATTTTCACTTGTGTAAAAAATCTGTCAGATTCATAATGTGTTATCGTCCACCCCAATATGACTCAGAAATCGCTAATAAGTTAAGTAAATTATTTGAACATTATGTCGAAAATGCTCAAAATTGTATCCTACTAGGTGATTTTAATTTGCCTGATTTGAATTTGAATATTATTTCTGCTTATAGAAACCCTGTGACACAAGTATTTTATGATTGTTTTGTCAATCTTGGTCTTATACAATTATCTTTTGATCCAAATAGAGATGAAAATATTCTTGATCTAATTTTGTGTACTTCCAGCAATCTTGTCTTCAATGTATTAACTACTGAACCTTTCTCTAATAGTGATCATTGTAGCATTGAGTTCAGTTTACCTGCGTCTGTAGTACCCAACCAAACTTCCCTTGAGTATGACTTTAGAAAAGCGGACTATGCATCTATCGAGATTTTTTTAGCCTCTATCGATTGGCACCTCTGTTTTACCCATTGCATTAGCATTAACGATTTTTATGTTGTTTTTCTTGACATAATTAATGAGGCTATATATCGATACGTTCCCTTTAAGCATACTGTGCATAAAAAATCACTGCCAAAGTCGTGTCGTAAATTGCAAGTAATTAAAAAGGAACTTTGGGAAAAGTATAAAAAGAGTCGTTGCCCTGTTATTTTAAGCAAGTATAAGAAGATTACTAAAGAAATTAAATTTGCTTTGAAAGATCTTTTCACGAGGGAGGAACGTAAGCTTTTAAATTCTCGAAATGTAAAAAATTTTTATTCTTTCGTAAATGACCGGTTAAGAAAGACAAAGTCAGCTTCAATATTAATGTGTGATGGTAGGATGATAGATAATGATTTTGAAAAAGCTAATGCTTACAACTCTTTTTTTGCGAGTAATTTTGTTATTGACGATCTTGTTTCTCCCCATTTCGCAAACAGAGTCAAAAGTGATGCTCATCCTCTTTCTGTAAAATTTGATGTTCTGACTATTTCTGAATCCATAAGTAGGCTTAAGCCCACTTTGTCGCTTGGCCCCGATGGCTTGTGTGCATATTTTATTAAAAAGTTGAAAACAGTGTTGCTCTCACCTTTAGAAACCATCTTCAACGTTTCTTATCAAAGTGGAAAGATACCCGATTTTTGGCGAAAAGCTGTTGTGATCCCAGTTCATAAAAAGGGGGATATGTCATCAGTTGATAACTATCGTCCAATTTCCTTATGTTGTGTTTCTTGTAAATTAATGGAATCTATAATGAACATGTCCTTGCTTTCTTATCTAGAGAAGCAAAATCTGCTAAGTGAAAAACAGTTTGGTTTTAGAAAAAATAGATCATGTGCGTTACAACTTGTTGAGTGCAAAAATCAGTGGACCAAATTTCTAGATGAGGGAATTCCTGTTGACATTGTCTACATTGACTTTTGTAAGGCTTTTGATACCGTGTCACACAAAAAACTGCTAATTAAGTTGGCATCTTATGGACTGAACAAACTCTCTTTTAATTGGATCGAAAATTTCTTGACTAATAGATCCCAAGTCGTTAAAATTAAAAATTCTTTATCTGATTCCATTCCTGTTACCAGTGGCGTGCCCCAGGGTAGTATACTAGGTCCCACACTTTTTTTAATCTTCATTAACGACTTATGTGAAATGCGCCAAAACAGTAATTTTACTTTGTTTGCTGACGATATCAAACTTTGGAATCTATCATCCAATTTCATGACACTTCAAGCTGACATAAATTATGTGCATGAGTGGGCCAATACATGGCAATTAAAAATATCAGTTAATAAATGTTTAGTTCTATATCTGGGTAGTTCAAACCCTAGGCATTCTTATCACATAAATGATTTCTATCTTTCTACTGACACACTTTGTGTAAAAGATTTGGGTGTTTTTCTGAATTCTAATTTATCGTCCAGATCTCATTGTGAATATATTGTGAAAAAAGGCATGCAGTTAAGCAATCTGATCTTGCGTAGTTTTATTTCTAAAGATAGATTATTACTTGTTAAGGCCTTCATTACTTACGTTCGACCAGTGCTTGAATTTTGCTGTGTTTTGTGGAGTCCTTACCTGCTGTGTGATATCACCTCCGTCGAACGGGTTCAAAGAAGGTTTACGAAACGAATTTTTAGTGATAAAAATTTGACATATGCTGAAAGATTACACGAACTTGGTCTGGACACTCTTGAGCTAAGACGCCTCCATAACGACCTAACATTAGCCTTTTCTATTATCAAATGTAAAGCTCTTCCTTTCAAGGATTTCTTCACAATTAATTTAAATTCTAATCGAGCAGCAAATTCTTGTAAACTTCTCGTCAATCATGTAAATAAAAATTGCAGAAAATTTGATTTTTGTAATCGAATAATTCCTATCTGGAACTCTCTACCTGAACAGATTATAAGTGCTCCAAATAGACACGTTTTTCTGACTAAACTTAAAAGATTAAACCTTTCTAAATTTCTTAAAGGGGCGTAAGTAAGAGCAGTTTTTTCTATTGCCTTTACGTTTACCCTGCTTCGTCATACTTAATTTGTTTTGTCTTTCATGTATTTTCATTTTCGTTCATTCGTCCTATCCATGTATGTTAATATTTTCTTTTGACTTAGTGGATAAATTGTTGTTGTTGTTGTTGTTGTTGTTGAAAATTTTACCTGTTTTTTGAAAGGTTATCTGGTTTCTGAAAAAAGGTTGCCTGATCCCTGAAAAAGGTTGCCTGCTGCTTGAAAAAGTCTGACTGGTTCCAGAAGAAGGTTGTGTGGTTTTTTAAGAAAAGATTGTCTGGCTTATGAGAAAAAGGGAGTTTTTGAAGAATATGGTGTGAACCAATTCTGCGCCATTCCTGCAAAACTGCCGGCATTGGTGTAGCTGGTTCACATATGTATTAAGATAGCCACGTTATAGTTACGTATACACCTAGTAGTATCCGGTGAAAGCTGCCACCTAACTGGTTTGATTTTTGGTCAGTCCATGATACTAAGCCTAAGCCTAATCAGCTGGTAAATCAGCAAAACATCACGAATACCTTGCAAACTTTATCGAAATTAACCAGCGTTAGTCGATTGGTTATGGTGCTGTACTTTAGAGCAAGGGGTCCCGTTTGAATCTCGACTGCCAGCAACTTTCTCTCGTTTCCTCAGATGCTATCGACTGCACGCATACGCCCCCATATATATGACTATCTTAATACATATGTGAACCAGCTACACGAATGCCGAACTGCCATACAATTGCGCTAAAACGTACTTTGTGTCACTAAAAGACGCGGAAAAAATTAATAAACCAAATCCATACAAAACTCACAGAGTTAAGGTCAGCGAACGACCGGGCCCGGGCCTGCAGTGTATTATATATGTACTCATATATATATAGAGGAGCCATGTTAGCATATAGTCACTCTGAACTGTTAATTAAGTATATCCTGTCATAGTGCAGTGCCGTGGTGCTGCGATTTAGCTGAAATGGTAAATAGTTAGCCTAGTAGGAAACAATTAGCATAAATTGGAAAAAGCTAGCTTCAGCAGGAAAATGAAATAAACACACGATTTCAAATTTTATTCAACAAATCTAGTACTCAATTTTTTTAATTATACAATTCGTAGGACATTTCTTTCAAATTATATTTGATGAACAACAACTTGTCAACGTTTTCGGGTCTTAATAATGCAGCAGAAATAAACATTTGCACATACATATACATAGCTTTGTTAGTATTATTTACTTTCTGCTACACTTAGCCGTTGGTTCATTTCTGTCGCCTTGATTCAGAATTTTTTGAACTTCCTCCGATAGCACTTGCTTAGCTATCAGTGCATTTCCCTTGTTCGAGAATTTCTAAATCATTTTACGTTTTTTCTCTATGCATTCAGATAAAAAATAATAAAATAAATATTAATGGCTATGTCATTTTGAAGCGCGGATCCAAGATGGTTGCTATTGCGTAATTTTCGTTCTCTTCGATGCTCTTAAAATGCTCACGTGCGTCTCCACCATAAAAATAATTGTTAATCAACTTACTAATTTCATCTTATGTTGATCCGCAGAAAGTCACATCAGCCTCAGATAAAGTACGTAAAATTTTCCTAAAATGCTTACTAGAAGGCTATCTTATTTATGTACTTAGCATAACTAATAAAAACGAAAGAAGGGAGAAAAAGGTGACTCAAAATAAAAATGAATTTGAAAGGGAATTGAATGAAATGAAGGTATAATTATCTTAATAAATAAATGAATAAGTAAATAAACAAGTAAATAAATGAATAAATTAAATAAATAAATATAAATAGATAAATGAGTAAATAAATAAATAAATATAGTCTACACTAAATAACTAAATTAGTAAATATAAAGGAGCAAGTTTGGAGTTAGTTCAATTAGTCTTAAAAACGCCATGCATCAGCCGATAAGCGCATACTGAAATGGACCTTCTCTGTTTATTTTTAGCAAGCATATTTGCATAATGCTATTCTTGTTCTACAAGATGGCAGCAATGTGAGAGCTAAAACGAACTGTGTATTGAGCATAATAATAAAATAGAATGAATTAAAAATTTCAGGCCCGGGCCCGGGCCGGTCCTGAAAATCGGGCCCGGGCCCAGACGCCTGAAGACCGGCCAGGCCCGGGCCGGGCCCGGGTACCCAGTCGATCCCTGGTTACGGTACTTCAAACATCATACTTACTTCGACATTTCACCATTTTGAGCCACTTTAAGGAGATTTTTGCAGTTTATCAAAGGTTTCCAATTTTTACTAATTAATATTTTCCTGCCATTTTCAAGGTCACAGATTACAAAAAATTAAGTTAAACTGCGTGGAAACCAAGATTAAAGAAAATTTTTCTGTAATTTTTCGCCCAAATTTTCAAGAAATTTTTTTAAATTTCACTATTTTTAGCATTGTTTACATCCAGTTAATGATTTCTACTTAAATACGATTCAAACAGCATTTTTGGATTTTCTTAAAGTTCCAACCATTTGAAGATTCAAACAGTGGAATGCAGAGTAACATGTACCCAACTTAGGTCGACCTAAGCATCTATACATCGACCTGAGCATCTATACATTGACCTAAGCATCTATACGTTGACCTAAGCATCTATACGTTGACCTAAAGCATCTATACCTCGACCTAAGCAGGTGCGACCTCGACCTAAGCAGCCGAAAACACCTTCTCAGATAAACTAAGCCTAAGCCTAAGCGTCATTTGAGCAGAAACTTAATTTTTCACATTATCTAGAGAGGAAGAACATGCAAAAAATTGTTTTTTTCAAATTAAAAAATTTTCAAACAAAATTTTTTTCCGTAAAATAAAAGTTATTTTTTCGTAATCAGCGACCTTGAAAATGTCAGATACAAATGTTTTCAGCCCAAATTTGGAACATTTTTGATGAACTGTAAAATACCTCACTTCAATGTAGCTATATCCTGAGTAACTCTTCACCAATATTGGTCCGTTTTTCATAAAATTTTTTTCCGCGCTTTCTTTATGCATGTCCTCCTCATTTGAATAAATATCGTTTCTTTCCACGTACATCTGCAAGTTTTCCATTCACACCATATAGTAAAGTTTAGCCTGGTGTTGAAAAAAGGTTCTCTGGTTTTCTGAAATAAGGTTGCCCGTTTCATTAAAGTTGCCTCGTTCTTGTGAAAGGTTCCCTGGTTTCTGAAAATGGTAGTCTGGTTTTAGAATAAAAATTTGTCTGCTTTCTAAACAAGGTTGCCTGGTTCCTGAGAAAAGGTTGTCTGACTCGTGGAAAAGGTTGGTTTGTCCCTTAAAAAGGTTGGTTTGTCACCGAAAAAGGGCTGCTTCCATGAAAAGGTTGGTTGGTTCCCAAAAAGGTTGGCTTGTTCCTTAGAAAAAATGGTGGGTTCCTTAAAAAGGTTGGTCGGTTCCCAAAAAAGGTTGCTTGCTCCCTTAAAATGGTTGATCGGTTACCAAAAAAGGTTGGTCGGATCCCAAAAAGGTTGGTTGGTTTTCAAAAATGGTTGCCTGCTCCCTTAAAAAGGTTGGTCGTATCCCAAAATTTTTTATCAGTTCCCAAAATAGGTAGCCTGCTCCCTTAAAAAGGTTGGTTGGTTCCCAAAAATGGTTGCCTGCTCCCTTAAAAAGGTTCTTCGGTTCCCAAAAACATTGGCTGGTTTCGCGAAAAGGTTGGCTGGTTCCCAAAAAAGGTTGCCTGTTCCCTTGAAAAGGTTGGTCGGTTTCCAAAAAAAGTTGGCTGTTCCCATTAAAAGGTTGGTTGGTTTGCAAAAAAAGGTTGTCTGCTACTTAAATAAGGTTGGTCGGTTCACAAAAGGTGGGTGCTTCTTTGAATAGGTTGGTCGATCCTCAAATCAGGTAGTCTGCTTCTCAACAAGGGTCACCTGGAGTTGTCATGCACTTGGAAAAGGTTACTTGGTACATAGGTAGCAAAAGTAGTTTTTCTTATTTGCTTCTCAAGTCGTCATATTTAGACTGTCAATTGACCTTCAGCATGTATCTATTGCTATGTACAAAACATAGCCCCCATCCCGGTGACCCTTTGCCCCATTGCAGGATTAGTCCGGCCCATTGCCGGTTGAGGGCGATATGGGGCATTGCCCAGGTGTGGGTGAAACTACAAGAAATTTTTCGGCGCTTCGCACCGAATCGATTTAATTCTTACTTGTTAATATTCTTTAAGCCGTGCCGCGTCAATTGCAGCATTTTTATCGACAATTTGATCTAGAACTTTACTACGATTGAAAATCCTTATCTTCTGCACGGATTTGGTTAGTTTTTGTAATGCGAAAATGCTTTTTTAGAGAGGTGAAACTATAAAAATACTTGTTATTATTGTTTTAGCTAGCGCTAACGCCAATTGCAGCATTTTTATCAATAATCTAGTCCATAGAACTCCACTACGATTGAAAATCCTTACCTTCTGCACAGTTTTTGTAATGCAAAAATGATTTGGAGAGCTTAAATTTCAAAATTCTCTGGTGCTTCGTGCCATTTGATAAATTATAGTTTCAATTGTCAAAAATGACTTCAGAATTGGCTAGAATGCTTTACTGAAGGAAGGAAATTCGAGTTTCAACATAAATAATGTATACTGATTGTGATATTTCTTGTAGAGCGCGAAATTTTTATACAAAAAGTGCATCAAACACCGCTATTACATGTGTACATAAGATTTTCTACTTAAATGACACTGATTTTTCAACACAGGCGCTCTATTTTTATACCTTTTTAGACCTCCCAAAAAACGTGGATAAAGGTCGGAAAGAGTGAAAAAAATTTTGGGTCTGGTCTATAATGTCAACCAAATCGCTGGGAAAAAAACGGTGCTCCGCAATCCTGCCACCGCTTTTTTCCAATTTTTGGTCTATTTGTCAACCAAAATTTTGAAAAGTGGAAAAAATTTTTGGGCTTAGTTGGCAGTTGTGGAAAATTTTTATAATGCAAAAATGCATTTTAGAAAGGTGCTTTTTATTGACATTTAGGCCGCGCCATGCCAACTTCTGTATTTTTATTTTCAATTTGCCCTGAAACATGACTATAATAGAATTTGAATTGAGCATTAAAGTAAGAAATGTTCTTTGTAATGATAAATTGAATGATTATTCATTTAGAACGAAGGATAATTGAGGGATTTATTTATCACAGTAGATGAGCATGGTCAGCAGGAATTCACTTTCCTATAGAAATCTGCGCGCATAATCTTATGAAATAAAAAATAGAATCCGGCCTTCCACAATTATCAATTAATTAACGAATCCAAATGACTTGAAGCTGCATGCTTTTTTTGCCAAAAATGAGCTCTATCTATGTAAACATATATTTCATAAAATGAAATTTTTTTATCATCTTATCTCTAAATTGTAATTGTATGTTTGCATGATTTATAGCTAATAACAGTGTTTTTTGTACAAGGTCCGTTTGTACATGTACAAAGATGGTCCCTAAAAGTCTTTGTCATTTTGTACATACAAATTTTTGTATACTATAATAAAGTACAGTAGCGATTATAGTGTGGTAGAACACAAAAATGCAAGTTCTGCCATTATAAAGATATATAGAACACACAATTACTCATTTCGGCGTGAAGCGCCAAGAATTTCTGCGAATTTCAGACCTTTTTTGCAATTTTTTCTTTCCAAAAATCTTTGTATATACATGTACCAAGACGGTCCTGAAAAGTCTTTATACACCGGTAAAAATCTTTGCCAAGTACAAAAAAACACTGGCCAACAATGATGTAAAAGCTGCTCCAACATTATACTGAATGCATTTTTCAGGAAACATTTTTTTCAAAAAAAACATCATAGCGAAAAGATAATCTACAGTAGTAAAGGAGAAGTGAATAAAAGCAAAAAGACTTCATTTTAGAGCTTTTTGGTTATATAAAAAATGTATACCAAAATTCGAAAATGTGGAAAAAAATTTAGGCTTGGTCTATAATGTCAACCAAATCCCTGGGGAAAAAAACTGTGTCCTGGACAAGCTTTTAATGCTACTCTGATACCGCTAGTGGTTGCCAATTTTTAGTTTTTTCCACAAAATTCAGGGATTTTCGCTTTGAGGGTTTTCATTGTTTTGTTTGTGGTTTTTCTGTAAGAATATGAGTCAAACTTATAAGGTCCAGAAAAAAATCGAGTTTAGTCGAAGTCATTTGAGGAGTTACAGCCATTTGGAAATTGATCGTTTTTGTAAACGTGGTGGATAATAAAAAAGAAATTTTTAGGATTGTTTGACCACTTAATGGTAATGAAAGCTATTGTACAAAATTTAGGATGCTCAAAAATGATCTTGCGTCTCGCTCGTTCATTTTGCTCACTTGGCAGCAAGCAAGTTGTTGTTGGGTATTATGTAAGTAAGTAAGCTTAAGCCTATAAACAACAAGGGGCAAGTTTCTTAGGGAAGTCAATTTGACTTCGTAGGTCTATGGCTTAAGTCAATGGCTTAAATAACCTTCACAGATTACTGTAGAGACCCCCAGAATTCTATTTTAAGTAACATTTTTGGCAATTTACCCTATCCTGACCTCACAGAATTTGTGCTGCCCATATGGCGCAGTGGAAGGTCCGATTGTACCAGTATTTTTTTTGTTCAAGTTCCATTTGTACATGTATAAAGATGGTCCCCAAAAGTCTTGTACATTTTGAACATGCAAATTTTGGAGTTTTTGAAGAATATGGTGTAAACCGATTTTGCGCCATTTGGGCAGAATTTTTATACAATTGCGCAAAAACGATACTTTATGTCACTAAAAGACGCGGAAAAGAATAATAAACCAAATCCAACAAAACTCACAGTACGGTACTTCAAACATCGTACTTTGACATTCACCATTTTGAGCCACTTTTTTGCAGTTTATCAAAAGCTTCTAATTTTCACTAAAAACATATTTTCCTGCCATTTTCAAGGTCGCAGATCACAAAAATTAAGTTAAACTGCGCGGAAATTAAGATTAAGGAAAATTTTTTCGTAATTTTTTGCTGCACAAATTTTCAAGAAGTTTTTCTTAATTTCACTATTTTTAGCATTGTTTACACTAGTTGAAGATTTCTACTTGAATATGATTCAAGCAGCATTTTTGGATTATCTCAAAGTTCCAACTATTTGAAGATTCAAACAGTGGAATGCAGAATAATATGTATATACAGGTCAACCTAGGCATCTATATATCGAGCTGAGCATCTATACATTGACCTGAGCATCTATACCTCAATCTAAGTGGGAGCGGCCTCGACCTAAGCAGCCGAAAACACCTTCTCAGATATACTAAGCTTAAGCCTAAGCGTCATTTAACCAGAAATTTGAATTTTCACATATCTAATCAAGTAAAATGCCAGAAAAAACATGCAAAAAATAGTTTTTCTAAATTTTCAAACAAAATTCTTTTCTGCGCAATAAAAGTTATTTTCTCATAATCAGCGACCTTGAAAATGTCAGATAAATATGTTCTTAGCCCAAATTCGGAACATTTTGGTAAACTGTAATATACCCCACTTTAATGTAGCGATATCCAAAGTAACTTGTTCAATCCTTTTTGCTCACATCGCCACAGACTTTTCCTGATGTCCTGGTTTTCGAAACACCTAAGATCCACATTTATATTCTCGCTAACATTGCCTTCCATCTGAGTGCATTTAAGACACAGTAAAGTACCATAACCAAGGAACGACTGGGCGCTCGGTCGCGGTCCTGGCCGGGCCTAGCAGGCCCAGTCCCGGCCTCAGAATGGCCGGGCCTGGGCCGGGCCTAATAGATTATGCAAGGCACTCAACTTACCTAACTTAGAGAAGCATGTAATGCTGTACATGCGTACATAAGCTGAACCTTTGTAGCACGTGAATCAGTAGGCATTGTCTGTCTATCCATTTTGCACTTAATTTGGACTGATGCAACTCGTTATATTCGTGTGTTCCCGATCTCCATATCTGACGCGTGAATCTTATATTATGCATTCATACGCATTAAAATCGTGCATAAAATAGAATTTTTAAAATACTCATATGTCGACTTTTCCGCAAATAATGGGAATGATATATGTATTCAAAAAACCATAGCATTATTGTTGTTATACTGACAACTTGACTCTGCTTAAGCGCGATAAGAGTGTGCAACCCTTACAATTCAACATAAAGAGACATTGGTATGAATATTAATTTATGCAAAAAGTGTAAAGATTCCTTTTGTTGTCTACGTGACAGTGAGCTGATAATAGCTTGCTCAAGAGAATTCGAGCCTTGTCTCAAAAAATTCTGTCGAAGAAAAAGCAGTTTTGTCGGCAACCTATGTGCCTGTGACTATTCCTTTGTAGCCTTAGCTTTTTTTATTCTACTTAAGCAAAAATTTACTCCGAGAACTCGTCCAAACGAGTAAATATAATCTTATATTATTCCACTCACATGATTAGCCACTATCTTGTGACTGTGTGTTCTTATTGCTAAGATCGATCGATGTCTTATGTGATTAACTTCTTGTTTAAATCAATTATGTCCATTCTGTATCACTGTGACCTATTGATTTTGCGTACCACTTCCTCACAATTGACCTATTGATTTTGCGTACTGCTTCCTGACAGTTTTTTTGTACTTCGGCAAAGATTTTTCCCGATGTACAAAGACTTTTCGGGACTGTCCATGTACATGTACAAAGATTTTTGGGAAGACAAAAACTGCGAAACAGGTCTTAAATTTGCAAAAGCTCTTCGGCGCTTCACGCCGGAATGAGTAATTGTATGTTCTATATATCTTTATAATGGCAGAAATTGCATTTAAAAGGAAAAATGTCAAGTTTTCCGACGCTTTACGCCGTATTAAGACGGTTTTTAGTGATTTTTGCCCTTAGAGACCCAGAAATCAGCTAAAATACACTACCAAAAGTCGAACAACCTCTTTTTATCACACTAAAATGGCTACTGTACCATATAATAGTACCCAAAAATTTGTGTGTACAAAATGTATATACAATGATTTTCAGGAAGACGAAATACTGTAAAAAGGTATGAAATTCCCGGAAATTTAGTTTGTCCTATATATGTTTAAAATAGCAGAATTTGCATTTGGAATCGAAAAATTTGACATTTTCGAATTTCGGCGCTTCGCGCCGTTTAGAGACAATTTTCAGTAATTTTTGGCGTCAGAAACCTAAAAATTAGCTAAAATACACTACTAAACATTGAAATCCCCGTTTTACCGCACTAAAATCGTTACTGTACTATATTATAGTACACAAAAATTTGCATGTACAAAATGTACAAAGACTTTTGGGGACCATCTTAGTACATGTACAAAGGGACCTTGTACAAAAAACACTGCTTCCTGGTAATGTTGAGAAATTGTTGTTCTTAAAATCTGGTTTCCGTGCTATTGGTTACAAAGCGTTCACTTTAAGACGCTGACTATGTCTCTGAATAGAGGATTTCTGATGTCTCAGTGCGCAAATGTATTTATCAATTTGTGCCTATATCATGCAAGGCCCAAGGCCTACCTATTATTTATTTACCAAGGCCCGGTCCCGGTCATGACCAAATTTTGGACCTGGTCGTTCGCTGACCGTAACTATCTTCACCAATATTGGTCCGTTTTCCTTGAAATTTTTTTCCCGCACTTTCTTTGTGCATGTCCACCTCATTTCAACCAATATTGTTTCTTTCTACATACATCTGCAAGTTTTCCGTTCACACCATAAAGTAAGGTTTAGCCCACATTTTTGTGTAATATATAGTACGGTAGCGATTTTATTGTAATGAAACAGCGTTTTCGATCTTTGGTAGTGTATTTTACTTGATTTCTGGGTTTCTGACCATATATACATAATCTTGGGGGGTTTGGGGGGTTTTTTCACCCTCCCACAGAATCATTTTTCACCCTCCGCAAAAAATTTTCACCCCCCCAGAATTGGCGATTTTTCAAAAGTTTCCTAAACTTACCTGAAAATTGGTAGAAAAATTGTCTTTTTAAGGGTTTTTGGCTGTCTATTTGCTCAAAATCGCCGAATTTTTCGGCGCTTCGCGCCATAGATTCATGTTTTAAGCGATATATTGGTCAATTTATTTGACTTTTTTCGAAATTTTTTTATGATTTCATGCTTTAGAAGGATAGAGTATCGTCAGAAACGCCAAAAAACGACGTTTTTCAACGCGTACCGGTCATTTTTGGGTCCAAAAAAGGCACTTTAGGTTTTCACCCCCCCCAGAATTCTCATACTGTGCAATGTGCATGAATGTTTCTGACCCCAAAAATTACTAAAAATTGTCTCAAAACGGCGCTAAGCGCCGAAAAATTGGAGAATTCTACTCCTTTTTACAGTTTTTTGTCTTCCCAAAAATCTTTGTACATTTTGTACACAAATCTTTGGGCAATATAATATCGTACAGTAGCGATTTTAGTAAGGTAAAACCAGAGTTGTTCGACTTTTGGTAGTGCATTTTAGCTAATTTCTGGTCTTTACGGGCAAAATCACTAAGAATCGTCCTTTTCCTTTCGAAATACAATTTCTGCCATTATAAAGATATATAGAACACGCAATTACTCACTTCGGCGCGAAGCGCCAAAAATTGCTGCGAATTTCAGACCTTTTTTGCAATTTTTGTCTTCCGAAAATCTTTGTACATGTACAAAGACGGTATCGAAAAGTCTTTGTACATCGGGGAAAATCTCTACCAATTACACAAAAACCGTGATCTGGCGTGAAGTGCTGGAAAAATTTTGACGTTTTTACTGATTTTGTCCTCAAAAATGCAAAAAGATGTTCCATGAGCTCAAAATCGCGCGACAGTAACTGTCTAGTTGACCCTTAAGGGAGCATACCCCATCAACCCCTCTATGTGCATATATGGTGCTAGGATGCATACCTGGATTAAGTTCCAATTTATACAACTGTTTTTGTTCTACTCAATCCAAGCAAGCTCATTCGAAGATTATAATTCAACTTTAAGATGGAGGGCATTTACGTGCAAAACTATTTTCCACTATTACTGTTTCCCACCATGGGGGAACTTTTTATGCACCGAAATAGTTAGTTAGAGCGGGTCACGTGTTTGAGACCCGGTAATTTTCTAAAAAGTTCCTGTAAAAAAGATAGTTCAGCTGACTTAATGATGGAAATTTGGATGAGAGTATGACCGATTAGTACCGACTTTGTATTTAGAGTAAGTTATAACATATTGCTATAGTCTGTTCCATCCCGAACGGACCATTTTTGTTATTTGGCTCATTACTGTAGCAGAATATTTTACGGGTTAGGTTGTTGTTACAGTCTGTTAGATGGACCTTATGTTAAGCAAAGCACATTAAACATCAATAAGAAGAGTTTAAAGCAACCAACCACTACGAGAGTACCTATAACTAAAGATGTGAGTTGTGGATTGAAAATCTATTACAGTACCTGATAAGAATGAATTAAATAAAAAGTTGCTGTGTTTCTGGTTTACCCTACCTGTTCTTACAAGCACAGATAAATTTCACAATTTTGTTTGCAATCCTATCGATGTTCTGTAGTCTACTCATCGGTAAGATGGCCTTATCTTTTCGGAAAGTGCAACAAACTGGAGTGTTGCTTAAAACATAGTTGGAAGTAATTAGTAATTAGGTAATTAATTAATTAATAATTAATTAATTATTAATTAATTAATTAATTAATAATCAATTAATTATTAATTAATTAATTAATTAAGAAGTAATTAAAATAATATTTTTAACAGCTTTTAACATACTTTTAACATAATTGGTTGGCCCTGCGAGTTCTTCCAGGTTCACTGAATTTTCGCATAGTTTCTCGGGAATATTTTCATCATATGTAAATACGTATATTAAGTGAAACACATAAATTCTGCATCTTTTAGCGCGATATTTCAATAAGTTCTTTGCATGCCCTTTATGTGCGGATTTTTCGAAGACTTTAGGCTTAGGTCGATTATGGCATTATGGTTTTGCTGAGTAATACACGAGATCGTCTTTTTTGCTTGCTTATTACCAACAATTAACACTAATTACGACGTATGCTTAAACGAGCTAAGAATATTAGCAGATAAGAGCTAATGAATATCCTTTGTTCTTTTAACAAAAATACAGAAATAAATTGAAAATTAAGGATAACATCAGAATGATCGTAATTTTCTATACTATTTAAGCTGGCTGGAACAGCTTTATGTACATATATGGGTAATTAAAGGAGGAAAATGGATGAGAAATAGATTAAGACTGCTGATATTTAGAATCCCGGACAAATTCGCAATAAATAAGTGAACGTTTATGTGTAACATTCGTTTATTCGAGTACAAGTTTGGCAGTCGGTTTATCCAAAAATTGAGACTTATTACTATCTATGACATGGTAATTAATAAATTTTATAAACTAATGATACATGGCCAGAGGGTCAATACAGGGTCAAGTGACTTGACCTTGGCGGCTCAGCAACCCAGCAACCCCGCATGGGAAACCGAACCAACCCCTCAAGAGTTTTGAAAATTTCTGGAGAGAATGAGGCAAAATCAAGGCCGAAAATGAATGAAAATTAAAATTATCTCTAAGAGTGCTTGAAATTGATCAGAAACTGTAGAATAATGTCGTTTAAACGCTATTTTAGCATTTATACTAGTTTTTAAGGTCAATTTGGACCAAAAAGGCTCGATTCTCCCCTCAACCCCATATCAATCATGCTCTGCATCTATGGTCATGCATAACCAACTCCACAGATTCCAGGGAAGTCATTTGACCCTGGCGATTCCCAGCATGCCCATGTATGAAACTGATTTATCTATTTTTATGAATGCAATAAATTTATTAAAATAAATTTTTTTAAATTAATTGATAGTTCAATGAGTTTTATGAATAATCAGCAATTTTATAAATAATAATTTTGTTTACATGTAAATGTGCATGCTCCGGTCTTTCAGGGTCAATTGTCTTCCCTGAACCTGCGGGGTTGGTCCATGACCATAGATGCAGAGCATGGTCGATCTGAGCAGGGGTTAGCTTTTTCAGGCAAGAATGACCTCAACAACTGGTATAAGGGCTAAAATAGCGTTAAAACTATATCATTTAACAGTTTCCGGTCAATTTCAAGCACCTACTTGACAAAATTTTTGATTTTTATGTATTTTCGGCCCTCATTTCGCTTCATTTTTCCCAGTATATTTTCATAACTCTTGCGATGTTAGTCCGCTTTACCCTGCGGAGTTGCTCAGCCACTAGAGTCACATCATGCGACCCTTCCCCTTATGCGACCCTGTGTTTATATCTGAATGATAAATATGAAAAATTTAATATTTACTGGTTTAATAAGTTTTGTAAATTAATTTATTTAATTTTAATTTTTGTCTAGTTCAATGAAATAAATGTGTTTGGCTAGATTAGTATAAAATAAGAATAGTCGTAAAAATTCTTCTCTTTACATATATCGATTTTATGTCTATATGTTTAGAGTTCAGTGTTTGTTTAGTACACACTATTTGTTTGCAAGGGACAAAGATTCTATGCAAGATTCGTACAAACATTTTTGGAGCGATCTTTGTACAACTTTGTACACAAAGTATTTGCAATTTTGGCCGATTTTTCATTGTACAAAAAAATCACGAAGTCTTTTTACAAAAAACAGTGATAGTACAACATAATGCTTAGATTATTATAGCAGAGAAAAATGCTCCGTGGAATAAAAAGAACAAGTTTACATGAAATAGCCCATTATTAAAGACATGAAAAGATGGGACTAGGATAAGTCATCTATGCGCGCAAAAAATTATTAGAATTTGCTAAAAATCAGACTTTCTCTGAGTAACACAAAGATCGAATTAAATTCTGCGGCCTACAGTAGGCAGTGATGGCCATAGGTGCACAGCATGACCGATCTTGGGGGGCAGCCGGTCATAGATGGAGGGGGTTTGAGCCTTTTCTGACTAAAACACAATCGAAAATTGGGTACGCGATAAAATAGAGTTAAAACTACATTATTACAGAGATTGAGGTCAATTTGAAGCACTTTCAATAGAACTTCCAATGTCCATCCATTTTTAGCCTTCAATTTGCTTTATTTTTCCCAAAAATTTCCGATTCTTCCATTCTGAGCGTTCTAGACGTCCCTACCCCTACGTGCATGTTTCGTTGTTGCTTAAGTTTAAGAAATAAATAACAACAGTTTATTCTTGAAAAGAACTAATCAATTTGAACTAAACACTACAGTAAATCATTTTGTTTACTAAACTTTACTCAATGCAAGTCCAATTTACGGCTTTTGCAATGAAATGGAAGTGCGGCAAGGTACTTAACATGCACGAAGACATTAGCATCAAAGAATTTAGGACACGGCGCAAGAATAATGAGCGAGGTAACCATGCAAATAATTGCAGTGCATAATGATAGACCGGAAATTTTAATAACTCATATGTGTAGAATGCTAAAGCAGGAGAAAATGTACCTACATCATCTCATTATGCTAGCATAACACGTGTAACTGTAGAACCATAATAAATAGCATGATGCATGTCATGATTCATTTATTGAGCCTTTCAGTTGAATATTAATTATATATAGTTATGAGAATGCGATACTGATATTCAATTAAACCGGCTATTTAGCACAGGTCAAACTTTCCGTCTAAGCTCTTGGTGCCGAAGTACTTAGAAATAATTTGAGAGGACACCTTCTTTTTCAGAGACCGCAGAATATACTTCAATTTTCGTGTTGCTTTGAGAAATCTGATTTTTTGCAGATCCTTACGCTTTTTTGCGTGCATGCGTAACTTTTCCAAGTCCCCTCATTCTATGTTTGTAATCCGCTTTTCCACGTATATTTGTCCTTTTTGTTCCATCACAGCATGTTTATTTGCTATCACCCTAATTTTTCTTAGAATGATTTGAGTGAATCGATCAATAAATTAATATGTGACTCACCAAATGAAATATTTGAATAACACAGGCACAGTTTTCAAAAACAGTCACCTTCTACAACGTTTTAAAATTAAAATTGATTTTCACTTTAAACTTTGCAAGGCCATTGAGTCAGAAAAACAATGTTAGATTTGTAATTCTGATTTAACGGAGAACATTTTGTAAAGAACTTAGCTTGTTAACCTACAACATCCTGTATCTGAAATAACATGATTTGTAGAGTTTACACTACTATGGGGTGGAAAGAAAATTGCACTCAAGTTCGTAATCCTGATAGTGCAGAGAAATCCTTATGGGTCGGAGCACATTTAAATGAAAACTTGATGTTCGGCTATACTCTGTAAGCTGAAGTTAATTTTTAGTGTAAGCTTTACACAAACTTTGAGTGTAAAGGATGTTTAGAATTTGATTAGTAATCCTGGTCTTCCGGAAAAACATTTCACAAAAAATTGACTCATTCAAAATACTCTGCGAGCAAAATAAACGCTTAGCGTAAACTGTTTTGCACATAGTGGGTGCAAACTCGTTCGTCCAGTAGAATGTATGACCCTTGAGCGTGAAGCATTCTCAGAATTAAGATCATGCCTCTAAACATAAATGAAGAACATGACGTGCAAAACTGACGTAGAGACGTGTTTTTCAACCAGAATTACAACTTTACACCTGGATTAACTCAATATTGAGTGTAAAGATCTCATCTTACTGCGATGTGTAAGCGGTAAGGCGTTCTTCATTTTTTTACATCAGTTCGGACCAGGCCCGTATCCAGGATTTTGTTTCATGAGGGGGGCAAGACCAAATTTTTTTCCAAAACGTAAGGGTGGCCAAAGGATGAATTAAAAAAGACGTTCGATGACCACCAGCGCTGTACGTTTCGTAAATTTTGCTACCCAGATGCCTTGAATATGGTGAGAATTCAATGGACACTCTCTTGAACAAAGCTTATATACTTTCTGCATAAAACCTGTGCAGAACAGGAGACATAGATGCAAAATACGCTTTAGTTGTATAGAGTCAAAAATGGGCGCGCTTGGGACTACATAGACTTACTTCACACTATTAGACATAATTCGTATACAGTTTAAAGAAACGCGTCCAAGGAGATGTATAAGCCTTATGACTTACTTAATTTTTAGAATGGTTAGCAGGGCACTTACCCGATTCATATCCGTCAAAGTTGGCCATTTAAAAGGGGTAAAAAATTTTTCCACGACTAGAGTGTAAACTTTTAAACTCTTAGAACTAACACCGTTTTGACTTTACACAAATTCGGTCGAGTTCTAAGAGTAGCCCTTAAAACGTAGTATTTTCCATATATAGGTTTTTAGGACTTTTATACGTAGAATTTGGCAGACGAAATTTAAAAACAAACAAATCCCGTTTCTGGAGAATTCGATTCTCTACAGTTCTTTACCATTAAATTGTATGAGCCATTTACACTGAATTTTGTATACGCAGCCAGATAAAAGCAACCAAAAATCGCTATATGTTATGCCAAAACTTTACACACTTATTACAAGCTGAGTTTTGAGTGTAAAGAAAAACGAAAAACTGACAGTGAATTTTTAATTATCTGTCTTCTGAAAAGGACCGCACCTCCCAGATTGTCCCGTTATAGCTGTAGGAGGGTGGACGTATGTGGGGGGGGGTAACACCTGATTAAATTATAGGTACGCGCTAACGCGCTACCTATGATGAAAGTAATAAAATTCGTCGAAACTCTCCAATACAAGCTGGCTGGCAACCTCATTTTATGTGATAATTTTCATTATATGTTTGAGCTCAAGTTCTAATTCTTGTGTATTAATTCTCCAGCTATTCAACTACGACGTTCGATTCTTGTGCCACAGTGACCTACAGTACACATGGTATGAATTAAACTACATATTTATGATAGCTTTCTTTGGCTTTTTCACTTGTATGGATAGCAAACATATTCAATATACAGTTGTAAAGCTAGTAGAAGCTGGAGTTTTCCAATTCTATCCCTCCATTTATGAAGAATAAATACATTTTGTCTCGAAATTTTATAATACGGGATAAATTCATGTTTTTACTAAAAAAATTAAATCAGATTTCTAATTGGAAATATATGTATCAGATTCGCTAAATTTCAAAACAATTCAAAAATTTTACAAAATTACAGACTTCGAAGCATGAAACTTTCGCATGAAAGTAAAGCAACGTACATGTAACGACTTGAAATTTTGGGGTCCCGGTCATTAGGGGTGGGGCTGAATGACCTCCAATTTTTGGCCAAAAAACGCCTAAAAAGGGCCAGAAAATCCAAGTTTTTCCGAATATAGGAGTCACAGATTTTTTGGCTTTAATAGGATAGGGGCGTCCGACGTTTGATAGGGGGATCCGCTCATCCCCTCTGTTACATGTACGAAAGCACAGTCTTACGGCGATTAGTTTTCTGCAATTTGGCAGCTTGGAGAAAAGTTTTTTTTTAAATTTTGAATTTTGGATGCTGAGCTGTTTTGCGATAGTTTGGCAATAAATTAATAATTTGGTAGTTTTTAAATTTTGCATTCGCATTTTCTTTAGCATTAAGGGAAATAAATTTCGATTTTTTTTCTTTTTTTCCTGAAAGCTTCGAAATTACGTACGTTTTAATTGTTTACCGTCTTCTTTTATGAAAAATGAATAAGGATGGTAGATGAATCAAAAATTTCAATTCAGTAGGAGAAATTAATAAGTTCAAACTTTTAAAAACGTTAAAAAATTAAAAATTCCATATTTGAAAAGTTTTTGGCATATATCAGAATGCTTCTACACAGTGGGGGATCTAGGATTTTCCTAAGGGGGCGGTACTCCTAAGGGGGGGCGGATCCCTGACTTGGGCGGATCCCTGACTTGGGCGGAAAAATTAGCCGTTTTAACCCGAAAATCGCCAAAAATTGGTCAAAAATCATTAATTTTACGCATTTTTAGGGCTAATGGAGGAGGGGTGCCCGCCCCCCCCCTTAAATCCGCCCCTGCTTCTACATATAATAAAGCGATCAAACTGTGCGAAAAGAATTTCAAACGTGGAGAGTCTGTATTTTCGATAGATTCTTTTAAGTTTAAAGTTAAAACTTCAATTTTTCGAGTTTTTTTTACAAGAAAACTTATTTTAAAAAATTTTCAGGGGAATAATAAATCGATCTGCCGACGTATTGCCGTCCGAAGAGCTGAATGCTAATAACCCTGAACCGCCTATAGCTCCTTTCGAAGATTGGGCTAAGCTAAAAATAAAAGAGCATGGTGAGCAGCAGACTTCATACAATGGCTCAAAATTTGGCGGGATGGGCGAAGTGTTTTCTAATTTTAATCAAAAATTGCAAAAATACCCAAAAACGCGATTACAGGCCAAAAAGTCGTAGCTGATCAACGATCGTTTTTTTATTGAGGAAAATCCATTCCATCCCCTAACACTATCGCATGCTTAGTCTTATGCCAACATGTAACTGTTCAAAATGTTTGGTGGGGGTGGGGCATACACGCACATAGGGGTGAGGGCAGTGGCGGATCCAGGATTTTCCTAAGCGGGGGGGGGGGGGCGGAACCCTGACTTGAACGGAAAAAATTAGCCATTTTAATCCGAAAATCGCTAAAAACCGCTAAAAAATCCTTAATTTTGCGCACTATCTTGGGCCAATGGAGGGGCGGCCGCCCCCCCCTAAATCCGCTCCTGGTTGAGGGGGTATTATACTTTGAGGGGTTTGTCGGTCAGGTGATGTCCGACGATTTTGAGATGACTGATCGTTTTCCGCAATATTTCTGAGGACAAAAGTAGTAATAATGTAAAAATTTTTACTCAAAAAGCGCCAAACATTGTATTGAAATGGTGTGAAAAATCAAAATATCCCTTCTCGATGATCAATTTCTATATTTTTTAGTGTTAAAAACGATATAATGCATTCAAAAAATGCGGTATTACCACAAAAAAAGCGTTTTTATAGACTTTTGACCAATTTAATCGTTTGATTAGCAAAAGAAATTGTAAACATTAGCTTTGGATTTCTGGGATTACACCCCCATACGCTGACCGTGACATTTTACATCTACGGATACGGGGCCAGTTTTAGGGGAGGGCTTATTAATGGCCTTCAATTTTTGGCGAAAAATGTCAAAAAAGTACCCCAATAATAGCCAAAAAAGTGCAAGTTTTTGCCGAAATCGGGGAACCAAAATTTTCTGACTTTGAGGTACCCGGTGAGGCGTCCGACTTTTGTTGGGGATCTCCCTATACCTATGTTACATGCATGATTTTATGTGTCTTCATGCTAGAGAAGGGAGGGGTTCCTGCACCAAAATTTTTGCCTTCTTTATCCCCCAAAAATTAAGATGTTCTGCTCCTGCGTGATCTTTTTTGCGCAAGCATGATTTTTGAGACTTTCTGGCTATCTTTTGAATTTTGGGTTAAAAACGATTAATCCTTCAAATAGCCAAGCGTGGTACAAAATTTTCTAAGTGACTGAATATTTTTTTCTATATTTTTATAAAAAAATATTTAAAAAAATTTAAATTTTTATAAATTTAATTTTTTATAAAGGGCTTTTTATATTTTGAAAAAATCTGGAGTTCTTTTGGAAGCTCAGAAATTAAATTGCACGCTATTGGTGTTTTAAGCAATTTCAAAGATTCATAATAAGAATTTCTTGGATGGAAATTCTGTCCTATTTGTTAGTTTTCAAATTAATGGAGGAATAGAACTTTCCCTTATTCTGTTCGAAAAAAGGTTTTAACAAATTTTAAATTACAAAATTTATTAGAAAACACGTTTTAAAAAGAAATTTGCGTCTTAGACAGTAAAAAAATATCAAAAATTTAGATTAGAAACGCATGATTTTACATATTTTCTGTTCGGCTTTTCAATACTCCAACATTTTTAGGTTTCGCTGTCAATTTAATGTTTCTGTTTTTTGTGGGTTCTGAATATCGGCTGATCGAACTTTGATGTACCTATTTTATTTTTTTCAATTTCTGAAGTTTATCCTCGTGTTCGAGATAAAGATATGGATAAATTTATTAAATTTATAAATTTATTATAAATTTATAAATTTATTCGAGATAAAGATAAATTTATCCTCTGTTTTTTTTCTATTTTGTTTTTTTTTTATCTTTTTTGTTCGAATTTCGAATCTCCGGTTTGTCAGCTTTAGACCAGAACGGGAATTTCAAACAATCTGTCGTAAAAAAAATTATTTTTTATTTTTAATTTATTTTGTTAAGATTTTAATTGAGAAAACTTTGGAAATTTGCTTTTATTCGATTTTTTACATTCGTCTAAGCATTTTTTCCTATTTTTCATGAAAATTTTATGCTTATAGTTACGACATAATTCTGATGTACATATACGAGTAATTCTTTCTCGTAATTTATATTTTTAGTGATTTATCGAAATTTTAACTTTAATTGTTTTTTAAATGATCCCGTAATTTAAAAACGCTTTCTTACATTTCGAAAGTTTTCAAACTTTATTGAATTTTTCGATTTTCGTTCAATTTTAATATTCTGGTCAATAAAATATTTTGTTGAAAATGTCCTGTCCCAAACGTTCATAGCGGTTTTTTAACTTAAAACATAAAATTTTATTATAAATGAGAAAAAATAAGAAATATAAAAAATATTTAATTTCTCAGCGAAAAAAGCATTTATGACTGTGAAAACATAGATGGTAGTTGGTGGCAGAATTTTCTCGATTTTTTTATGAAATTTCTTTAAATTTGTTTATCGTCTGTGAAGAGAGTGCATCTTTACAATTGCCGATCTATCGCTTTTAAGCCTGAGTTTAGAAATTCTTTTAAAACTTCAAATTTTAGTCTTTTAAATTTCGTATATATTTTGAAATATTTTCTTTTTTTTAATTTTTAATTTTTTTTTCTTATAATTTTTTTCTTTATTCTATTTTTATTTTGTATTTTTTTCTATTCCAACTTTTTATATTTTCTTTCATTTTTTATATTGTATTTTTTAATATCTGATGTATAGGATTCAAATTTCTTTGTATATATAATTTCTGATATTTATTTCGATTCGCTTCTTTGGTCGGAGACCATTATAAATTGAGCTTTGAGTGTAAATTTTATGATAGTGATAAAATGCAAGGTTACAAGTTTATCATTGACCCATTGTTAATCATTAATTATGTATGTATTAGAAAAGGTTGAATTTCATACTTAATGATAATTATTTAAGGTTGCAGTAAATCAATAAAAAGTGTTCTATAAATTAATGAGTAAATATCTGAGCGGAATAAGTTTAAAATATTTGTAATTAGTTTTATAAATTTAATTTCATTATAAATTAATTGTTTAATTATAAATTCGAATTTTCCATCAAATTCGGTGTTTAAAGTTGGATTGAAATTCTAATTTTTAAGTGTCCTATGTTTATGATGCAGAAGATATCAAAACGTTCCGTTGTGCAGCCTATAGGTCGAATTTTTTCAAATAAATTTACAATAATTAACAAGTTACGTGAAATATTCATTTATTTGCATTACAGTGCTCGCCATGAAACATGACGCACCATAATCGTCAGATTTATATTAGAGGATGCGTCGCGAGCGCCGCGTTTCGTCTATAATCCGCTATCATCTCTTTTTATTTATTATAGGATATTTATCTGTATCATGCCGTTAATCTGGCGATGCGGACGGCGCAATTTAGCTATGAATAGCGCCAATGAGAGGAAGCGCGCACGTGAAGAAGAAGAAGCGCGCACGTGAATACCAGAAGCGCGCACGTGAATGCCGTTCTGTATTCAGGCGAGTGCGCGCACGTGAATGCCGTTCTATATTCAGGCACGTGCGCGCTTCCGGCGTTCACATGCGCGCTTCCTTCTTGTTGGCGCTATTAATGGCTAAATTGCACTGTCCGCATCGCCAGATTAATGGCATGATACAGATAAATATCCTATGATAATAAAAAAGAGATGATAGCGCATTATAGACGAAATGCGGCGCTCGCGACGCACCATCTAATATAAATCTGACGATTATAGTGCGTCATGTTTCATGGCGAGCACTGTAGGTACCCATCTATTAATTTTCTACAATTTTCAAATTAATAAATTTTCAATTAATTACACATCCATGTTAAATTGACTTTTTAGTTCGAATTTTTTTAATGTCAAGTTATGAAATTTGAATTCCTCGGCCGTCATCGAATTTTTTGATGCGTTTTTGGTTGTTTTATTTTGAAATATAGGCGAAAAGCAGCCCGCCGTGCCCACCAACGCCGAAAGAAACGTAAAAGCGGTGCGCAATTACGCCGGCAAAGAATGCGGGGCCAAAATTTTGGAAGCCAGCCCCGAGGCCCAAAATCCGTCGGCCGTTTTGAACGGTCATTTTTTGCACTTTACGCCGTTTTTGAAGTTAACACTTATCAGTTATCGGGAACGAAAAATCGGCTGCAGTCAAACGAACATAAAAATGGGAAAAAATTGAAAATTCAAGATAAATTTTCAAAAAAATATGAAGATTAGACAATTTCTGTTTTAATTTAACACTTTTGTATACTTTATTAAGAAAGCGAATTAAGATTGTAAAAACGATATAAATTGAAAAAATAATGCTTTGGTAAAAATATTTACGAAAAGCTTATTCCATTTAATTTATTGTTGTTTAATCGTTTAACTGTTAAACGATGAGCTCATTTTTTAATTAAGTCAATAATTAATAAGTTTAATTAATAAATAATTATATGCACTTTAAACAAATTCGTGTCTTTCATATTCATGTATATTTATGTACATTGCTTGATTTATTTTAAATTAAGTTCGTATTCTGATTCCGGTAAAAATCGGGAAGGATTTAGAAAACAAAAACTTGTATTTTCTGAAAATTTCTTTCCCCGAATTTTTGTTTTGTTTCAAAACTTAATATATGCATATGCAATACGACAATATTTTGTTTTTGTATCAAAATGAAAAAGTTTTTAATTTTTTTAGTAAATTTCTTCAGGCACAACTTTATTTTATGACAATTCAATATTTTAGTATGCGGTTTTTATAAGCTTGCTTCAATTATCCTCTCACTTTGTTGCCAGATTTATTTGTATACGCGAGATGATACATACTTTCTTCTTTTACACACTTTAAACTCCTTGGTATATTTGCTCAGAACTTGTGTTTAACAGGTATATACGTATCTCCCAATCAGAAAAATCGAAAGAATAGGACTTTTCGAATGTTCAGTGCTCGCCATGAAACATGACGCACTATAATCGTCAGATTTATATTAGATGATGGTGCGAGCGCCGCGTTTCGTCTATAATGCGCTATCATCTCTCTTTTATTATTATAGGATATTTATCTGTATCATGCCGGTAATCTGGCGATGCGGACGGCGCAATTTAGCTATTAATAGCGCCAACAAGAAGGAAGCGCGCATGTGAATGCCGGAAGCGCGCATGTGAATGCCGGAAGCGCGTATGAATGCCGGAAGCGCGCACGTGCCTGGATATAGAACGGCATTCACGTGCGCGCTTCCGGCATTCACGTTCGCGCTTCCGGCATTCACGTGCGCGCTTCCGGCATTCACGTGCGCGCTTCCGGCATTCACGTGCGCGCTTTCGGCATTCACGTGCGCGCTTCCCTCTTGTTGGCGCTATTAATAGCTAAATAGCGCTGTCCGTATCGCCAGATTAACGGCATGATACAGATAAACATCCTATAATAATAAACAAGAGATGATAGCGCATTATAGACAAACGCGGCGCTCGCGACGCATCATCTAATATAAATCTGATGATTATAGCGCGTCATGTTTCATGGCAAGCACTGTATTTTGTGCTATTTTTGGCCTTTTTGGGCTTAGTCCCCCCAAAATTGGTTTTAGCCCCCCCCCCAAATTGGTGTTAGCCCCCCCCCCAAATAGGACGGCCAGCTACGTGCCTGTTGTTTACACAACGTATCAAGCTTGTCTTGTTACTGTCAATATTGCAATATTACAACATCGCTAAGTTGCATCGCGTCTTGAGAAATATAATTGGTAGAAGTTGGAATATCTTGCTTATTAGTTATGTAAGCATAAAATAAGCTTAACGTGCAATGTCGAGAAAAGCGTCCTGGACGTAACAATAAGTTAGTGTAAAGTGGAAAGATATGGGTGTCCCGATCGTCCTTCGACCCATTTGCGGCGAAAACACCTAAAGATAGCCAAAAAAGCGCAATGTTTTTGCCAAAAAGCGTTGGAGGGGGGGGGGTCAAAAATTTCCTGACTTTGAAGGGGGTCGACATCAGTGTAGTGTTTATTCGACTTAGCACATAGCAAGCTGTGGGGAACGGTGCATGAATTCGTAGTGCGCAAGTTAAACAGGAAGAGTCAGCGACGTAATTGCGCAAGGTTGAACTTTCAGATAGGAATGAAAACCGAAAATCTGTAAAAAAGGTTGAGCTCAGTAAAAAACGTGTTCTATAGCGAAAAACGATAGTATCGCTTTAAAATAATCGTTTTTCAGCATTTTCAGCGCATGAATAGCCTTTTTGTACTCATAATCAGGCCCGTAATCAAGGGGGTGGTGGTGTGGGAGCCGCCCGCTCCCTGAAGTTGCAAAAAAATTTTATTTCTCTCAAGAGTCACGCCAAAGGAAAAAATGGAATATTGTCGAAGTGCGTCTAAAACACTGCCAAAACCGGTTTTTTAGTGTACTTTTGAGTTGATAAACTCAAAATTTTCAGGCGCTCCGCGCCGGATTCATTCTTTATATATACATAGTTTTGTCCTTCTAAACCCCTAAAAAATCGCTCAAATTCGAGTTTGACACAGAGAGCATGTCAATTTTTTTCCCGGCGCTGCGCGCCGGATTCATTGTTCAGCTATATTTTTTGCCTTCTAAAGCAGCTCTGACGTAAGAAACGTGGAATTTTTCGGGCGCTTCGCGCTGTATATATTGTTTATATATGTTTTTTATCTTCTAGCCCGCTCAAAATGCTCTCAAATTTGAGCTTGATATGCAAAATATGTCATAATTTTTTTCGGCGCTTCGCGCTGAATTATTCATTTTGAAATAAAGTGAAAAGTTTTTTTTTAAAGTTTTTTCTCGAAATTCAGCCTCAATCTCACGAATTTTTCGGCGCTTTGCGTCGGACGTACGCTAAACTCGAAGAAAATATATGATTTTTTCGCCCAAAATTGTCTAAAATTTAAAACTTTTTCGGAGAAATATTGCGTCAAAAGTGATTTTAAATAAAAGTAGAAAATGTAAAACGGCGAAAAAAACACTATCTCTCACGTTAAGGGCAAATTTCCGGACCTATTTTTGACTGTTTTTGGAAAAGTTAGGCTACCGCCGCCCGCCTTAGGAAAATCCTAGTTCCGACACTGCGCGTCCTATTGGTTTCTTAATACGCTAACTTATTTAAATAAGATACGCGCTATGCCGATTGATTCATTCAAAGTTGAACGAATCAATTTCCGGATGAAAGTCGTCGGTGAATAAATATGAAGTTGTATACAGGGGCGGATTTAGGGGGCGGGGCGGCGCGCCCCCCCCCCCCCATTGGCCCAAAATAGTGCGCAAAATTAGGGATTTTGGAGCGATTTTTAGCGATTTTCGGCTTGAAACGGCTAATTTTTTCCGCCCAAGTCAGGGTTCCGCCCCCTCTTAGGGGTACCGCCCCCCTTAGGAAAATCCTGGATCCGCCGCTGGTTGTATAGAGTATACAGTATATACATTACGCGTGTAGGCAATGACGTGTTAAATAAGGCGAGCGATAGATGCATGCGATCGATATCATTGTCGGTCTTTGATATCAGTCTTTATCTATTCGGGCGAAAACATGAAAAAAACATCAAACTTTTTAGAAAGTTACAACAAAAAAATTTGTTTTGATTATCCCAAAAGGATAAATAACTAATAAACTTCTCGTGATAACTCTTTTTCTATTAATCTTAGAGCAATGCGACTTATATCGTCTAACGGAAGAAATGGTCGGCTACAAAGCGTATAACAAATAGTCCCTCTTTGCTAGCATTTGTCTAGTGCTACGCGTGTTTGTAAACTCTAAGGCGACTGATGTATAACAGGATGGAAAACCCACAAAACTGGGCTAAAATGATCAATAAAACTGATAATTCTGATACTAACAACGTAAACAATAGCGTTAGGATGCTTTAGGGGCTAATCTAAACGGAACAAATTCACAATGACGTCAGTGTGAACCATAAATCAAGTAACAAAATTAACTCGATTAAACTTTACAACTTTTGTAGCCCAGTGGCGGATCCAGGATTTTCCTAAGGGGGGAGCGAAGCATGACTTGGGCGGAAAAACTAGCCGTCTTAACCTGAAAATCGCTAAGAATCGCACGAAAATCCTTAATTTTGCGCACTATTTTGGGCCAGTGGGAAGGAGGGGGCGGCCGCCCCCTCCTACCCTCAAATCCGCCCCTTTTGTTGCCCTATATTTGTGCTTTCGAATAATGTTTACGGTTTCGCAATATATTCAATGCGGCAATGATTATCATTAAAACATTGAGTGTATTCTTTTTATGGGCCTCCCACCCTGTATTAATCACACGTAATTAAAAACGATGGCTTTCAAAGCGATACCATCGTTTTTCGCTGTAGAATCGTTTTTTACAAAGCAATTAGCCATTTTTAAGTTTCTGATCTTCAGTGGCGGATCTAGGATTCTCCTAAGGGGGGCTGGTATCCCAACTTTTCCAAAAACGCTCAAAAATAGGTCCAAAAATTTGCCCTTAACGCGCGAAATAACGTTTTTTTCTGTGTTTTACATAGTATACTTTTACATTAAATCACTTTTGACGCAATATTTTTTTCTTAAAATTTCAAATTCTCGACAATCTTACGCGAAGAAATCATTAAATTTCTTTGACTTCAACAAAAGTCTGGCGCGAAGCGCCGGAAAATTTGTGAAATTAAGGCGGATAGACGTCTAGAAGCATGATTTATTGTTTGATTTTCTGTGTTTCTAGCATTTGATGCGAAACATCGAAATTTTTAATTGGAAATAGAAGAAAACTATGCAAACATGGCTGTTTCTGCTGTTAAAATTGTTTTGAAACCCACATGAACAGAAAATGGCTTCCAGGTCGCCTAGAAAGTAAATAAATGTCATTAATAGTTATCATTTGAGAAATTATGGTCACTGACGGCCAAAAATCATTGCAAATTGCATATCCATTGTTTATCTCGCCAAAAATTTTTGGCCAATGGGGAGCGGCCGCCCCCCGCGCCCTCCTCTTAAATCCGCCCCTGCTGATCTCCACTACTTGCTGAAAATTCGACCTTGCGCATTTACGAGTATGTTAAAATCTTCCTCTCACTTCCCCCGCCTATATCTATGTGCATAATATTGCACCGTAGGACGCTATGTGTGGTAAACTGGGTTTCTTAACCCTTATTAGCGAAGCTTCTCCAATTTATGGGTTTTTCGCGAAGAAAAATAGAGAAAAAATTGTCAAAACGGCGCGAAGCGCTGGAAAAATCATAATACTCTAATCATTTTCGGCAGAAATTTCGGCTCTTTTTCCGCAATAATCTAAAAAATTGTCTTTTCTCACTTTCCGTTTCCCCAAATCGGCTGACAGTACCTACCTGATTTTCCTAAACCTTATTTCGGGATAATACCCCTCTCACCCCCTGTGCCCATGTGGGCGTTACAGTCAATCATAAGACGTCGTGGGACGTGGTCGGACGGCGTGTTGTAAAGTAAAACATAAAGCCCTGGCGCTAGTCGTTAGCATACATGCACAGCATGAGAATTCTGGGGGTGAACTTACAAAGTTCCTTTCTAGGTCTAAAAATAGTAGGTACGCGTTAAAAACATGGTTTTTCTGCGTTTCTGACGGTGCTCTATCTTTCTAGAGCATAAAAACATAAAAAAGCGTTGCAAATCAGAAAAGTCCGAACAAATTGAACAAAATGTTGTCAAAACATGAGTAAAATGTCGCGAAGCGCCGAAACTTTGGCAGTTTTGAGCAGACAGATAGCTAAAAACGCTTAAAAAGCATTTTTCTATAAATTTTTTTAAAATTTCAAGGAATTTAAGAAAAACGCTAATTCTGGGTTGATTTATGCGGGGGTTGAAAACCCCCTACCCCCAACCCCCTGCCAAGATCAGGTATGGCCGTAAGCCTTTCGGCTAGATCGGTAATGTGCTATTTTATACATACTTAATTTAGGATTGCTTACTGAGTAGTAGTGTAAAGCGCTTTTTTACGTACGTATCTACTTTACACAAAACGTCACGTTATGCGTGTAGACAAGGAGTTGGACGAATATATGTTAAATCCGTGCGCGTCGGAAGTGCCCAAATGGATAGTGGTCGAATTGTGCGAAACGGTTCAAATTGGGCGCTTCGAAATGGCCAATTTTGAGCTTTTTTCATGTCGGCCCAAAGATTTCAAAATTTGGATCAGCGAACGATATCCGGATCCCGATTGGGTGTTGATGGGCCAATTTTTGGCCGAAGATAGACGCGAAACGCACATGTTTCCTATTGATCAGCGTAGATTTTACGCTAAATACTTAAAAGTGAATTGTTTGGCAAAGTGCCGTAAAACGCGTTAGAGGACTTTTGTAAAATAGTTTACACTGTTTTATATCTTTCGTCTTTTTTGAGAAATGACTGCAAATCTTTAAAATTGAGCATTTCAAAGATTTCAGAATTGTATTGGTGTTTTAAAATATCTTTTCGCGCCTTGTACCACATTTATTTCTTACAAAATACAGTTGTCTTGTCGCCTTGTAAGATGACGCGCCATCACCCTCAGAATTATAATAGATGGTGCGTCGCGAGCGCCGCGTTTCGTCCATCGTGCGTTATTATCTCTTTTATTATTATACGCTATTAATCTGTATCATCCCGTTAATCTGACAATGCGGACGGCCCAATTTAGCTGTTAATAGTGCCAACAAGAAGGAAGTGCGCACGCGAATGCTGGAAGCGCGCACGCGAATGCTGGAAGCGCGCACGTGAATGTCGTTCTATATTTAGGCGAGCCAACATTAAAATCAATATTTTTGCAAGCCGGCGACGGACCGATGAAGAATTTTGCAGAAAGGTACGCAATACAGAGCGATATACGCGGCACTGATTGAGGAGTTTTTAAACATTTCAAATTGATTTATAAAAAACCTCTAAGAATGCTATTGAAGTTTTTAGATGACTTAATATATAAATAATTATTAATAGACAGTGCTCGGCTCACAAAAATATTGATTTTAATGTTGGCTCGCCCCTAAATATAGAACGACATTCACGTGCGCGCTTCCAGCATTCACGTGCGCGCTTCCTTCTTGTTGGCGCTATTAATAGCTAAATTGCGCCGTCCGCATCTCCAGATTAACGGGATGATACAGATTAATGGCGTATAATAATAAAAAAGAGATAATAGCGCATGATGGATGAAACGCGGCGCTCGCGACGCACCATCTATTATTATTCTGAGGTTGATAGCGCGTCATCTTTCATGGCGACCACTGTATGGACCACGGCTGATATTCGGAAAAGTTCCAAAATTTTTCAGGGTCAGCAAAGGTGATTAAATTCCTAATTATCATGAGGGACCATTAATCAGTAGATATCCAAAAAAAATTTAGGATGATTGTCGTATGTTATAAGAAGGTCGCGAGCATCGACTTTTCTAATTTGTTTTAAAACCCTATTAATTATTAGGCAGTATGAAATCCTGCGAAAAGAGCGTTCGAAGAGTAAAAATAAGAATAGTCCGATTTTACTTCAATAATACGTTTAGACGCTTATTGTGGCTAAAAATATTTTTTAAAAAGTTATATTTAAAAAAAAGTTATATTTGAAAAATATTTAAAAAAATTATATTTGAAAAAAATATTTTAAAAAGTTATATTTGAAAAAACTATTTAAAAAAGTAAAAATGTTAAAAAAGTAAATCGAGGCGTTTACATAAGAATTCCGAAGGAGACCCTGAATATTCTATTTATTTTTTTAAAAAACGAATAATTGCTCAAAACTGTTTCTCCTATCGTATGACTTATTTAATGTTGCATACACTCGTACGGCCGAAATTCTGGGTGGGGAGGTCCAAAATTTTTTCAAAGATCTTGCGAATAGGGGCGAAAGAACAGTATCCGATATTACGCAACTAACTCCATCCGTGAACTTTATTAAAATGGCAAAAAATTGGTAATGTCTTATTATTTCTGTGGGTGTAACGGGAAATTTACTTTTCGCTGATGAAAATTTAAAAAAATATATTTAAAAATATTTTTAAAAAAACATGGAAATTCATGCGGTTGGAAAAAATTTGAATTTTTTGATCATTCGACGCGGTTTTGGGCTGTTCTTTGGGAAAAAACCAAAAAATTATTATTTCTGAAAAGTTTAGCTATTATTGAGTGCCTTTTCGCTCAAAAATTATGCAGGAAGTGTTTTATTAGCTCAAAATCACCAGACGGCGCCTGTAAAGTGTCAGTCTGACCGCTCGGCGTTGGGGGGGGGGGGTAATATCCAAATGCGCTTGTACGAGCCTGAAATCTTATTATTACGAATTTCACTGTTCACACTTAACGTTTGTGATAGGAATAACATTAGTTACGCGTCAATATGACAAGAGGCATACCAGTAACAGGGGATGGAGTGTCCCCACCCGAAGTCGGACGTCCCCCCACGCCCAAAAGCCAGAAAATTTTTGACCCCCCCCCCCCCCAATTTTTGGAAAAAATCGAATTTTTTGGCTGTCTTTAGGCGTTTTTTGGCAGTTTTTTGACCAAAAAATTGGAGGCCATTACCCCCCAGCCCCAAATAAAAATGTTCGGGACCCCTGCCCCAAATTTCGAGCCGTTGCATGTACAACAAGAGGGTCGTAAAATCCCCCAAATCTCCCCAAAGACCCATATTTTACCCGCCCCTCCACTTCTGGTCGAAAATTTGCGTTTTTTGGGTCATTTTTCATCAGAAATATAGAATCATTTATTTCCTGCTTCTAAAACCACGAATTATTTCTACATTTATTATTTCGATTCGCATACTGTAGGTTGAGCTAATTAGTCATTACGGCATCGAGCATCTTCTTCGCTCACTTTCATCCGCGTTTTGGGCGTATCGATGGTGGAAGAGTATGAAAATGACGCGCCGCCGCCGCCGCCGCCTCGACCTTGCTGCACGAAGAGCATGTTCATCAAAGCTCTAATTTGTCCTCCAACGATTCTGCGTCGTCGACGGGTAGGTGTAGAGCACACCTGGGCGTGGGGGGTTGGGGGGTACGCACCCCCCCCCCCTTGGACAAACCAAAATACCCCCCTCCCCTAAATTCAATTGAAAAATTTTTTGTTTTTTTCGCAATTTTTGTAGCCAATGGATCAGGCACGTAGCTAGCCGTCCTATTTTTTGGGACCAAGCCCTAAGAGGCCAAAAATGGCACAAAATAACGTTTTAAAAAGTCCGATTTTTTCTGAATTTTTGAAGTCGGACCCCTTTCGCATTCCCCCTCCCCGGGGTTACGTGCCTGTAATGGATAGTGCTCAATGAGAAACGTTGGAAAATGGTGTTTTTCCGCCATACTACCATTTTTACGGCTATTGTTTTACCTTTGAAAAATATTACACCCCTAGAATTTCGGTGCCGCCCACCTATGGTGTAGATGCGTTTATGTAGCTAATATGTAGAGCTGCGAACCGGGTGCCCGTATGATATTGGAAAAAATTTAAATATGGCAATCAAGCGAACTTTGCTTGGGATCGTATTACATAGGTACATATGTACTTCACGACTTCTTATTTCTAAAAAATAGAGTCGAACCACGATATGATATTTTGCATAATCCTTATGCCATTAAAATGTGTTTAGAAGCTGATCATTACTTGCTCAGCGCAGGTAGACACGTAGCTAGGGGGATCGGGGTCGGACCCTCCCCCTCTAAATTCAGAAAAAAACGGAAAAATGGGTTTTTTCACACGTTATTTTGTGCTATTTCTGGCTTAGATCCCTTAAAATTGGTGTTGGTCCCCCAAAATAGGAGGGCCAGCTACGTGACTGAGCGCAGGTAAGCCTTCGGCAATATTGTCTTTTTAATAAAATTCAGAAACATCATCGGTGTTTCAAATTCTGTCAGCTCGAGTAAAATTGTTCTTGAATAGATTTTCGGTTCCCCTTGATCTTGAAACTCGTTTTAGTCAAGTGTGCACCCAGTGGTGGATCCAGGATTTTCCTAGGGGGGGCGGTACTCTTAAGGCGGGGGGTGGAACCCTGACTTGGGCGGAAAAATTAGCCGTTTTTACCCGAAAATCGCTAAACATCGCTCAAAAATCCTTGATTTCGCGCACTATTTCGGGCTAATGGGGGGCGGCGGACTCCCCCTAAATCCGCCCCTGTGTGCACCGTTATATTAAATTTGTTACTTTGATACTAAGGTGCTCAGCGGCTTTACTCATTAAATGATACATAGAGCCCGTATCTACCGGGAGTTGAAAGGGTAATTCCCTGAATATTTCTCCAGAAATTTTAGCTATGAAACTATTTATGCAGGCGCGTATTTGTGGGAGTTCGGACCCCCCCCCCCAAAATTCAGAAAAATCGGAAAAATGGGACTTTTTAAATGTTGTTTTGTGCTATTTTTGGCCTTTTTGGGCTTATTTCCCCCAAAAAAATTGGTGTTGCCCCCAAATTGGACGGCCTGCTACGTGCCTGTATTTTATGTAGGTTTTAGCGTTCCCCAGCGCGAAAATACTCAGGTTTTTGGCTCTTAGCGCCACTAATTCAACCAAAATTACTGCGTGATACATATTAAAATTTATTTTTTCGATGACTTGTTTCGTTAAACCAAATTTTCTGCATAATTCTAATCTTCATAAAGACGCCGAATTGAGCTTAAGGTCGTAAAAATGTCCAAATTTCCCCGCCGCTCCGCGCCAGATAATTCCTGCTTTGCTTATCTTTGGAAAAGTGCGCTTCGCGCCAGCTATAATTATCGCATCGTTTAAACTCAAGAATTTCCGGTGCTTTGCGCCAGATTTTTATGGTTTTGGCATTGTTTGTCCCTCAAAAAGGGCCGCAGAAGTGAGTTCAAATAGTGAAAAACCTAAAATTTTTCTCTTTTAATCACTGAATTTTTATTTACTTTATCGCCACGAGCCAAACGTGTCATCCAATAACGCAAAACTTATCAAAAACGTCGTTTCGGCGCGTTAAATAGCGTATAAGCGCATTATATACATTATCAAAATTTTAATGATTCGATTAGCCCAGTTGTTCAGAAGCTCGGTGTGGCTCAGTGGCTTTCGCTCTTGCCTTTGAACTCACCGACCCAGGTTCGACTCCGCTGTGTGTCGAGCTTTTTCTCGGGTTGCCGGCTCTTGGCCCACCCAGTCAAACCTTGGTTGGTAAAATGGGTAGCTCAAGTTACTTGCGTTGGTAACAGCGTTCTGCGAAGTTAGTCACACCAGCCCCGTGACTCAGACTTGGTCTAGTTTCAGACGCGCTGGCCTAGGGCTGTGAATCGGAGGACAATCACCCGCACCTACAGCTTAGAGAAATCAATGCTTAAGGGGGATTTTACTATTAGCCCAGAAACAAAATCCTGGAGATGCAATCATATATGTATTTCCTTTTATTTTTCGATGTTTCTTGTCAACTTTTGTATCGAAAAGTTACATAAATCATTCCATGCTTGGGTTGGCTTCCGTTAAATTAGGAACACGCGTATTGAGGCTTCGAACCTGGACGCTATTGTGAAATTTCGGGCGAAATAGGCCCAAAATATTGAGCATATGCTGAGACCAACTGCCGTCTCAGCCTAGGCTTGCGCCTGAATCTGGGATAATTCAAAATTTTTAGAATAATCGAGTAGACTTTAATCCGTGATTTTTTGGAGTCTCGGTAGGCCACTATTATTTCTCTTTATAAAGTCCAATCAATTAAGTTTAAAGGCTTGAATCGGCCGGAAACTTCTCACGAATGCATCGATTTATCTTTCTTCCTGTGGAACTCAACTTGCTGTGAACTGAATTTTATGAAAGGATGTTAAAATAATTTGGCGCCACTTTTATAATTCCTTTTAATTGTCTTTATAAAGCCGGTTGCGAAAATGCAATGGTGGCAGCATTTTTTGACGATGATAATAAATTTTTGGGATCAACTTGACTATTTCTAAGCCGAATTCTCATCTTGCATGATTCGGTCGATATTGTCAAAAATTTTAATGCTACAGTCCAACTTTGAAATGTCTGGGGATGCTTGAGCGCGCCACCCCGAACACCGCAGCCGAAGAAAATATGGTGTCCATTGCATTCTTACCTTACCTCAGATCCTGCCCGGGTGCCCGAATTACCGACCGTGTACCCGGGTAGCGAAATTTGCAAGGTGTGCAGCACTACTCATATATTTGACCTTTTGCAGTGACATAGATAGAGAGTGCTACTGCTGGGCACATATTCTTAAGGGGTATTAGTCCTATCTCAGGGCAGGGGCGGATTTAAGGCAAGGGAAACGGCCGCTTCCCCCGCCCCTTTCCATTGGCCACAAATATTTGGCAAAATAGAGAATGGATATGTGATTTTTGGGCGTCGGTGACCCTACAATGCTCGCCATGAAGCATGACGCACTATAATCGTCAGATTTATATCAGATGATGCGTCGCGAGCGCCGCGTTTAGTCTATAATGCTCTATCAATTCTTTTTATTATTATAGGGCGTTTATCTGTATCATGCCATTAATCTGGCGATGCGGACGTCGCAATTTAGCTATTAATAGCGCCAACAAGAAGGAAGTGCGCACGTGAATGCCGGAAGCGCGCACATGAATGCCGTCCTATATTCAGGCGAGCCGACATAAAAATCGATTTTAGCTCTTAATAGCGCCATCAAGAAGGAAGCGCGCACGTGCACGGCATTCACGTGCGCGCTTCCTTCTTATTGGCGCTGAGTCCGCATCGCCAGATTAATGGCATGATACAGATAAATATCCTATAATAATAAAAAAGAGATGATAGCGCATTATTGACGAAACGCGGCGCTCGCGACGCATCATCTAATATAAATCTGACGATTTTAGTGCGTCATGTTTCATGGCGAGCACTGTAATTTCTCAAATTTTTCCTGCTCTGCGCGCCGGATAATGCCTATTAATGATATTTATTTACTTTCTTGACCTGAAAGTCATTTTTCGCTCAGAGAATATGTTTCAAAACAATTTCAACAGCAGAAACAGCTATTTTAGCATTGTTTTCTTCTATTTTCACGTTTCGCGTCAAAAGCTACAAATACAGACAATAAAGCACTAAATATAGCTACTAAACGCCCATATGTACGCCTAAATTTCACAAATTTCTGGCGCTTCGCGCCAGATTTTCGCTAAATTCGAAGAACTTTAATGATTTTTTCGCACAAAATTTCAAAATTCTTTTGAAAAAAAATATTGCGTTAAAAGTGATTTTAAGTAAAAAAAAAGTACAACGTAAAACGCCGAAATAAATGCTATTTAACGAGCGAACTGGAAATTTTCGGACCTACTTTTACTGTTTCTGGAAAAGTTGGGGTACCGCCCCCCCCCTTTTAGGGAAAATCCTAGATTTGTCACGTCTCTGCGTACAAGACTCGAGTCACTCAGGCGCGGATTAAGAGGGGGGGGGCGGCGGCCTCCTTTGTCGTCAAAAAATATTTGCGCGCAATAAGAATAGGGCGTATCTTTTATGATTTTAGCCATTCTTATTTGGATTTCTCGAAGAAAAAATACAACTTTTTCCTTTGAATTTTTACTTCAATATTTTCTGAATATTTTTTCTGTTCTTTGTGCGGAAATTCGCACAATCTTTGTGCCTTTTTCATAGATATGTAACTTTCGGAAAATTTTTAACTTTTTCCGATCACAAATGATTCTTTTTATCGAAAGACGGCAAAACTCTCTACTTTAAGCATAATGGGCGGATTTTGTGCACAATTTTCGACACTGTTAGGAAATAGAAAAATTCAAGGTTCCCTTCCCTGTTAGAAAATCCTGGATCCGCCACTGGAGTCACTGTCAGACTATGTTGAACTGTCAAATATTTTCTACATGATTTTCGGGGACGATAAAAGCGAAGACGTTAAAATTTTATTGCAGACTAGTACATTTCTGTTTTGTTTACCCATAAAATGCCTGGGATTAAGTCAAAATGATCTGAAAATTTAAAACTTCCGACGAATCCTTATATTTTTTACTGATACCAAAAAATGCAGTTTTCTACATTAAAACCAGTGATCGGACCGAGGTTACTTTTTGAACCCTCGGCCTCGGCCGAGGCCGAGGCGCCTTAAAATCCTTGCCTCGGCCGAGGCCGAGGCCGAGGGTAATGCCGAGGGTCAAGCTTATGTACCTATACCCATAAATAGTGCTCTTAGAATATTTTGTATGCACAAGAGCTAGAGAATAATCGTAATATTGAACACTTTATCGAATGTCATTTTCAATAATAGTAGATTAAATGTGTGAAGGATTTATTGAGCAAAGTCAGCAGAATAAAAGCATACTTAATTTAACAAGTTGCCGTTGAAGACTTCGAAAATATAATAAAAAATATGGCTGAACAAGCACTTAAAAACTTTTATTACTATACATAAATAAGAAAACAGTGTCAAAGAAATAAACGAACAAACGAAATAAGCTAAGTAAAGACAGAACTGTAGCCATTGTTGTGCTCGCTATTGCAGTAATGCATGTTTAAACACGCTTTTTCAGTCATCCAATTCTGGTGTGGTAGGTAATATGACAGAAACTGCACTGTACTTTCCGATCATAGTTTCCCAAGGTCCAGAGTTGAGGGAAGGGTGAAATCCCAAAATTGGGGGACCGGTAAATTAAGTAGTGTCTTTGTATGAGCGAACAAATTTTTGTAGATATTTTATATAAATATATTTTTAAACATACACATTTTTACATACTGCCAGTGTGTGACCTGCAACCGGCATGCAGTCTTAAACAGTGTTTTTTTTGTGCAAGATACCTTTTTACATGTACAAAAATGGTATCCAAAAGTCTTTGAACATTTTGTACATGCAAATTTTTGTGTACTATTATAGTATGGTACAGTAGCGATTTAATGTGGTAAAACAGGGGTTAACTTCGGTAGCGTATCTTAGCTAATTCCTGGGTCTCTGAATATTTGACATTTTTTCCATTCTAAATGCAAATTCTACTATTTTAAAGATATATAGGACAGACAATTACTGATGCGCCGAAAATTTTCGGGAATTTCACACCTTTTTACAGTTTTTGTCTCTCCAAAAATCTTTGTGCATGTACAAAGACAGTCCTGAAAAGTCTCTGTACATTATGAAAAATCTTTGCCGAATACAAAAAACCGTGGTCCTAAATGTGATAATTCGGCCTGGATATAGTTCATAAGATTATTTGGCGCGAAGCGCCGAAATTTTTATAAGCTTTTGATGAAATTTACACATAAAACTTGACAGAGAAAGCTAAAACAACTTGTACTACAAAATCAGAAATATTACAGATATTGTAATATGCCAATTAAATATTGTAATAAGCACTACTGTGCTTAGAAATCCAATGCAACATCAGGATAAATTAGTCAATTTTATCTTTGAACGGCTAAATGTGCTGAGTTATTAAATAGTACTTGTTTTGCATAAAATTTTTAAAAACAGTATAAATGGATACAAAAGATATTTAAATCTGCATAAAGATGCCTAGATTACACAAAAATTGATTTTTGAGTGTTTAATGCCTCTGCTTCAATCTAAATACAGTATATTAGCGATATTTTGCGCGAAGCGCCGAAAATTTTTTGAAATTTCCTAAAAAAAAATACTGAAAAACGATATAATTAATATCACTTTGTCCAAGGAAGTATTTTAACATTGTATAAAAATGGCTCCAAAAAATGCAAGAGCCGAAATTGATTTTTGGCAAAACCTGCATTTATTGGCCATTTTTAGCCGCGTTTTTGCGATTTTGGGCCGAAAATTCGTAATCATTTACGCCCTCTCCCATAAAAATGGCCGAAAACCATACGTGTAACAGGAAGGGCTTTGGGGAACTCCCCACCCACGCAGGGTTGGACGTCTCCCCTAACCCTTCCCTCCAACGTCAGAAAATTTTGACCCACCCTCCCCATTTTTGGCGAAAATTTGCGCTTTGTTGGCTATTTTAGGTGCTTTTGCCATTTTTGACATAGAATTAGAGTCGCTAATCCCCCACCCGAAATTCCTAGCCGTTACATGTATGCCGAGGAGCCCCTCCCAAAAGTTTTGAGCTGTTACATGCATGTTTTATAGTGACACTTTGTCTATTTACTCTTGCTTACATTCAAAAATACTGTATCACTTCGGGAAATTCTAATAGTTAGCTGCACTTTTGCCATAGTAAAAATTAGGTTCAAAAATATTCAAAAGGTTTTCACCAAAAATCGTCTGACAGTGATTTGAGTCTTGTACCCTGAGAGGGGGGTAATAAACCTCCCTCACCCCTCCCTTCGGGAATGTGTGTTTCCGATCCATGTAGCAAGCATGAAAATTAAAACTTAGTCATCACATGAATAATAAATTGGCACTTTGCTGTATGTAACTTTGTGTAACTGGGTACGCGATTAAAACCACAAGAAAAGTCTAGATAAAAAATAGCCTTTGTACTGCAGATGCATTCTAAATAGTTAATATTCAACGGACATATTAAACTTATTCAAATTTGATTTTAACCCTCGGCGCCTCGGCACTTTTCAGCTTCGCCCTCGGCGCCGAGGCCGAGGCTCCAAAAACGCCGAGGCTTGCCGAGGCTTGCCGAGGCCGAGGCCTCGGTCCGATCACTGATTCAAACATTTCATATATGTTGGATATATTTTTATCATTTGTTATATTTGACTCGCAAAAAGTCTCGGACTCTTACATAATTTACTTGTCCCGCATTTCAAACTTTTAAGCCCCTGAACTCTGAACCTTGGGAAACCATGATGCTGGCGTTGGGTAGTGCTTTTGTGTCATACCATATGTGATGTGCCAGCCATGCACATTAGTGAAATTCTGGGGTTTAAATTTCAAAGTACTTTTTTAGTCAAAAACGTCATTTTTCTGCGTTTCTGACAACTTTCTATCTTTCCAGTGCATAAAAACTCGAAAAAAATTCGAAAAATATTCGAATAACCTGAATGCTTACATAAAATGGCACCTTTCCTGCTAATTTTTTTGGAAAAATCGCGAATTAAGCCTGTGTATATATAAAGATCATACATGCTTAGGCGTATGCAATTTCGATGCTAAATGGTTAGGCTATGCTTTCAAAATTTATCTGAAATAATAATTCAGAATGTTTTTTGGTCAAAAATTGACCTTGATTTATCCTAGGAATAGCTCAATATGCTCATGGTGTAATGCGCGCGACGGCGAGCAGAGTGATGACCATAGGTGGGCGGCACCAAAGTTATGGGGATGCAAGATTTTTCAAAGGTCAAAAAATGGCTTTGAAAATAGTGTTATGGCGAAAACACCATTTTTCAACGTTTCTCATCGATCACTAATCTATGGCATCAAAAAAAAAATTTTGGTTTCTGGGGGATGCATACCCCAAACCTTCCCCCCACGCCCAGGTATAATGATGACTTGTTCGACTCATGGTAACATAGCCGTAAGCGGTAACTCATGACATTCTGTAGTCGCCAGAAATATTGAGCTTATAACTTTGTTAAACTATGTTAGAGGATGATAGAGCGGATACACGTAACAGGGGCATGGGGGTTCCCCACCCAGGCACGTAGCTGACCTTCTTGATGGGGGACTAAAATTTTGAAGTAAGATACCTCATTGACTACTTGTAGATGGGCAAAAATGATGTCGTTTTTGAGTTTCTCAGCAAGCTTTAAACATCTAAGACGAGATTTTTTTTTAATTTTTGAAAAATTCTGTTTTTAATCATATTCAATTCAAAAAAACAAATTAAATAAATTGGTTTCACAAATGATTTAAACATTATATCCAAGCTCGACCCTGCGCTTAATCTTTTTTGAATTGGATGTCAGGAAACCATCGCAAACAAAAACAATGAGGCAAATGAATTCGTAATTAAGCGCAGGTCCCAGAAAATTTTGATATATTCACCACGTTTTACTCAGAAGTTGAGAAAATTTTGGATTATTACATAGCTTAAAGGTGAGCTAAAATCTATTCTGTCAGTCCTTTGAATGCGCTTATACAACTACAGTTTTTTTCCCTTTGAGGGAGGCCCTTGCAAAAAATACTCGTATTTCCAAAATTTTTCGGGAATATTCCCCCTATCCTCCCCACAGCTATGTGCCTGCCGCTATGTACCTAAAGTAGGTTATCCCCCTACCTTTACAAGACCCCTGAAAATTGCTTACCCCATTCCGATTTTTCAGGAAAAAACATACCTTTTTGGCCGTTTTTGGTCAGAAATAGTTGTCATTTCCCCGCCCTTTAAAATGGCCGGGAACCCCCTACCCTACCCGTGGGCGACTTGACGTAATAAGGTGCTAAAGAGAGTGTATATTTCTATCATTCTCTGACGTCGTGTTAGAAGTGTTCTAGCGTCAAAATTGTGTCGAGAGCTGTACTTACGTACATGTCTACCACCATAGATGCACATGGTCAGGTTCGTCAGGAAGGGGTGAAATCGAGATTTTCGGCTTAAATAGGGGCAAAATCCATGATTTTTACTGGAGTCAATTTGCATTTTTGGCCATTTTTACGACAAAATCGCTTGAAAATACATTATTTTTGGCTCAAACTGCTAGACATTTCCTAAATTTTGAATCCTTCGGTGAGGGTGGTAATATCTCCCTCTAACCTCCCCCTATGCGCATGTCTCATGTCTACCATACAATTGGTTCAGAGGCTTCACCCCAGATTCCCATCTGAAAACGGCCTTATCGTTTCAGTAGCACTTACGTAATGTTGAACGATATGATGACTCATCCGCTAATAGGAAAAAGCTTATGCACGATGACTCATCAAATCTACCGTACCCCGGCTTCCGGGAGTTTGGCCTAACTACCACTAATTACGGAAATACTTGATGAGTCATTTGTCTGTTAGTACATGAATTAGATGATTCATATGACCTACAGTATGACTCATTGTTTAAAGCCTAATCCGATCTACAGTATGACTCATCATTTAAAGGCTAATCCTACCTACAGTATGACTCATCATTTAAAGGCTAACCCGACCTACAGTACGACTCATCGTTTAGAGGCTAATCCGACCTATAGTATGATTCATCATGTAAAGGCTAATCTGACCTACAGTATGACTCATCGTTTAGAGGATAAATCGACCTACATACATTATGACTCATCATTTAAAGGCTAATCCTACCTACAGTATGACTCATCATTTAAAGGCTAATCCGACCTACAGTACGACTCATCGTTTAGAGGCTAATCCGACCTATAGTATGATTCATCATGTAAAGGCTAATCTGACCTACAGTATGACTCATCGTTTAGAGGATAAATCGACCTACATACATTATGACTCATCATTTAAAGGCTAATTCGACCTACAGTATGACTCATCATTTAGAGGCTATTACGCCCAGCGTTGATACGACGATAACGACAACGTCGGATAAAGATCCCAAGCAGACGTCGACGCCGTCTGCGGAAGAACAAAACGGTGGCAATCATTATTTGCAAGACGCCAAGTCAGCCATGCTATCGGCGGCTAAGCAATTCTACGGTAAAGTTTTTAACGTAGCGGATGCGTCTTCCGATCGATCGAACGCCAAATCCTTGCTCAACCTGACGCGAAATAAGGCCTGCCAAAAAAAGTACGTGAATTATGGGCAAAACGCGTGCGAAAAATGAAAAAATATGGTTTTATCTCGTTTAAACGAATTATTCCATTTAACTCGTTTAAACGACTATCTGTAATGAGTAATTTTTGTTTTTCTCTCATAATGACGTCACTGGTTCTGTGTTTGACCTATGGGCTTAAATTGTCAAATTATACTTTTTTGATTCGGCTAAAACGTGGATTACTTAGCGATTGTTTAAGCGAAAACTTCAAATTAAGCAGTTGTAAAGTAGTTTTTCTGCGTAGAAATTCGTTACAATTATTTAATCGGTTGGCCACCTTTTTTCTTATATGTTTATCACAGCGAGTGCGATTTTGTGCCCCCCCCCCCTCACAGCAACAACGGCACACACCTGGGGAGGTGCGGTTTTTTTAAACGATAGATATTTTAAAAACTCGATGTACCATTTTTTTATTTTTTGTTTACACTCAATACCGAGTTGACAATGAGTGTGTAAAGTGTAAATCGAAGAATCAAATAATTTTCGGAGGGCCAATTTTTTTTAAATGCTCTCCCTGAGCTGTAGATTACGAATCTGACCTTAAAATTTCTTTACACCCAATAGTTGTTGTATAAAAATGTAAAGTATACGGGTTTTTTACTCTTTGCGTGTTTTCAGCTTATCTAACTCAATTTTGGTTTCTGTGCAGTCCAATTGGTTTTATCATGTAGAGGGTTACAATATCTCAAGGACCAATTTTTTTATTCTCTTTTAATGCAATATTTCTTGTTCTGCGATCGTTTTAGTGTGAAGGATTCGAGACGAAAAACGAAATTTCTACAGCTACTCCGCTAAGTAGGCGGAACATGCTCATTATGCCTAAAATGTGCCCTGACCTTAGCGTTACAGATCCTAGTTTATTTTGTTTCTATACACCTAATATTGCGTTAATAGCAAAAGTGTAAAGTTTACATCGGGAAGCACTTTTCCGCCCAGAGCATTGGGTATCAAACAATTTGCGGAGGGCCAATTTTTTTAAATGGAATGTTGCCCCTGAGATATAGATTACGAATATCACCTTAGAATTTCTTTACACTCAATTATTGTTGCACAAAAGTGTAAAGTCTACCATTTTTTATTCTTAGCGTTTCCTAAAGATTATCTAACTCAATTTTGGTTTCTGTGCAGTCCAATCGGTTTTATAGTGTACAGGGCTACAATATCTCAAAATGAAATTTTTTTTCTCTTTTAATGCAATATTTCTTGATCTGTGATCATTTTAGTGTAAGGGTTCGAGACGGAAAGAGAAATTTCTTCAGCTACTTGCACCCCCTAGAATTTTGACGCTGCCCACCTATAGATATATGGCCTGAATTATTGAATAAAAGAAGGGAACTAGCAAAGAAAAATGCTCTGATGGAACAAAAAAGTTGAATATAGTTGAATTTCTTCATTTTTAATGATGTAAAAGGGGGGACTAGGGAAAATTTCCCTATATGCGCAGAAGCCATATGAATGTGCCAAAGAGTTAGACTTCCCCTAAACAACGCAAAATTCGAAGTAATTTCTGCGGCCTATGCGCGTTTCTGCAGATTTCCCGTAGTAATTTCGATTACGATGGCGAGTATTTTGATTACTTTATTTTGGAAAAAATTAAAGAAATTTTTTGTGGTTTTTCATGCAAACTATTGAGTTGGCCATGTAGGTGTAAAGTATACACTATTATCTTTTACTCCAGAGCATTATGGAAGGTCAAGATTTCATTAAATAAATAATACACTGATTATTCAATAGTCATGAAAGTGTCAATGCTCTTTTGCGAAACACTTAAAAACATTTTGTGACTACACCCTCATTTTTCACAGGCCGCCGAATATACTTCGATTTTTGCGTTGTTTAGGGAAGTCAAACTATTCAGCACATTCATATGGCTTCTTCGCCTATAGGGAAATTTTCCCTAGTTCCCTCCTTTTACATCCTTAACAATGAAGAAATTCAAGTATAGGTATTTACCTTTTTTTGTTCCATCGGAACATTTTTCTTTGCTAGTATTATAATGCCTAGAATCTTTTGACTTCGTCGGGGCATACGTATATACGATGATAAGGCGAGGGTGTAAACAAGATATACATATCGACGACTGTATTAAGGTCAAGAACCAAAAATTTAAGCCGCCGACGATTCGATTCTTGCACGCAATGCCCGGTGAATAACTTTACACACTCGTTGTGCGCATTGTACGTTTTATCATCAATTTCGTCCGACCTCGGCTCGCTAGTCAATGACTCCGTCGATGCCATTGATATGCGTCCAAATGCGTCATTGTCCGATGGTGCTTCAACGCGTAAGTGCGATGTAAAGTTTAGAGAGTGTAAAGGAATTTTTTGCATTGGTATCGGTGTATGGACAGTAGTTATACCTGTTATCCTGGGGCAGTATACATTAACATACCCCCATGCTTAAGGATAGACGGTCGGGTTGCCCACAAGTACTATGCTATATCGTGTGCAGTGTTATAGCTTAGGGGAGAGCGAGCGTAGCAAGGGGAGGGCTGGGCTGGCCCTGACCAGCTGAAAAATGGCCCTGATTTGAATTTGTAGTCTAGACCACGGATCTAAACTGATTATCCGCAAACCTGAAAAATGGGCTTGGGCCACCCCTCCCCTTCCTACGCTTGCTCTCCCCTATGCTATAACGCTGCACACGATATAGCATAGTACTAGTTGGCAACTCGGCCGTCTATCCTTAAGCATAAGGGTATGTTAATGTATACTGCCCCCAGGATAAGAGGTATAATTACTATGGACGAATCATCCAAATACACACAGTGTCTAACGTAAATTTTTGAATTTCTAATATAACAAGGTTGACTGTTGTTTCAGAAAATACGAGTAAATTCTCGGAAAATATCGTTTTCAATTGTTTGTGTAAACTACAAATGCGCCATCTCGGCAATCCTAAAAAATTTTGAGCGTAATTTTTGGTTTAGTAAGTGTAAAGTTGATGCGATTTATTGTTTGACGCTTAGTATGCTCAAGTGAATTTTTATTAATTTTTTTGAGTGCTGATAGAAATAGGTTACTATTAAATGACGCGTCATTTGTAAAACTAGTATATTTTATTGCGACAAAAAAGTTAATAGTGGAAAAGTTTTTTTAACTTATATTTAGATAGAACTTTTCGCAGTTAATAAGTAATTTAAAATGTAAACATAGCAATTTATAATTTTCAAAGATAATCAAATTTGTAAAGTGATATAAAAATACTTGCAAAGCATTTCATTACATGCTGTTCATGTAGACGAGGTTCGACGGAATAAAACTATAGAAATTCAGTATAATAATGTTTTCTTCTATAGAAATGAGTAGTAACTTTTTAAGCGGACGCTTAAAGCATCAAATAGGATTTAGAACCAGGTGAAAGAACGCTTCATTAACAAATTTTGTGATCAAAATCTGATAAATAAAGTCCGTGAGTGTAAAGTGTTTGTATTTCGGTAAGAACGTCCAATTCAGGCTTGTAAAGTCGTTTATAGGGTCTTAGCCTGAGCGGAAAGTGTAGAATACTAGGATGAATATCATTAACAAATCGTACGATCAGTGGGTTTAAGCTAATGTCGACGAGTGTAATTGATACATGTAATGGCTCGAAATTTAGGGAGGGGGTTCCCGTATATTTTAGATGGGGGGGGGGGCATGTGACCTCCACTTTTTGGTCAAAAAATGCCTAAAAATGACCAAAAAATTCGATTTTTCCCTAGAACCGGGGGTCAAAAATTTTCTGGCCTTGGAAGGGATGGGGGTTGACCGACTTTGGATGGGGATCCACAACTTCCCTGTTACACGTATGGTGTAAACCATTCGTATTTGGGTAACAACGTCCGATGCCAGCGACGGGATTACATTGCCATGGTTAGTGCCTCGCTTAAAAACTAAAAAGTAATAAGACAAAAGTTAAAGCAGATCGTAAAATCAATGAGCTGTGAGTTTAAGTAAACTAAGCTCAATGAGTGTAAACCACGGTTTTTGTATTCGGCAGAGATTTTTCCCGATTTACAAAGACTTTTTAGGACCGTCTTTGTACATGCAGAAAGATTTTTGGGAAGACAAAAACTGTAAAAAAGGTGTTGAATTCCCAAAAATTTTCGGCGCTTTGCGCCGTTTTGTGACAATTTTCAGTAATTTTTGGCGTCAGAAAGCCAGAAATTAGCTAAAATACACTACCTAAGGTCGAAAAACCCCTTTTTACCACACTAAAATCGCTACCGTACCATATTTTAGCACACAAAATTTTTTTGCGCGTACAAAATGTACAAAGACTTTCGGGGACTATCTTTGTACATTTCCCAACGGACCTTGTGTACACAAAAAACGCTGGTGTAAACTAGTCGTATTTTGGCTAGCAACGTCCTCCAATGCGACCGATGTAAAGTCGCCAGCCGAATCGGAGCCCAGCCCAAAAAACGAGACCCACGAGCCAGCAGCGGGAGCGGCTGGCATCGGGAGGAGCCCCGTGCTGGTGGGGGTGATGGGCGGCCATCGGGAGTCCGTATTCGCCCGCATGAACCAGCGATTGCGCAGCCTCGAACTGAACGTCAGTTTGAGCAGCCAATATTTGACCGAATTAAGTCGGCGGTACGCGCGGCAAATGCAACACATTGAACGCGCCTTTAACGCCACCAGCCGCCTGTTCAGCGAAACGGACAAAAAATTTCAGCAACGGCTCGACCAGCAGGCCGCCGACCTTTTGACCTTGGCCGAGCGCTTGGCCAAGCTCGAAACCGTGCTCGCGTCATTTCTAGCCTCGTTTTCGGCAGCCAGCCAATCGGCGTCCTACGGAGCCCCGTCCGATTCGTTGTGGCAGCATACGGTAGCCACCGTACGCGATCCTGGGGGCTTTACAGGGGGTTTCACCCCCCCCCCAGAAAAATGTTCACCCTCGCTCAGAAATTTTTTCACCTTTCATCCACCAGAATTCGTGATTTTTCGAAAATTTGTTTTTTCCGAAAAAACTTGCCGAAAATTTTTGAAAAAAATCCGAAAACTTGCCGGAAATTCTCTAAAAAATCGTTGAAAAGGTGCTTTTTTAAAGCGTATTCGGCTATCTATTCGCTCAAAAGTGCCAAATTCTCGCCGCTTCGCGCCATTTATTCATGTTTTGACTATATTTTGTCCGATTTATTCGACTTATTTTGCTTTTTTTCCAAATTTTTTTATGTTTTTGTACTCTAAGAAGTAGAGCTGTACCGGGGCCCGGACCCGGGCCATGGCCTGAAAACTCTTGATATTGTTGTTAGATGTAATTTGTTGCATTGGCTGATTGCGAGAATGATCGAAACCGATGTAGGAGGTCCATCAGTCGCACTTTTATTTAGTTATAGATAACCGAGTAAGGCATTTTATTATTTTGAAAGGGTAAAATTGATGGAATTGATACTTAGTTGAATCGATGAAGCCGACAAGTTTGCACCTATGAAACAGCAATCATTGTTGACTGTCAAGTTATAACTTTCTATAATTTTGTAAATATAATATAATAAATAATATATATAATTTATAATTATCATTTTATAATAATTTTATAACTTTATAATTACAACTTTTAACTTTTTATCGTAATTTGCGGTCCGGGTCAGTCTGGTCAGGGTATCATCGACTCGTTTAGAACTAAAATGATTTCTAAAATGGCTAGAAAGGTGTAAAGAGTGTAACAATTAATTACATTAATTCTTACGTACTGCCGATTTCAATTACATATTTTCACAAAAAAAGCTTTGACTCTTGTCCGTCTCTGACATTAGTGTCGCCAGGCACGTAGCTGTCGGAGGGGTCTGGACCCCCCAAAATTCAGAAAAAACCGGAAAAATGGGACTTTTTACACTTTACTTTGTGCTATTTTTGGCTTAGACCCCCAAAATTGGTGTTGGTCCCCCCTGAATAGGAGGGCCAGCTACGTGCCTGAGTCTCGCCGCATTTAACCCGGGGATATCCCCTCCCCCCCAAGCCTTAAGCGTGCGCCTGCTTGCTGCAGCTCTAGCTTTTATATCTCGCTGCATAAAATCGTAGACGAAAATTGAATTTTTGTCATACGAAGCCTCATGAAATGCTCAATTTCGTCGCGTTTAATTTCAGCAATCACTCGCTCATTTAGAAAGATAAGAATGTAAGTGAACAGAGTTACAATCAGATCTTAAACAACTATAATTTTATAAATAATATTAATTTTATTAAAATTTTATAAATATAATATAATGCTGCTCCCATCGTATATTTCGTGGGATGTTTGCAACGTCACTTGATAATTTTTAATTTTTTTTTAAGTTTATTCCACGAGTGCAATACAAAATTATTTAATATGATGTAGGCTAGTATACCGACCGCATTATTAGACAACTTTTCATAGTTATATTTTTAAACTTAATCGAAATGTCATTTATATGAGCCTTCACTTTATATGCAGGTCTTAAATACACTGTTTAGATAGTTTATGAGTCACCTTTTCTAGCAAAAGTGTCCTCAAAAACTAGTATAAATGCTAAATTAGCGGAAAAATATGATAATTCGTAGTTTATGGTCAATTTTGAGAACTTTTGCGGCAATCTTTCTATTTTAATCCATTGTTGTCCACATATCCAATTTACACTTATTTTCCCACTAATATTTTTTAAGTATATACAAATACATTACATTAGTAATGTACGAGCATAATGGACAGGTTCAAAAGTCCGAGTATTTATCTCACTTTTTGAACTTAGTTTCTTAGAAAGGTTATTTGCCTAAATTCTCACACTTAATTGTAATTTAAATTAGTATTTTATATGAATTTTGAAAAATTTTTTATATTATATAGTTTTGCGCTTTTTTTACTGTTTTGCTAAATTTATGAAATTGTGTTGTATTATTAATGTATTATAATATTGGGCTTCAATATGTCTCTGATTTTTTATCCTTTCGAATCTTAACCGGAAATCACTATTTAGGTGTGAACTAGCTGTAAAAATATTTAATTTATACAAAAAATGATTTTAGAAAGTAAATAACAAGAAATTGCTTTAATAAATAATAAAAAGTAAAAAAGTGAACCCTTAATTTCTATCTACTAGCCAATAGTAAACAAAACGTGGATTAATTTTCTGGAAATTTGCCTTTTTTGAAGTTTCTGACGAAGGATGAAAACGTTCTGCTTTCCTCCCAAAAATAAACGAAGCTTTGATAAATAGCGAATCTATTATTGTATAATCGAAATTTGATGGGAAGCAGGCCAAGAAACAATTAAAAATTTTCTTCCCAATTTTGGCGATGCATCTATGTCAACTGCTTCTAGGTCCAGGCACGTAGCTGGCCCTCCTTTTTTCGGGGGGGGGGCCAACTACAATTTTGTGATGTCTAAACCAAAAATAACACAAACTAACGCGTAAAAAGTCCTATTTTTCCTGTTTTTTTCTGAATTTTGGGGGTCCGGACCCCCCCCTCGTTCCCCCCACAGCTAAGTGCCTGTCTAGGTCGCATCACCTATCTAAGCTTTCAATCGTGAAACTCACCTTTCACTAATTTGAGAGTAATATTGATTTTTTAATTTGTAAATTTTGCCACAACTTTACAATTTTGTATCAAAAATCGGTTTTTTGGTCAATATTACTTGTATAAACTAAATTTGAAACTGTCCGAAGTTTCTAATTATATGTTTTTTCAAATTTGTGTAAATTATAAATCGTGATAATCAGAAAATAAATGATATGGTAAAAAATATTATGAAAATCTTCTAATTTTCTGGTAGAGTTCGAAATTTTAACTTCATTCAAGATTTATAAAAAAATATCTCAGACGCAGGTAATTTTAATAAAAAGACCGTAACGCATTTCAAAACGTTTTGGAAGGAACCGATAAATAAAATGCTTGCTGGCTAACTTAATATATGATGGTTCGGGTAGTTTTTTGATCTCGTGTTGCATTGTCCTGGATTAATTCTAAGAACAAGAATTAAATTTGCTTTTATATAAAAATGCTAAATTAAATCGAATTCATTTAATTTTAAATTTTATTTCAAATGTATTTAATTTAACTATTTTTCCATATACAAATCTCATTGTTTGAAGAGTACGCTTATTAAATTTGAACGAAAAAATTACACTGGTCGGTCAAATTTAAACCGATAACCGAAACGGATTTTCGCACCAATCAATTTTTTGGCATTTTCATTTTCAATCTGAAGCGATATTTTTACGCTTACATGTAAAACGGGAGACTAGGGATAGGATTTCCACCCAAATTCGGTCTTCCTACCTCTCAACGTCAACAAATTTTTGACCCGCTTCCCGAATTCCGACGAAAACTTGCGTTTTTGGCCATTTTTAGGTGCTTTTCGTTATTTTTGGCCAAAAATTGGTGGTCATTTACCCCGCCTCCTGCCCACACCTGGGAATGGGGGGCTTGAGGTATCCACCCTTCTACCCTCCTAGAAATCAAAATACCCCCCAGAATTCAATTTTTGAAAGGTTTTTTTCGCAATTTTTTGATGTCAATGGATAGTGCTCGATGAGAAACGTTTAAAAATGGTGTTTTTTAGCCATACCACCATTTTTAACGTCATTTTCTGACCCTTGAAACAATGTTGCACCCCCGTCTCCAGAACTTTGGTGCCGCCCACCTATGCTCCTGCCTCCCTAGAAATCATCGAAGACTTCCCCACTCAAAATTTCGAGCCGATACACGTATGATATAGGCCATACCTAGGACCACACGTGGGCGTGGAGGGGTTTTGGGGGTATGCACCCTTCAGTTTGAAATTCCCCCCCAGAAATCAAAATACCCCGCCCCAAGAATTCAAAGTTTGAAAATTTTTTTTCGCTTTTTTCAACGATTTTTTGATGCCATAGGATAGTACTCGATGAGATTTTTCGAAAAATGGTGTTTTTTCGTCATACGACCACTTTTAAGACCATTTTTTGACCTTTGAGAATTTCACCCCCCAGATTTTGGTGCTGCCAATTTATGCCTGGGACCCTGTTAGACTGTCCTTTTAATTGGTTGCGTGCGCTACTATGCCAAAAGCGCGCTTTTGCAAAATTTATTTGGCCATTTTTTATCTTTTGATAATTTTCGACCGCCTCACTTAGAATTCGGGTCTTGCCCAGACAAAATCTTATTGATTTTTAGTGGTGCGCGGCGGCCATTGTGGCTAATCTAGTCATCGTTGCCCTGTGCCGCAGAGCTTTTTTGAATAAGCAAGATGATCTGGTAAGGCGATTGCGCGACGAATTTCGGTTGGCCCTGCGAAATAGCGTCCGTGACGCCTCCATCAACGGGGATTTACCGAATGGTTAGTTTAAAGTACGATTTGTTACGGTGTAAACCGCTCAAAACTGGTCTCGTTGGAATATTTAATGTGTATTTGAGGCGGTTTACAACAATTCAACGCTTTACACTTTACGAATAAGCGCAAATATTCGCAAAATCTGATAGTACTGCTTTAATCAGTGATTTTTACGTGATTGTAAAGTATCTTTTTTACAATAATATTGACACTGCTCTGAATTTCTTTTACAATCATACCTATGTACCGAATACAATTTATGCACTTTACATTTTAGCCATTGATATAATCCTTAATTTAGCGTCTGATTTGCATTAAAAACCTGCATTGCGTTTAATTTATTCCCAATATTTTCGCTTTTTGCTTCGTTGGCGAGTTGCCAAATTTTGTTTCAACATTTTTGTTTGTCTTTATTTACGGGTTTGTATCATGCTCCATGCGCTGTTCTTCTTGGTGCGTCATGTGTCCACTTCTGCATGAATGACAAATGTGGAACTAGCGCCTCTTTACACTTTCGCTGAATATGTATGTCGTATGTTTTTATTATCGCTTTAATATTATTATTACTATTATTATTATTATTATTATTATCAATTTTCCTTTTCAATTTTTATCATTTTTGTTTATTTTTTGCATTTTTGCCCATTTAATTGTTTTTTCACCATTCCTTGCAGGACACGTAGACGGCGTATCGAACGGAAACGAAGTGCGAAATAGCGTTGATAGGAATAAGAAGAAAAAGCACTCAAAATCATTACGTCATCAGCACCGAAGCGCTGGCTCGTTGCCAATTGAATGCGTCGGGGATGTGGAATAGCAATGAAACTATTGAAATTTTTCCCATTGCTCACAAACACTACCAGTGCAACTATTCATGTGCTTTACACTATCAACAAATGTTCTATATTGTAATCGCACCGTTCACGAGACAAATATATTTATTTTTGCACGATCGTTGTAAAAATAAAAGCCGTTGTAAACCACATTCCATTTTGTGAGCAGCTCGACTTAGTGCACCATCATAGCAAAAACTAATCCATATACCTAAAGCTACACCATCTCTACAGGCTGTGACAGTTATTTCTTTCGTTTGGTGCAATTTTTATACTCCTTCTAAATATATATGTTATTTCTTGTGAAAATTATTATTGGAAGAGTTACAATTAAAAAACTTACGACGCATAAGAATAGGAGCAATAAAAAATATATTCCTGTTGCGTTAAACGCAACTGGGGAGTTGCATTTGAAATGCTGGAAAGGACTAAATTTTTTATTAGAACCTTGTTTTCCTATTTTGATTTTTGTGATATAAGTGTAAATAGGCCGAGAAATGCTACTTTCTTAATGCTCTCTAACTTTACATCGAGCTAAAGCAAAACGATGTAACACGAGCCAAACCGAGCCTATAGACGACGTTCTATACACCGGGATAAGGAAGATCAGAAAAATGCCAATAAAGTGATTCGCTGTGGTACTCGGCCCTATGGGGGCTGCATACCCCCAACCCCCTCCTCCCCCTTCTCACGCCTACGTGTAGTGAATACCTCCTCCCACGCCCATGTGTGGATCAAGCCTGCTTCAGAAGTGGTATGAGTCGGCAATATCGCCGACTATTTTTCCCGGATGGAGTGCCCCGATTTTCCATCAGCAGGCGATATCGCTGACTAAAATTGAGAAAGGATCCATTCCTATTTCTTCTACAATATCTCCGACAATTTTTGCACATACATAAGTACAGTCAGTCAATGGAAGAAAATATGTGCACGCGTATTGCATTGGTATTTCTGAACATTCCATGAGTTTTAAAGTGCAAGGCATCAAAATGAAGCGCGTAGAATAAGAATTAAACAAAGTTAATTAAAATTCATAAATTGAATAAATGATTCAACAATCCTCTAATTAATTAGTTTATAATAATGTATAACGTAATTAAATTAAAAATTGCGAATTAATTTTTAAGGGAAGACGAACCATTAGAAATTATGTCTTTAATCTGTAATCCTTGATTTTCTGAGACAGCTGCTTGTTAACTCGCATTCTGCAGCCAGGCTAACAATGAAATATTTCAAATGGACGCACGATATAACACTGGGGCCAATTTGTCACTGTCTAACTAGTACTGATTCAGTACAGATGATAGAAAATCGGTCAAACTGTTGTCTGAGATAACAAAAATGGTCAGATTGACAACGACTGATGTGAGTCTCGATGAAACATAAGGTTGAGTGCGTTGCAGTTGGTATTTAATTAGATGACCATTAGTGAATTTTTATTAGCTGTTTCTATTGAGTCAAATACTGCCGTCGGTCAAGCCTGACACACAAATATGATTTGAATGACACAAAAATTCAAGAATTAATCATGAAATCGCAATCGTTCATAATAAACAGCTGGAATAGCATGAAGAAATACCATGGGGCGTGATTGACCACATGACTGGTTTAAAAAATTTCACGAGAACGGCAAAATGCCAATATGTTGGATTATATTAGACTAGCAAAGGATAATTCTCCGATGGAACAAAAAAGGTAAATATACTTGAATTTTTTCATTGTTAAGGGTGTAAAAAGGAGGGAACTAGCGAAAATTTCCCTATATGGGCTGAAGCCATAGGAATGGGTTTGAGGAATATTCGCCCCCGATATTTCGCCCCCGACTTTTCGCCGCCGATATTTCGCCCCCGACATTTCGCCCCCAGGTACGTTTTGCCCCCGGAACTTTCGCCCCCAAATATTTCGCCTCTCGGATGTTTCGCCCCTCGGATGATTCGCCCCCAAGTGAGCTGTACAATAAACAGGAGTATGCATTATACATGGACAGCGTCAAAATTCGCGAGGACACAATATCCGCTCTTCTTCTTTTTTGTTTTCAATCTTATTTGAAATAAATAAAAGAATTTTAATTTTTTCATTTCCAATCTTGATGAGCTTTCAATATTTATGTTTTTCATTTTTAAATTTCTTTAAACAATTTTTTTAACCATATTTGAACAATTTTTTAAGCATATTTAAACCATATTGCTGCTTAATTTTTTAAGGCTAACAAGAAAACCAAAATTGTCAAAAATTTAGTTTTCGTAGACTAGCTTCATCTTTCTCTCTTTTCGAAATGACTGAATCCATTATGCAAATCGTACACCAACTAACTGACTTACTGCCATTTGGTCCTCGTTGTATACTCTTTGAATGACCTACTTAACGTGTGGTCGCAAACAAAAGGTTCTATGAATAAAATATTTCTACAAAGACATTGTAATTATGCAAGGTCAAGCCAAAATATCCGCAAATCTCTATCAAATAAACAAAAAAATTAGGTATTTGCTTGCCGACTGGGAGAAATTATAATTAGGTACATATAAAATATGCTTACGAGAGGTCAAGCGAATTCTGGGAATGTAATGGCAAATAAAAAAATCAGGGCTAGCAAAATTGCAGAGACAAGTTGATTGGTACAGTATAACCAGATACTTATTAGCGGCGAAATATCCGAGGGGCGAAATGTTTGGGGGCGAAACATCCGAGAGGCGAAATGTCTGGGGGCGAAAGTTCCGGGGGCAGAAATGTACCTGGGGGCCAAATGTCGGGGGCGAAATATCGGGGGCGAAATGTCGGGAGCGAAATGTCGGGGGCGAATCTTCCGGATGCCATAGGAATGTGCTAAACAGTTAGACTTCCCCTGAACAACGCAAAAATCGATTATATTCTGCAGCCTATGCGCGTTTCTGTAGATTTTCCGTAATAATTTCGATAACAATGGCGAGTATTTTGATTACTTTATTTCGGAAAATTTAAAAATTTTTTTTGTGGTTTTTGATGAAAACATTTGAGTTGACCATGTAGATGTAGAGTTTACACTATTATCTTTTACTCCGGAGCATTGTAAAAGGTCAAGATTTAATTAAATAAATAATACATTTATTATTTAATAGTTATGAAAGTGTCTTCAATGCTCTTTTGCGAAACACTTAAAAACGCTCTGTGACTACATCCTCATTTTTCACACTTCAGAATATACTTCGATTTTTGCGTTGTTTAGGGAAAGTCTAACTGTTTAGCACACTATGGCTACTGCGCATATAGGGAAATTTTCGCTAGTTCCATCCTTTTACATCCTTAACAATGAAAAAATTCAAGTATATTTACCTTTTTTGTTCCATCGGAGCATTTTTCTATGCTATTTTTCTTCTTTTATATATAAATTTCAGGCCATATATTCATAGGTGGGCAGCGCCTAGATTCTGGGCGGTGCAAGTGGCCGAAGAAATTTCTTTTTTCGTCTCGAAACCTTTACACTAAATTAATCACAGATCAAGAAATATTGCGTTAAAAGAGAAAAAAATTCACGTTTTGAGATATTGTAGCCCTCTACATTATAAAACCAATTGGACTGCACAGAAACCAAATTGAGCTAGATAAGTTTTAGGACATGCTAACAGTAAAAAACCCATATACTTTACACTTTTGTGCAACAACCATTGAGTGTAAAGAAATTTTAAGGTCAGATTCGTAATCTACAACTCAGAAGTAATAGTTAAGAAAAGTGGCCCTCCACAAATTGTTTGATACCCAATGCTCCGGGCGGAAAAGTGCTTCTCAATGTAAACTTTACACTTGTGCTAATAACGCAATATTGGGTGTATACTTAGAAAAAAATAAACTAGGATCTGTAACGCTAAGGTTAGGGCACGTTTTAAGCATAATTAGAATGTTTTGCCTACTTCGTGGAGTAGCTGGAAAAATTTCGTTTTTTGTCCCGAACCCTTCACACTAGAACGATCACTGATCGAGAAATATTGCGTTGAAAAAAAATTTATATTCTCAGATATTATAATCCTCTACATTTTGAAATTAATTGTTCTGCACAGAAACCAAAACTGATTTATATAAGCTTTAGGACACGCTAACAGTAAAAAACCCGCATACTTTACACTTTTGTGCAAGAACCATTCAGTGTAAAGAAATTTTAAGGTAACATTCGTAATCTACAACTCGGGTGTAACATTTTTTTTAAAAAAATTGGCCCTCCGCAAATTGTTTGATACCCAATGCACTGGGCGGAAAAGTGATTCTCAGTGTAAAGTTTACACTTGTGCTAATAACGCAATATTGAGTGTATAGAAAAAAAACTAATATCTGTAACGCTAAAACTAACTTGTTACGCCTACTTAGCGGCGTAGCTGAAGAAATTTCGTTTTTCGTCTCGAACCCTTTACACTTAAACGATCACAGATCGAGAAATATTGCATTAAATGAGAAAAAAATTCAGTTTTGAGATATTGCAACCCTCTACATTATAAAATTAATTGGACTGCACAGAAACCTAAATTGAGTTGGATAAGGTGAAGAACACGCAAAGAGTAAAAAACACATATACTTTACACTTTTGTGTAACATTGAGTGTGAAAAAATTTTAAAGTTCAGATTCATAATCTACAACTCGGGAGCAACATTCTAAAAAAATTGGCCCTCCGTAAATTATTTGATTTCTCGGTTTACTTTTTACACACACTTATTGCTAACTCGGTATTGAGTGTAAACAAAAAAAGACGGGCATCGAATTTTTTAATTATCCATCGATTAAAAAATCCGCACCTCCCAGGTGTGTACCGTTGTTACTGTAAGGGGAGCACAAAATTTCGCACTCGTTATGATAGACATATAAGAAAAAAGGATGGCCATGTATATTAATCTGTTTCACATACAACTTCATGCGTAAATTCTAAGAATTTTCATCGACAGTAAGCCGAGGGTCACGATAATTATATATCAGATCTATGCTATAATCGCAATCTATCAGCTTATTGTCGGAGACAGTTTTAAAATTTATGAACGAAGTTGTGTGAAACAGACTATGGACATGTCTTTATCAAAACGGCGTATAATACAATTGATCCTTAATGAAACAACAGAATAGTAGTAGAAAACCCATATGTAAGAACCATCATAGGGATACGAATGCTGGTCATCAAATCACATTTTTGTCATTAAAATTCTCATGCCACGGTTACAACTACTCATCGGAATCAAAATACTGTGAATAATCAAACTATAGTCTATTTCACGAAACCTTGTGCATGGATCACAATTTCTGAATCGATGCAAATCGATTATAAAAGCGGTTTAAATTGAAGCGAAAATTACGATACGGTGCATACCAACTGATAAGCATTTTATATTTTGGCTACACCAAATTGTGTTACAGTAAGCTGCCTAGAAGACGCTTTTGTAGCTACTTGCTCGCTGGCTGAAAATTGATTTCAGTGCGCAAGGTTTCGCTAAACAGACGATAGGACGATTATTGATGACCTTAGAATTACTGAGATTTATTTATACGATCGTGAAATCAGCAGGCGAGATTAGCCACCCATTCGCCTCAATCACGAAAAGTGGGTTGCTTGCAGCACGCACCTACTAGAAATCGGAGAGCTACAGTAACTCATCATATAACTGTTTTATGTACATAGATGAGAAAACATGCGTCTCGAGCTTTCTTATGTAATTTACAATATTCCCACGTGGCCAAGCTCGCCACAGAGTGGTCAATCTCACCCCTACATAAATAGTTTTTGGCAAGTTTATCCTGACTTTGGATATGCCGTATCAGGTGGTGATAACGTAGGTAGGATTTTTTAGCGACATTCATCATTTTTTGCTTTTTAGCATAAAACTTCATTTTGCAGTGATTTGTTGTGCTGAAATTCCATTTTCCAGCATTTTTTAAACTTAATAGTCAGTTTCAAGTGAGTTAATGCATAAATTTCAAGAGTGTTTCGGGGCCGACGGATTACAATAATTATATATCAAATCAATGCTATAATCGCCATTCTGTCGGCTTATTATCGGACATAGTTTTTAAAATTTATGCCCAGACTTGTGTGAAATAGACTATAGAGCATTCAACAGAATTTCGCAGACTTCAAGCCAGGCAAATTTTGAACAAACTGCACAATTTTGGTAGTTAGAAAAGCTTGGGAACACACCTGGGCGAGGGGTGTTGGGAGTATGCAATGCACTCCCCAGAAACCTAAATACTCCCCAGAAACCAAAATAACCCCTACGGAAATTCAATTTATGAAATGTTTTCGTTTTTTTGCAATTTTTGATGCCAATAGTGCTTTTATCGCCATACCACCATTTTTAAGCTTTTGAAAAAACCTTGTACCTCCTGGAACTTTGTTGCCGCCCACCTATGCTTGGTAAACGTAACACGAAAAAGTTATCGACACATATGTATGTCGTGGGTGGTTTTCTTTGCGCCACCCTGTTTGTGTAATTTTGGTAGTTAAAAAATTTTAAAATATGCAAACCTTGTAAAATCGCACGTTCTTAAAGTTTAATTATTAATCTGTAAGCATTTGAAATTCATCCGGGAAACGAGCTGTTGAAGAATAAAATTCAAATGCAATTCACATTTACTTCATGAATCTTTTACGAAAATATTTAAGCTTAAGGTACCTGTGTATATTTGGGTGTGGGTAAAATCCGGAAACGGAAATAGAAACGGAAACAATGGGTAAAAGCCGGAAACGGAAACGGAAATGGAAACAACGGGTAAAAGCCGGAAACGGGAACAATGGGTAAAAGCCGGAACCGGAAACGGAAACGAACCAAAGTGGCGGAACCGGGGTTCTCCAAGTCAAGCCCATCAGGGTCGACGCCCCAACCCCGCTTCCGCCACTTTGGACCACTCCCAGGGCGGAGAAACCCCCGACGGAACCGGGGTCACCTTCGCATATGAATAATGTGGCACACCGTTTCCGAACCCCTAAACCCCTTTCATTTGGAGAAATTTTGGCGGAAACGGGGTTGGGGGCGTTGACTCTGATGGGCCCTACTTGGGGAATCCCGGTTCCGCCACTTTGGACTGCTCCCAGAGCGGAAAAAACCCGCGACGGAACCGAAGTCACCTTCGCATATGAATAATGGGGTACCCGTTTCTGAGCCCCTTAACCCCCTTCAGTTGGAGAAATCTTGGCGGAAACGGGGTTGGGGCGTTGACCCTGATGGGCCCTACTTGTGGAACCCCGGTTCCGCCATCCACCTTCAGTTGGAGAAATTTTGGCGGAAACGAGGTTGGGAGTATTGAGCCTCGATAGACTCTACTTGGGGAAGCCCGGTTTCGCCACTTTGGACTGCCCCAGGGCGGAGAAACCCCGGACGGATCCGGGGTCAGATTCACATATGAATAATTGGGTACCCCGTTTCGGGGCCCCTAAACCCCCCTTCAGCTGGAGAAATTTTGGCGGAAACGGGGTTGGGGGCGTTGACCCTGATGGACTCGACTTGGGAAACCCCGGTTCCGCCACTTTGGACTGCCCCCAGTGCGGAGAAACCCCCGACGGAACCGGGGTCAGATTCACATATGAATAATGGGGTACCCCGTTTCCTAGCCCCTAAACCCCCTTCAGTAAGAGAAATTTTGGCGGATACGGGGTTGGGGGCGTTGACCATGATGGGCTTGACGTGGAGAACCCCGGTTTCGCCACTTTGGACTGCCCCCAGTGCGGTGAAACCCCCGACGGAACCGGGGTCAGATTCTCATATGAATAATGGGGTACCCCGCTTCTGAGCCCCTAAACCCCCTTCAGTTGGAGAAATTTTGGCGGCAACGGGGTTGGGACGTCGACTCTGATGGGCTCGACTTGGGGAACCCCGTTTCCGCCACTTTGGACTGCCCCCAGGGCGGAGAAACCCCGACGGAACCGGGGTCAGATTCACATATGAATAATGGGCTACCCCGTTTCCTAGCCCCTAAACCTCTCTTCAGTTGGAGAAATTTTGGCGGCAACGGGGTTGGGAGCGTCGACTCTGATTGGCTCGACTTGGGGAACCCCGCTTCTGCCACTTTGGACTGCCTCCAGTGCGGAAAACCCCGACGGAACCGGGATCAGATTCACATGATGAATAATGGGCTACCCCGTTTCCTAGCCCCTAAACCTCTCTTCAGTTGGAGAAATTTTGGTGGAAACGGGGTTGGGGCGTTGACTCTGATTGGCTTGACTTGAGGAACCCTGTTTCCGCCACTTTGGACTGCCCCCAGGGTGGAGAAACCCCCGACGGAACTGAGGACAGATTCACATATGAATAATGGGGTACCCCGTTTCCGAGCCCCTAAACCCCCCTTCAGTTAAGGAAATTTTGGCGGAAACGAGGTTGAGGGCGTTAAGCCTGATGGGCTCTACTTGGGGAACCCGGGTTCCGCCACTTTGGACTGCCCCCAGGGCGGAGAAACCCTGACGGAACCGGGGTCAGATTCACATATGAATAATGAGTTACCCCGTTTCCGAGCCCCTAAACCCCCCATCAGCAGTAGAGATTTTAGCGGAAACGAGGCTGGGGCGTCGACCCTGATGGGCTCGACTTGGGGAATCCCGGTTCCGCTACTTTGGACTGCCCCCGGGGCGGAGAAACCCCCGACGGAACCGGGGTCAGATTCACATATGAATAATGGGGTACCCCGTTTCCAAGCCCCTAAACCCCCCCCCCTTCAGCTGTAGGAATTTTGGCGGAAACGGGGTTGGGGGCGTTGACCCTGATGGGCCCTACTTGTAAAACCCCGGTTCCGCCACTTTGGTTCGTTTCCGGTTCCGGCTTTTACCCATTGTTTCCGTTTCCGTTTCCGGATATTACTTTTCCCCTGTATATTTCCCGAGTCTCTTCCAATTCGAGTATCCTAATTTGTTTAAAGACGACAGCTAATAATTCGTCAAACTTAAATGACGTTTTATTAACAAATTGTTACAAAAATCGGGTAACAATATGCATAATATGCGACGCCATCGTTTCCAAAATAGAAAGCACCGATGAATTGGGCATTAGAACAGATAATAATTATAAATTATTGCTATTCATTCTAAATTTTACAAAACACGGGAAAAAATAAGTCGAACCGTAAAATACGCCCTAACTGCAGTCAAGATATGATCTTTTTTCTGACTTGTCTTCTTGGCACCGTTTCATCGCTCTTATCGTCGTGTTCCGTCATCAAAGAATACTCCACCATCAAGAGCGCAGTATCTGAATAAAATAAACAAGTAAAGTCCTGTCGAAATCGGCCCAAAATCCAAAATGCCCTCTAAAATAGAATTTTTAAACTGTTAGCCCGTTTTTCCCGATTTTTTAAGCAAATGGATAGAGTTCAAAAAGTAATATTTTGAGCCCGTTTCAGCGCCTTTTTAAACGCCGAATATTTTTGGATCCCCAAATTTCCCATACTCACGCGCTCTCAATACGTCATGTGCGTATTCGACACTCATTGTATTTCAAGTCGATGTTTGTAAAACTAAATATTCTCAGGGTAAATCAGCTACATCCAGTTGACCTTGATTTTTAATTTTAAATTTAACTATTTTTCTCGAAAAAATTATAAGAAATTTATAAGCTGACCCCCAACTTTCAATTCGAATTAAGGTTACTCGAAAGCATAGTCATTCACAAGTCGCACGATTAATCCAATATAAAAATCACATCGTAGATTCAATATTAATTACTTATTTGGCTCTCGTTTAACAAACTTATCTAATTAATAAAAATAACGATCTTATATCTCTTTTATTGTCGCTTGTAGGAATCGAATTGATGTCGAATTCGGATGATATAGTTACAAGAGATGAGTCCACCCTGCAAGCACGTAGTTGGCCGTCCTATTTCTGGGGGACCAAAGCCTATTTCTGGGGGGACTAAGCCCAAAAAAACCAAAAATAGCACAAAATAACGTTTAAAAATTCCTATTTTCCCGATTTTTCTAAATTTCGGGGGGTCCGAACCCCCTTTCTCCCCATTTCCCCAGAGATACGTGCCTGCCACCCTGAACATTTATAGTACACCGGTTTTTCCTTCAAAATATGAAAAATATAATTAAGCGTCGACATATATATTAAGATATGTATAGGAGAACAAATCAACATTATAAAAAATAATCAATTGAAAGATATAAAACAGACAAGAGAAAGTCACATTTATTCATATATTTTATTTGCCTGGCACACGAATCGAAATGTTGCGAGTTTATCACACTTCGAGAGTTGATTACCATTTTAAAGCTCCAAAACGCATGTACATATTAGTGTTGTAAAAGATATCTTTATCTTTATCTTTTTAGCAAGATAAAGATAAAAATAAAAAAATCTTTATCTTTATCTTTATCTTTATCTCCTAGATTTTAAAATTCCAACTTTAACTTTATCTTTTATCTTGCAAAAAATTCTTATCTTTTACAACACTAGTACATATAGCCGAAAGTTCATAACGATCTGCTGAATAACATCAAGTGTTTGAAATTTATGAATTGCGTGTAATATATTGTCGGAAGTCACGAATTTTGAGCTTTTCTCGGATTCTCACGGTTCATCCTATTTTTCTCAATATAACGCATGCAATGGTGTCTGCAATTTTTTGAATTTTCTCCCAAATTACTTACCGTCTCGGTTCCATATATGGCAAAAATGAATTTATGCTTAATAAACTGACCAATTTCTTAAAATCAAAACAAAAGATTGACAAATGCTCATTTTTTTCCTGGTTAGACTTCATACTCGAAATTCAAAAGTTATGGTTTTTTTAAAGATGTGAGTGCGTGCTTTTATATATTTTTTAATTTTATTAAAACTGTTTTATTTTTTATTTTTATTTCATTATTTTTTATTTTTTGCTATTTTTTATTTAAATATTTATATTTCATTACGTATTTTGGACATATTCCTTTTTCGCCAGGGGGTCCGTCTCGGCCGGGTGGTCCTTTGGGTCCAGGCTCGCCATCCGCTCCAGGAGGTCCCGGTGGGCCGGGAGGTCCTTTTACGCCGGCTTTGCCCGGTTGACCATCACGACCCGGTGGGCCAGGGGGACCCGGTAGTCCCGTACTGCCCGTGTCTCCGTCGGGTCCCTTATCTCCTGGTACCGGCGGCGTCGATTCGGCCGGCTGCCCCGGGTCTCCGGGAGGTCCGTCTTGTCCGGGTTCGCCGTTTTTTCCCGGCGGTCCTTGTGGGCCCGGAATTCCAGCCTGACCGTCCTTGCCAGGAGGACCTGCATATATAAGTGCGCTTAGTCATTAATTGATTCTTATTATATTAATGAATCACACGTGGATAGGAGGACTAAACCTCTGAAGCGTCAAAAATTGTCGGTATACGGGGTCGAACTTCTGAAGTGTCAAAAACTGTCGGTATAGGGGGAGAAAACATACAAACAACACGCGCCAAATTTATAATAGTCCGAAATAGGATCGTAATATACCTATGGCATAAACCTGTGGTAATTATCACAGTTGAGGCCAAAATGACTTCCGCAATATGCGTTTTTGAGCATCTGAAAACACTAATTTTAGACTATTATGGATTTAGCGCACGTTGTTTGGATCGCGTAAGATGTTTGTGATTGTTAACCCTTCAGCAAGATAAGACCATACATGTACAGCATGGGGATTCTAGGGGGCAGGCCCACAAATTTTTTAAAAAGTGCTTTTTTGGATTAAAAAACGAAGAGTACCCGTCAAAAACACTGTTTTTTGGCGTTTAAGACAATGCCTGTTCATTCCAGAATATAAAAACGTAAGGAAAATTTCAAAAACAAATTTTCAAAAAATTGAGTGAATTGAACAAAATTTAGTCAGACAATGTAAATATGGCGCGAAGCGCCGAAAACTCGATATTTTTGAGTTAAAAATGAACTAAAAACGCTTAAAAGGGCACTTCCTGCAACTTTGACCAACTAATACGAAAAATCGACAATTCTGGGGGGTCGCAGCCATTTAGCAGGGAGTCAGTTGCCATTCTGAGGGGTCAAAACCCCCAAACCCCCCAAGAACAAGTCTAGATAAGACCTTCTAAAAATAAAATTTCGTAGTTTAGCCATATAAGCTGGCTCGATTTTTACAACCTTTTCCATTTTTTGTTCTTGTTTTTAATGACGATCAATAGAGAAGAAAAGTAAAAAATTGTGTTTTTTCGCCCATGCTTAGAAGTTTTCGGCACTTTTCAAATTTTTAGAATTTTTTGAATTTTCGGACTTTCATAATCTAGGCACTGTATATATATGGCTAGACCGAGACCGTAAACCTTCAAGTACGTTTATGAATAACATCATAAATGGCGTGGCGGGTTTAACTCCCAGGAGCCACCCCCTCCTTCGCAGAGTCTGCTAGATTGACTTCGTTGTCCTTTTAGCGATTTTTCCCCCATCAGACTCCCTCCTCCAGAACGTGGCTGCTGCTCGTGTTTGGGTAACACTGATATGTAAGAAATAATAACCACATCTAAAAGAATAATAATTAAATGCATAGGGCCTCGTCAATAGCACTCACCACACGTGGGCGTGGGGGGTTGAGGCTATTCAACCCCCAGAAGGCCGAATGCCCCCCCCAGAAATCAGAATAACCACAGAATTCAATTTTTGAAATTGTTTCTATGTTTTTTCGCAATTTTTTGATGCCAATGGATAGTTCTTTATGAGAAACGTTGAAAAATGGTCTTTTTCTAGCTATATCACCATTTTTAAGACTATTTTTTGACCTTCGAAAATCTTGCACCACCCCCCCTTAGAATTTTGGCGCTGCCCACATGCTGGAGGGGGACTCCGGAACTAATAATATCTCCTGCAGCCCACCTCCCCACCCCAGCATGAGATTCGTCGCATTTTTCTCGTGATTTATAGTTATTGTTTGGCTGAGTAGACCCATTCCGTTTTGTAATATACAGTTTGTTGAGCCAGTCACGGATCTAAGATTCTTTAATTAAAGTGACTCAACTCTATTTTTCCCCCGAAAAAGTAGGTACCAAAAAGAAGTCTAGTCGCATGATGCGCGCAAAAAAGCGTTTTTCGATCGTATTCCCGATTCGGTTTCAGTCGAAAACATTCCCGATAGGCAAAATGTCAATAGAGATTTTTAGAAATTCTAATGAAAAATTACGATAAGTAAAATTTGACAGAAGATATCCAATACGATAAATACGCTTCGGAAATTCAAGCTTAAATTTATGAAATTAGGTAGATACCTACTGCTTCTTTTTCGTGCGCATCTGAACGCGACAGACTTGGCTATATATTATTCTGTGCAAAATGACGAAAAATTTTTAAAATCTTCTATTAAAATCTGGATAAAAGTCTCGAAGTCATTTTATTTCATTTACTTATTTATTCAAATTTATGTTCTCCAGAATCTTTGCAAACAAAGCCTTCTTTGCGTACAAAACACGTAAATGCTAAAGGATGGCCCGTCGTCATTCATTCTAAGTAGGTACAATGCTAGGATGAGCCATATAAAAAATTTTATAGTCTAAAGATCCGGGATTAAGTTCATCGGAAAAAATGGCCCATTCCTAAAATGCGAAGAGAAATAAGAAATACAATTTCAGAGTGAAACAAACGTAAACCATAAATAATACCATTCACGCTCAACAAAGATAGATCCATGAGCAGACAATCCGTCCCATTTACAGTATCAGCAATAATCAATTTTGATCATAAAAATCAGTAAGAAAATCAAGTATAACAATATATATAATAATTAAGTGATTCAAAACGTGAAGAAAAATAAAAACGTTACCTATCAAATTATCGTATTTGCGTAAAAATGACTCTGCTCTCCATTCGTCATCCTTACCAATTAATCAGTACCACCGTATCGGGCTGCAACCGAATTCCCGGGGAGGGGTCAGATGGGGTCAAATTGGCAAAAATAGCACCAAACATTCAGGGGCTATCGAATTTTGGGTGGTCTTTCGGATTCTGGGGGTCCCCAGACCACACGTTGGTGTGGCGGGGGTGTATTTGCACCCCCAGAAGTTGAAAACCCCCTCGCAGATTACGGTACCCCCGGTTTTTATTTTTAGTGATATTTTCGGCGATTTCGCACAACGACACCCCTAGAAGTTTCTTGCTGCCCAAGTGTGGTCTAGACCCCCGACACCCTTGTCGGAACACCACCCTTGTCAGGTAAATACTTTGATTTAAAGGATAGCATAGGGCAGGATTAATGAAGATACAGTTTTATTATATTGATTTTATTTGATTTATAACTTAATTTCATAAGAAACGGTACGTATGTATGCCTTTACGAACCCGGTGATCCAGGCGGCCCGTTCAGTCCGTTAGGTCCCGGCGGACCGGGCAAGCCGGGCGGTCCGGGCGGACACGGCTCGCACGGCTTTTCGGTAGGAATTTCGCACACTTCCGGCGGAGGCAATCCGGGGAAACCCGGGTTGCCCGGATTACCCGGTCGACCGGGCCGGCCGGGTTTGCCCGGTGCGCCTTTGGGCCCCGCGGAGCCGGGCAGGCAACAACCCTCGCAGCCCGCGTTGCGTTTGACTAAAACTTTCGAGGCGTTGTGGTGCTGCTGCTGCTTCGGGTCGGATTGGCGCCAGGCCGAAATTTGGCCCAGGGCCCGGCCGGCCGACCGGGTGCACAGGGCCGCCTCCCGGTCGACCCGATCCTGGATCGATTGCACGTAATTATAAATCATGGGCAACATGGTGCACACTGAGCAAACGGCTAGGCAGCTGAACGTGATGGCCGTGTAGGCGACGAATTTGTACGCCCGCTCTTTGCTGCTATCCGGCTCGGCCATTTTTTACAAAACGCCTTGACAATAAAAACGAAAATTTCCTTTAAAAAAATTTTTACACGATTAATCCGAATGTGAAACCGGCGACATTCTCGTCATTCATTCTATACGTGCGCGCATTTTTTCCTAATTGTAACTTTTTACGCTCCGATTTACTTTCGCGACACTTTTAAAAAAGCAATCGACCAAAAAACGCCAGTGCGTACGCAAACGTAGTCAAAATATACCGGCGTAGCCCGGGGCCATCATTTTTGGCAGTCGGATTTGTATATATAAGCGAAAGAACACTGGATGGCACAGTTTTTCTTTCGTTGACTGGACCGGTTTTGGCGGCTGCACGCAGACCGCTCTCGATCTAGAAACGTTCTGTTCGAGAAACCGGATTTTCGGTCGTCTGTTCCTTTTGATACCGCAGTAATTTCGATCCGAATCTGATAGGCGTTAAAAAAATTTTTGGGATAATCTATCCGTTTTTTCTATCCGTAGTGATTTGCGACGCGCATGTCCATGACGTTTTTTTGGCTGAATTTGGCATAATCGCCTTAAATCGAAAAATATGACATCGAGACGAATAATAAGCAACAATACGTATTCTTAGAAAACTGCTGCAGGGCATTAACTAAAACAAGAGTCGTAGCAAGTCTGTTTACTTAATAAAACGCTCAAGCAAAGGCATTTTTTACCTTTTTTCGTCTCATTTTTATCGAGGTAATAATTAATCTTCTTTATCTCATAATAGGCGCAGATCCAGGTAGCGATGGGGCGGCCGCCCCACCCAAACCCTTTTCGAAAATTTTTCGAGCAACAAATATACGTTGGAATGCGCCAACAATTGAGCTAAAAGCGCAAAAACGTCAAAAATTTTCGGCGCTTCGCGCCGATTCATCATTATTGTTCATTGTAGTGTTCTAGCGTCGTGTTTGAAGCAGCCAAAATATTCCAGTGCTTCACTTCAATTTACTGATTTAATGTACTGTACTATTTATCGGTTTGATTTATTATTTATCGTTATTTTATTATTATTTTGTTATTTTATTATTATTTTATTATTCATCATTATTTATCGCTGGTTGAACATCGCGTTACAGGTGTGCGCTGGTTATCGGCAATTTTTCGTTTCGTTTCGTTTTTCAGTTAAGAACGCATTTCAAAGCAAGAGTTTGTAATGGTTCATAAATATGAAAGAGCTGGCTAACCGTTTTCAGGCTGAGTTTAGAACCATAATTCGGCCGATTTGGTGAAAGTTTCAACGTTACCTACATTTCAACATTTCATTTTACAAAATTTTTCAGGGCTCCGCCCTGGGTTCCGCTGGGGCGTTTGAACGTGTCCCCAAGCGAGGGTGTTTCTTGCAAGTTTTAGTGTCAAAGGCATAGTCGGTTAATGTAAATGACCCTGACCCTTTGGGCGGGACGCCACTTACCCGAAATGAAAACGGAAATTTTTTCCGAAGGGTCCCTCAAAGGAAAAAATGGAAAATTGGCAAAGCACGTCTAAAACACCACTAAAACAGGTTTAAATCGACAGTGCCCGATGAGAAGCGTTGAAAAATGGAGTTTTCTCGCCATACCACCATTTTTAAGGCCATTTTTTGACCTTTTGAAAAACAAACTTGCAGCACCAAGAATTTCGGTGCTGCCCACCTATGATGCATACTATTCAATGTTTGACAAATCACTTACGTCTCATAACATGGCCATTTTACGCTTCGCACCATGTAGCATATGATTCAGCAGTTTATCTGAACATTTACTGCCTTTGGTAGGTGATGTACGTGTTCGGCATTGCAAAATACGCGTCGATCTCGGGTTAAAGTAATGAAAGGTCGGGTTAAATTGTTTTAACTTTAACTTAGCTTATCCGAGTTTAACCCACCTTCTGCCATACGGGTTACATTTAGCCTAAGGTTAAATTTAACCCTGGGTTAGCTAACCCAAAATTCCCGTTAACCTTAGCTTAAATCAGTCATTCGGGCCTTAGGTCCGAATGACAGAACGTGGCTTGAAGGTTAAAGTCGAGTAGAAATCCGACAAAAACCTCGGGTTGAACTCTCCTTGGTACGACAGGAAGTGGGTTAACTTTAAGCCAAGGTTAAAGTCGGGTAACATCTCGGGTTAAATGTATGGCACAAAGCGGATTAAATAAACGGCGAGTTAAAAATGGTCGATTTAACCTGAAACTTTCAACCATGCTGCTAGCAGGATTACATCTCGGATTGTCTGTCTTTTTAGCATTACTGGTCATACATGCCTGAGTTGATAAATTAGTCAATGCTGAGCTATTTCAAGCTTAGACCAAATAGAAAAAACAGTGCCTACGCTAATCGGTCAAACCAATTTTAAAAGCTCGAATTATTTCGAACGTATTATACAAAAAGTAGTCATATTGTTTAGATATGCTGATTCAGATTTAGGGACTTGTTATTTTATTTTTAAGTCGTTCTCCTCATTTTAAATTTTAGCTAATTAATTATATTTACTATTTTGTCTGATTTAAAATTTTCTTATTTCCATCGCATATATGTACATATTACATAATGTTTGAGGATTCACTTACAGCATTACTGAATATTACATAACAGCCATTGAACGGTTCGCAATACGTAGAATATAAACAGCAGTTCAAATTAAAAGTGACTGCCCTTGACACATGCTCGGCATTACAAAATACGCGTCCATCTCGGGTTAAAGTCACACCTGGGCGTGGGGGGTTTGGGGTTACACCCCCCCAGAAACTAAAATACCCCCCCAGAAATCAAAATAACCCCCCCCAGAATTCAATTTTTGAAAATTTTTTTCGCTTTTTTCGCAATTTTTTGATGCTAATGGATAGTGCTCGATGAGAAACATCGAAAAATAGTAGTTTTATCACCATACCACCATTTTTTAAGGCCATTTTTTGACCTTCAAAAAAATCTTGCACCCCCCAGAAATTTCTTACTGCCCACGTATGGTTAAAGTAATAAAAAATCATAACCGGAGTTGTTGGCAGACAAAAAAAGGGCCAAAATGTCTTTTTTTACACTCAGATTCTTTACACTTTTTACACTGCCCTCCTGAAATAAGCCATTTAGAAAACAATAAAAAAGAATTTTTGAGCTAAGTCAATTATCTACATTTTATAAATACCAGACCAAACAGAATACAAAACTGAGCTAGAAAAGTCGTGTGACTGACCAAAATGTTAAAAAACTACATGTTATAACGTTACAGTAAACCTTTATATGCTTTTTACACAACGAATAGAAGTGTAAAAAATAAAAAAAGGTACATCGAGCATTTTATTATCTATCTTTTAAACAAAACCGTACAATACAGAATTGTCACAGTGTTGTTGTAGGGGAGTAAACATAAAATTCCCACCTCGCTGTGATAAATATATAAGAAAAACGAAGGCCAAGCATATAATAGGTACGCGCTAACGCGCTACCCATGATAAAGTACTAAAAGGTACACGTCACAGCAAATTGCGTTTATTTACATCAAAGTTTAACTTTTTCGGGAGGTGTGAAGTCAAAAATTTAGGTGTTTTAAGCGCGTTTCTGTCTTGTTTTTTTTGTCAACTTCTCGGTTATGAGTCTGGAAATGATCTCGAGTCTAAACATGTACCAGAAATCAAACGTGATACCTTGGTCGGGCACGTTGGTTTATACTCAACAGTGGTGTAAAGTAGTTTACATCTAATGTTTATTTGTCTTCTTGCCATTCTGCAGTCTTAATTTTTGCATAAATTTTGATCGTAATATCGGAGTTATATCAGTGAATCCGACTAAAATTTTCCTTACACTATGTGGTTGTGCAAAGTTTACTTTACAAATTAACTTTGTTCTAGTGCCTAACACGAGCTCAATTTTTTTAAAGGTTCTGCGTAACGTCAGAATTACGAATCTGACTGTTGGTTTTCTCTACACCCAGTAGTTGTGTAAAGTTTTCACTATTCACTTGTTGTTAATCTATAGTATACACTACAAGTTTACTTTACTTCCAAGAGCGTTCCATAGCGTGAATTTTTTCAATTATGTTCCGTAAGGTCAGGATTATAATTTGACCGCATGTTTTCTTTACACCCAGCAGTTATGTAAAGTTTACACTGAAAATTTACATTTAGTTTCAGAGCATTGCAGGAGCTCAATTTTTCAAAGTGTTCCATGTAATGTCAGGATTTCGGAACTGAGCGTTAGTCTTTAGTGTTCTTTACCTAATATTTGCGTAAAGTTTATGCTGAAAACCTTTGATCTCTTTGAATAAGGTAAGGTTGTCTTGTTTAAAAAAGATAATGCTGATCTTCAAACAATATTGTTTTTCGCGTTTTCGGACTGCTGTCATTATTGTGGCATGCTACCGTATATGTTTACTTACTGATTTACTCAAATCATGCGAATTAAAAGTAGGGTACAAGCAAAGAAAAATACACCGAAGAAAACAGACGAATACTCTTGGGATTGTAAATTATTAAGGATGTTATAGGAGGAGACTATGAAAAACTAATCTATGTATATGTCTGAAGTCGCAAAATCTGTTAAAAATCAGACTTTCTAAGCAACGCGAAAAATCGAAGTAGATTCTATGGCCTCTGAAGAAATGTTACCGTCTTTTAACAATTTTCAATGCTTCACATAAGAGTATATAAATATGATCTAAAATGTATACTTTTGGTAAACTGCTTGCAAGTAAGTTGGAAAGCTGACTTGCTCCATATCGTGACTGGTAGAAAACTATCTGCAATTACATTTAAGGTGTTTTATTTTGTTATCATTAGCATAGCAAGCAAACCTGGCGTCAATTGCTCTGTACAACAGATCGTTGCAGGCATGCAAGCGTACATACCTACATTATGTACGTGTATCTGTCTGTTTCACGTAAGCTTATGCGTTTCCTACTGCTTTGAGCCAACAATTTCTTTGATTGTCTTGAATGCATCGACGTTTGCTATCTCATTCAATTGGCTTACAAAGTTGCTCCTACTTTACTCCATCTACTTTTCCATATCAACTTTGCTGCTATTTTAATCGTTCTTGCTTCAATAGTTCAATTGAATCCGTAAGTAGGCCGCAGGATATACTTCGATTCTTTGCGTTGCTTAGAGGAAGTTTGATTTTTAAGAGGTTTTGCGACTTTAAACATATATACACAGGTAGCTTTTTCCTAGTCCCCTCCTTTACCATCCTTAGTAATCCACAATCCCAAGGACTTTTTTTGTTCCATCGGAGCATTTTTCTTTGCTAGTGAACTTATATTTCTAAATAAACAAAATTAGCTCACACACTCATATATTGGAGATAAGAAAAGTTCGATAGCGTAAAAAGCGGTGCAAGGAAAGCATTACAATAAATGAAAATAAAAGAGCAAATGAAGGAATAACTTGAATTTAGACGAGTTTTCATGTCAAAGGATCCGGTGAAGAAAGTTTTGTAAAATTTTAGAATAACGGAAGAAAAAATAATTACAAAAAGCAAATGAAATCTGGTATTTTGAAATGTGTTTAGCTGAAATGCAGGAAATTTTAGATTTTTATTCATTTTTGCCTTTACTGTGACTGACTTTCATGAAATTTTCCACTTTTATTTTTTGTAAAGCGGGGTTAAGCATTTAAATTCCAGGGTTGAGAGAGGGTCTGCGACAAAAAATTTTTCAGAAGTGCCTTCTCACCATGGGTTCACGTCAAAAGCACTATTTTTCAACATTTGAGACGGTGTGCGTACTTTCTAGGAAAATGAGTGTATAAGATGGCGGAAAATTTGAAACAAAACGTAGCTAAAACGCATAAAAAAGCGCACTTACGTTTTTTCAGAAACTCGACCCATTCTAGGAGTCAGTAGCCATTACGAGGTAGCCATTACGAGGGGTCAACTCCCAAGATAAGCAGTTTAGACGCGACCCCGCCAACTCCGTGTCTAGCCATTAAACCTGGGCAGCAGCGTGAATTCTAGGGGACTGACTGAATGGTGTAAACCTACAAGAAATTAACAAAACAAACAAAATTTAATTCTGGCTTTTCGACACCTTACACTTCAGTGTAAAGTCATTTACATCAGTTGATAGCGCATTCAAGGTTGGGCTATCAATTTCGACTTTTAGAAGCTTGATCGGGTACGTAATTTTGATGAAAAATTCGGCACAGGGGACCTGGAATACACCTCGAGCCAAAACATGGGGAGCACTCGATTATCCAATACAAACGTTTTCCACACACACGGAGAAACTCGAAATACAATAGATTTCTGTAAAAGTATTTGCGCCATTTATTACCTTTCTTCCAACGTATCATTCACACATTAAACCTCCCAATTCCTAGCATCCTAACAAATAATGCAGCAGGAATATCGTGGACGTCCCAATTTCGCTTTGGGGAATATTCGCCCCCGACATTTCGTCCCCAGGTACATTTGCCCTCGAAACTTCCGCCCCCAAACATTTCGCCTCTCGGATAATTGGCCCTCAAACATTTCGCCCCTCGGATGCTTCGCCCCAAGTGAGCTGTACAATAAATGGGAGTATGCATTATACATTGACAGCGCCAAATTTCGGGAGGCCACAATGTCCGCTTTACTTCTTTTTGTTTTCAATCTTTTTTTAAATAAACTAAAAAGAATTTTTAATTTTTTCATTCTCAATCTTGATAAGTTTTCAATATTTTCGCTCTTCATTTTTAGATTTCTTTAAACAATTTTCTAACCATATTTCAACCATATTGCTGCTTTAATTTTTATTGCCAACAATGTAATGGCAAATAGAAAAATGACCTATTTGAATGACCTACTTAACGTGTGGTCGCAAACAAAAAGGTCCTGGATGAAAATATTACTACAAAGGCAATGTAATCATGTGAGGTCAAGCCAAAATCTCCGCAAATCTTTATCAAATAAATAAAAAAATTATGTCTTTGCTTGCCGACTGGGAGAAATTGTAATTAGGTACATAAAAAATATGCTTCACGAAGGTCAAGCGAATTCCTGGGAATGTAATGGCAAATTAAAAAACATTAGGGCAAGCAAAATTGCAGACATGTTGATTGGTACAGTATAACGAGATATTTATTGGGGGCGAAACATCCGAGGGGCGAAATGTCTGGGGGCAAAAGTTCCTGGGGCGAAACGTACCTGGGGGCGGAAAGTCGGGGGCGAATCTTCCGGATGCCCCCATTTTTGAACCTGTAGTGAATTGTAGTTTAGAATTACTCCGTAGCTATTGACCATTATTGCATTAAAAAAGTAAAACGCTTAGGTACATGCAAACCACATGAACAGTGCGAGGGTTTGAGCGGTTGGAATCATATCCACGAAATGACGGGTCACGGAGTCGGCTAGTCTGGAGGTCAGCCGAAGATTTTTTGAGCTAAAAACCAGCTAAAAACAAGTTATACCATAAAAAGCTTAAATAGCGCAGGTAAAGTACCTAATCTCATCCCACTTTTTCTGGTCGATGTCAAGAACTTAAAATCTTCCACCTTCATTTTGCTTTGGCCTCCATCTTTCCCATTTTCTTCACCAGATAATTTCCCATTTCTGAGTTTTCACAGAGCAGACCCCTTCTAATCCGCTGCGTGCATGCGTGCTTCCGGACCATATATGTAACGGCTCAAAATTTTTGGAGGGGGTCAACGGCCGTTTTAAGGGGGGGGGGTAAATGACCTCCAATTTTCGGCCAAAAACTAGCTAAAAACAGCAAGTTCTTCCAAAAATAAGGGGAGAGGTCAAGAATTTTCTGACTTTGGGGAGGAGGGGTGTGGGGGACGACCAACTTTTGGTAGGGGCATCACCCCGTTACGTACATGTCTGCTCTGGACCTCTCCGAATGCATAGGATATGTTAAGTGTTTTATGGACATTTTTATGCTCCTGAACAATATAACTTTGGCTCTTTGCGGCAAAAAATGATAAAACCTTTTTCACACGTTTTTTATGGTTTTGCTCCAAAAGGCACATCCGGAAAAAAATTCGGCGTCATTTTTTCGGCATCTAATTGCCCAATTTCATATGTGATAAATCGTTTGAGGAAATTTCGTTCAGCAAAATTGATTTCTCGCTAAAGTGTACATGAATATAAAGCTGAAGGGATTATAACTTTGTAGAACTAGTGCCTTTCAACATATTTATCCGCCGAAATGCGCTCCTATTGGGCCCAGTTGGCAAAGCAAAGCGCCGAAATATTTAGAAAAAAAACATTCGAGGCTTCAAAGAGGACCACTAACAGACATACCTGGACGTAGGTAGGGGTTGGGTGGGTTATGCACCCCCAGAAACTTAAATACCCACAGAATTCAATTTTTCAAATTTTTCTTCGCAATTTTGTGATGAAACGTTGAAAAATGGTGTTTTTAGCCATACCACCATACATAGGTGCGCGGCACCAAAGTTCTGGGGGAGGGGCTGCAACATTTTTTCAAAGGTAAAAAAATGGCCTTAAAACTGGTGGTAAAATTGAATTTTTTTTTATTTCTGGGGGGGTATTTTGGTTTCTCGGGTGGGGGGTGCATACCCCCCACGCCCAGGTATGCATACCACTATTTTCAAGTCCATTTTGTGACTTTAGGTCCATTTTGTGACTTTTAAAAAATCTTGCACACCCACCCCCCCCCCTAGAATTTCGGTGCCGATGGCCTATGGGTGGCATAGGTGCTTTGGACAAACATTGCCGTAAACTGCTCATTTTATTCAAAACCGCAAACAAAAAACACTGTGCAGCTTAATTTAAAATACCTACACGGACGAAAAAATGGTGCTTAAATACACAAATGTAAAGAAACAATTAAACGTAATCAAATATCGTCAGCCAAATCGACGAACGACCGATCGCCATACAAAAAATCGATTTACGTCGCATCTGGAAGTTTCTTGTGAATTTGACAGAAAATCGTTAGCGTCTCGTTCTTCATAATACATCCTAGAAATTAGATCACGAATTCACGAGCGAAAGGTGAGCAAAACAAAAATTTACGCAATACTACCATTGGAGGGCGGCCCCGATATTCTGGGGGTGCAAGATTTTTCAAAGGTCAAAAAATGACCTTAAAAATGGTGGTAAGCATAAGTGGGCAGCACCAAAATTCCGGGGGGGGTGGTGAAAAAATTTCTGGGGGGAAGGGAGGGGTGAGAAAAATTTCTGGGGGAATGAAAAAATTTTTAAAGGTCACAAAATGGTCTTAAAAGTGGTCGTATGGCGAAAAAACACCATTTTTCGACGTTTCTCATCGAGCACTATCCAATTGCATCAAAAAATTGCTAAAAAAGCAAGTTTTCTGGGGGGGGGTATTTTGATTTCCGGGGGTATTTCAACTTCTGGGGGTGCATACCCTCCGAACCCCCACGCCCATGTGTGGTGGTAAGACGAAAGAAACACAATTTTCAGCGTTTCTATCCATTGGCATAAAAAAATTGCTAAAAAACAGAAAAAAAAATTAAAAATTGAATTTTTGGGGAGGCAATTTGGTTTCTGGGGGTATTTTAGTTTCTAGGGGGTGCGTACCCCTAAACCCCACGCCTAGGTGTGAATACTACTAGTCCCGAAGTGTAAATCGAACGGGACAGTACATACAAGCGCAGCATGGGAATTGGGGAACGTTAAAATTTTAAAGTGCCGTTTTCGGGCGCAAATTCCGAAAAAATCAAACAAATTGAATAAAATATATTTCAAACACGAGTATGTGGCGCGAAGCGCCGAAAAATTTAACACTTTTGAGCAAACAGATGACTAAAACCGCTTGAAACGCCTTTTCTACGGGTTTTTAGGCAATTTTAGGAAACTTTCGAAAAATTGCCAATTTGGGAGGAGGGCGTGAAAAAATTCTGGGGAGGGGGAAGTTGGAAATTTTTCTGGGAGTGGGGTGCAACCCCTAAAATCGCGTATGACCTTTAGACGTTTTTAGGTGCTTTGTCACCGTTTTTAGCCAAAAATTGAAGGTCACTAACTCCCCATCTTTAAGGCGACGACATAATATGAACTGGGTCAATTATTTCTTCATTCCAAAAACAATCAAACCAGTTTATACGTGGGCAGCAAGATAATTCTGGGGGGTGCAAGATTTTTCAAAGGTCAAAAAATGGTGGTATGGCGTAAAAAACACCATTTTTCGACGCTTCTCATCAAGCACTATCCATTGGCATCAAAACATTACGAAAAAAACGAAAAAAATTTTCAAAAATTGAATTCTGGGGGGTATTTTGGTTTCTCGGGGTGGGAGTGCATACCCCCAAACCCCCCTCCGCCCAGGTGTGCCTGCGACTCACGTAGAAATGGCGACAGGTTACAAAATTCAAAAATCAAAATCACAGGCATTTATGATTTGATTTTCGATTTTTAAACTACGTAGTTCAAGATGAACACAAAGCAGCCAGGACGGATTTAGGGGGAGAGGGGGCGGCCGCTCCCCCCATTGGCCCAAAATAGTGCGCAAAATTAAGCATTTTGAGCGATTTTTGGGTTAAAACGGCTAATTTTTCCGCCCAAGTCAGGTACCGCCCCCCCCTTAGGAAAATCCTAGATCCGCCACTGAAAGCAGCCATAATTACTGAACAAAACATTACATATAAGGTATAAAACCTTAAAAGATTTAGAAATGAGGCGCTTTTCGCCATAGATTCGTCATTTATCACCGTTTAATATAATTATTCGTCTGATTAATTGCTTAATTGATTTATTTATTCGTGTACGTAATAATTTTAAAACTTATTATTAATTTAATTATAATGACTTACTTATTTGGTCATTTAATTATTCGGGCCTAAAGTTTTTCGTCAATGAAAAAATCGACTAATAAATTAATAAACTGAAAAATTATTTAAGTAATAAATAATAAATTAATTTTTCTACCAGCTTTCTCCGCGCAAGAGAAGTGATAGCATTTTTTGCAGCCTCTGACGAAGCATCCAATCGACGCGCCAACAACGTGACATACAACGCATTTCTACACAAAGATTTGAAAAAGTTTTTTTTTATGTTTTCAAAATATGTAGTCAAATTATTAATAATTTAAAAAATAAAATTAAATTAAATTAAAAATTAATTAAAATAAATTTATTTATGAATTAATTTATTATTATTTATTTATTAATTAATTTATTATCATTTATTCTTATTTCTTTGACAGCGGCGGTGGATCCGCAACTTTCGAAAACGAGCGATGTACAAACAAACTTTAGGCAAACACAGTCGAAAAAAGTGCCAAAAATTCGGTACTTATGCTCGTACTAGCATTTCTTATGCAATTTGCCGACGCCTCACTTATTTTTATAATATATTCAGTGCGTCTCTCTGTCGAAAAATTTTGAAATTTTAGGAAAATTTAAAAATGCTTATGCTCACACATGGGCGTGGGGGGTTTGGGGGGTATGCATCCCCCAGAAGTTGAAATACCCCCCAGAAATCAAAATACCCCCAGAATTCAAATTTTGAATTTTTTTGTTTTTTAGCGATTTTTTGATGCCATTGGATAGTGCTCAATGAGAAACGTCGAAAAATAGTGTTTTTTTCGCCATACGATCAATTTTAAGACCATTTTTCGACCTTTGAAAATTTTTTCACCCTCCCCCAGAATTTCGGTGCTGCCCACCTATGCTTATGCTGTCAAAAATTGAAATAAACAATTTTACATCTCTAAGAAGAGTCGATGAAATCTAAACTATTTTTTATTGAAACTGAAAAACGGCTACTTGTAGTCAGTGTTTTTTTGCACTCGGCAAAGATTTTCCCGATGTATAAAAAGACTTTTCGGGACCGTCTTTGTACATGTAAGAAGATTTTTGGGAAGACAAAAATTGCAAAAAAGGTATGAAATCCGCAAGAATTTTCGGCGCTTTGAGCCGAAATGAGTAATTGTATGTTCTATATATCTTTAGAATGGCAGAAATTGCATTTCAAAAGGAAAAATGTCAAATTTTTCGGAGCTTCGCGCCGTTTTAAGACGATTCTTAGTGATTTTTGCCCTTAGAGACCCAGAAATTAGCTAAAATACACTAACAAAAGTTGAACAACTCTGTTTTTACCACACTAAAATCGCTACTGTATATACCATATTACAGTACGCAAAAATTTGTGTTTACAAAATGTACAGAGATTTTTGGGAAGACTAAAACTGTAAAAAGGTGTGCAATTCCCAAAAATTTTCAATGAGTAATTGTTTGTCCTTTATATGCTTAAAATGGCAGAATTTGCATTTAGAATGGAAAAATGACAAATTTTTCGGCGTCATTTTTGAGACAATTTTTAGCAATTTTTAGCGTCAGAAACCCTGAAATTAGCTAAAATACACTACCAAAGATCGAAAACCTTGTTTTACCACAGTAAAATCGCTACTGTTTTACATATATTATAGTACACAAAAATTTGCATGTACAAAATGTACAAATAGTTTTGGGGACCATCTTCGCTACACGTACAAACGGACCTTGTACAAAAAAACACTGCTTGTAGTACGTATATACATATGCGGTCAAGAATTATTAGTAGAATATTAAATTTTTATTTAAATATTGAATATCTAGAGATTTAATTTCTTTTATAAGTGGGCGAAAAGCCCGGCATATTTTTTGCCCATAGACTGCCTAAATAACAAAGCCTTTTAACGTCGAAAATCGATGCAGGTATTCGGGGAAAAGTAGGCTTTCAGTCTACTAAAATAGCAATAAAATAAACCTACATTGAAATGAAAAAATATGAAACTATAAGCACTTATGGTAATCATAGGTGCACAAGGATCAGGGTCGGCAGGGGGGGTGAAATGCCAAAAATCTAAAACAGTAAATTTAACGTTCACGATTTTTTGCTGTTTTAATGATCAAAATGGTCAAAATAGCCTATAAAACGTTTTTTCGTGTTAATAATACATTTTAAAAGCATTTTTAGTCCATTTTGACTGCATTATATCACTTTTAACACTAAAAAATGCGGAAATTTATCAATTTTGGGCGCTTTTTGAGTAAAAAGTACTTAAAAGTACTAATCTGGCGCGAAGCGCCGGAAAAATTTTGACATTTTTACTGATTTTGATGTCAAAAATGATGCAGAACAAGACCTGTTTGCTCAAAATCGCCGGACAGTACCGGTCTAGCTGACCCCTCAGGGGGGTCATACCCCTACCCCTCACCCCCTAAGTGCATGTGTGATGGTAATGGATCGATTCACTGGAAGATATGTCGCAAGTAAGACACATTATAAGTGGCACAAATTATAAACACAAATCATGCTGTTTACATGAAGTTTTCTGGTCAAAAAATGAGCCCATTCACAGCTTATCGATAAAGGAGAAAATCTTTATCAACCGATTCGAATTTGATGGCTAGAGCATATCGAGAAATGTCGAAAAATTAGGCTGTCCGAAGGTATCCATCAGTCATGGGCGTACGCAGGGGGCCCTATTGGGAAAAAATAGAAAAGTTTCAAAGAACTTATAATTTTATGAGCCTAATGGATAGAGCACGTTCGGAATGTTAATTTTGAATGATTTTTCTGCAGACGTGGTAACGGAATAGCATTGGAAAAAAATTTTAAAATTTTTAAAAATACTGAATAATTAGATCATAATTAGATTTTTTGATTAGAATTTTTTAAATTATTAAATCTTCAATTATAATTTTAAAAAATTAAAAAAATTTAATTTAAATGTTTCATTAAAAATTTTTATTCATGTGCTAATGACTAATATCCTTTATTGTGTATTATTATTTATTATTATTCTATGATGAACTCAAAAATTTTCTTAGAAATTGCCAGCCTCCTCGGCAATCGCTCGACAGTTATTAGTTTTTGAAACTCTGAAGATAACTTCACATTTTAGATTTTGCGCTTATAATTGTAATCATTTAAATGGATCAGAAGCATCATTGATACTTTTCAAAAGGATTCTATTATTCGCTTAGTTTTTAATTTATTAATTTAAAAGCCATTATGATCTTCATTTAACCCCTTTCGTCACTTTTAATAATAAACACTATTGTATAAAATACTATTAATGTTCTTACCAGTGGCGGATCCATAATTTTCCTAAGGGGGAGCGGTACCACCCTTAACGGCAGGCGGAACCCTGACTTGGGCGACAAAATTAGCCGTTTAACCCAAAAATCGCTAAAAATCGCTCAAAAATCCTTAATTTTGCGCACTATTTTAGGCCCATGGGGGCGGCCCCCCCGCCCCCCAAATCCGCCCCTGATTCTTACATAAGTGTCACACATATATATAGCCAACATACATTGTGTACACAACATCTTGCCCGGCCTCGGCTAAAATGTCTGATCCGGGACATCAAAAATTTTCCAAAAATCGGATAGGGGGAATTTCAGGCTTTAGGAGGATGGGGGGACGACCCAGTTTTCCCAGTTTTGGATAGGGGATCCCCCATTCCCCCTTACATGTGTGCTCAGAGATATAAAAAGTAATTTATCATGAGTCCGCCCCACCCGCGAGTGAATTCTTGATACGGGTCTGCTTCAAAGAAACATACCTGTTGCCAATAATCGGGCAAATGTTCCTCCAAACCTATTAAATTATTGCCCCTGGCCAATATTCCCGGAGCCCAGTGGGCGCAATAACCGTGGAACCATAAATCTACGAAACAATTGTTCGCAGAATTGGATTTCGTGGGCGAAGAGACTCGATGTTGACCGGCCAAAAAGGGTGGGCGAAAATTGTCGGTTAATTGTACGTAATACGGCCCAAACAGATCCCCCAAGCACGCTTCCGACGGTGGCTGCTGGCACAGGGCGCAGAACCACGGGCCCCGGATCGATCTACCCTCCGGCTTAATCACTTTGTTCATCAAGCTGTCCTGCATTCGGTTCATAGTTTTCGTGAACGCCTGAGGGTTCAAAATCTGATACTGTTCCAAATTTTGACCAACGGGTTCACACTGCCGATCATCCCGACCCTTTGGTCTGACCACAGGGATTGCGGGACCGGTGCACTGGTCGTCTTGCCTGCAACCGGCTTTGCCGGTCGGAAATTTGGAAAGAACTCGCTCCTTTATCTTTCGCTCGAGTTCAAAATCCTTATCTTCGTCATAAGCCAGTATTTTCCGTTTGGGAGGCCGACCGCGCCCTCTTCGTTTGACTATTTCGGCTTGAACAGCAACCATAATAAACCAAGCCGAATCAAATCAAACTTTATCAGTGTATACACCTAGCGAGAAAAATATACTTACAAGCTGTATTTCAGCAGGTAATTAGCTAACCAATTAGGATTCCTTTGTCAAGCTCGCATACTCCACTCGACTACATACTCGTGCCAACATATAACTCAATACCCCGTAATTGCTTTATCATTTAGGCGACCTAGCTTTGATTGGAGCAAAGCCTATTGAAGCGTTTAACGCGAATGGAAAAGAATTTTTAGAATTTTTGATAAAAATGAAAGAAAAGAAAAAGGAAGGATGCTTCCAGTCCGTCAAGAAAGTGAAGAGGTAAATAAATGAAATAAACCAGTATTATCCGGCGCTGCTGGAAAAACGTAAGAAATATTGATAGTTGAAGACCCAAAATCATAATCAGATTAAATTAATCAAATTTATTTATTTGTTGCTGAATAAACATAAAGAAATGCAATAGTGAACTGCGATCGACAATAAAAACATAGACATATACGTTGATGTCCTGGAGCAGCATATAGGCATTTTTGAGCGTATCTCGACGAGCTCTATGCCACTGTTTTTTTTGCACGAGACAAATATTTTGAGGCTCGTACAAAGATTTTTCGGAGCCATCTTTGTACAATGTACAAAGACTTTTTGGAGCACAGTAATTGTAATTTTAATGCTTTTTCGAGTATTTTTTAGCGAAATTTCGAAAAATTTTTTGACGCTTTGCGCCGAATATCATAACATTCTATTTAGCTCCAGCGCGTGCATTAAACACCCCAAAACCTATCTTTTAGCATCTTCGTACAGATTTAAGCATCTTTTACATCTATCTCTACGGTTTTATAAAGATTTTATGCAGAAAAAAGAACTATTAAACAACTTTGCACTGATTTCTGCGGTTTGAAGATAAAATTGACTTTTTGTGTTTGTGTTGCATTAAATTCATTAGCAAATTGGTGTCTATTATGAGATTCAGTCAGCATATTGCAATCGCTGTATTACTTCTGATTGTGTAACACAAGTTCTTTTAGCTTTCTGAGTCGAATTTTATGTGTAAATTCAACACAAGTCTCATGAGAATTTCGGCGCTTCCCGCCAAACTAATAAAACCAGCTGAATTTACCACAAGTAAAAATGTGTAAATTTAATGGTATATCAATATATTACAGGTACAAAAAAATTTCCGCTCGCACAAAGACTTTTCCAGAGATCTTTAAACGCGTACAAAGAGGTTCATATAAAAAACAGTGCTCTATGCAATGGTAAAGAAAAATTTCGAGAAATCTCCACAAATTTTCCACTCCATTTCATACTCATATTATACAAATTTATCGTTTAAATAAATACACGACTGGTTTCTCATCATTCAATCGACAAATAATTCCCTAGCTTCTGTCTTTGTATTTGATCTTTGTGATATTCAAAGAAAAAGAATACAGAAAATAAATAATTTGGTGCGAAGCGATGGAACAATTCGACACGCTCCACATGTCTAACTCAGATTTGAGTGATTTTGGACGGGCTAGAAGACAGAAACTATACATGAACAATTAATCCGGCGCGAAGCGCCAGAAAAAGTTACACTTCGCTAGCTCAAAAGTATGCTAAAAACCTGTTTTAGTGGTGTTTTAGACCTACTTCGAGAATTTTTGATCGTTTCCTTTAGTGGACTTTTGTGTGTTTTAAAAATTATTTTTCATTTCCGGAGGGGGGCAGCTCCCCCTGAATATGGGCCTGCACATGCATATAAGGGCATTTCAGCGAAGGAACGATCCCATCATTTTCGGGATATTGGAAGAGGACGGCCGGCCCCTCTTTAAATCCACAACAATTTTGTAAACAAGGATATATCTGAAGTAAAGAAATTAAATAGATAATAACGTCTGATAAATCCCTGTTTTTGTCAAAAGCACTATTTTTCCATATTTCATGATTTTCGTGAAGCAATATTTCGAAATACGGAGAAAAAAATTTGGACTTGATTCACATCGTGATAAATTTTCGTAATACAAAAAATGCAATCTAGAAAGGTAAAATTCCAAAAAAATTAACGCTTAGTGTCAGATTGATTCATTTTTAAAGCTTTTTATTGATGGTCACGCCACACTGCACCAATTGCTGCCTACTCTGGATACTGGACTAAAATGAAAAATTTGTATTTTCTGCACAGATTCACCTATAACTGGCTCAAACATGAAGCTAAAATATGCAGATAGCATGTTAAAAGTTGAAATCTTTGGCCTTTCGCGATGAATAATAGATCAAAAATTCTTTAAAAACGCCCAGTTTCGATCTAAAAATTAAAAATGCGAACTTTCTGGCGCACTGCGTAATTTCTAGAGCGTCGCAAGCATCGAACTCACGAAAGGTTTACCCTACCTAGGTTATTTCCGTCATTGTTTGCTCCATAATAATGATTTTCTATTCGGTACGCCCAGGCCTATATCCAGGATTTTGTTTCGGGGGGACAAGACCAAAATATTTTTAAAACGTAAAGGGAAACAAAGGACGTATTTAAGTTGGCAAATTTCGCTATCTTTATACCTTAGATACGGTGATAATTCAACGGAAACCATCTGTTTTAGGGCAGGGCGGTCTGGGGTGGCGGCGCTCAAGCACCCCAGGGGGTCCGGGGCCAGAGCCCCGGAAAATTTTGTAAACGGATTACTTCTATTTTGAGTCGTAACATTAAAATTTTCACACAATCAGGCAATACGGTTCTGAATTCACCTCCTAAAATGGTCAAAGTTCATCGGCAAATTCATAATTATCGTCCAACAAAATTGCTGTCACTCTAGCTTCTTGAATAAATTCCATTTTCTGCATAGAAGCTTGTGCAGAACACAAGACGTAGATGCAAAATACGCTTTAGGCTGTATAAATACAACAAATAAAGTATTTAAACCGCGCGCTTGGCGACTACATTTACTCTCATTATAGTTGAGAAATTAGCAATTTTTAATTTAAAAAGCAAAGGGGATACAGAGAAAAAATTATTCTCACATTTGGCGGGGGGGGCGGAGCACATGCCCCCTAACATACCCTGGATGCGGGTTTCGCTTGCCTTAAAATTGAGCGAAATATAGATTCCATTTACAAAGCTTCAGCATTAATTGCTTAAACAAGCCAAATAATTTATTTGCTATAAAGGTAAGGTTGGGTAACGTTGATAGCGGGCAATTTTGATAGGTAGTTTTATTGAGGTATGGGTAAACCCTCGGAACCAGGACCAGGACCAGGAATAAATGGGTAAAATCCGACAATCAATCAGGACCAGGACCAGGACCGGACTCAGGACAAATGGGTAAAATCCGGACAATCAATCAGGACCAAGACCGGACTCAGGGCAAATGGGTAAAATCCGGAAAAACAATCAGGACAATGAAAAGATCAGACAATGTATTAGATATGTAGAGTCGGACTCACACTGGACGCAGGTTTGGGGGTATGCAACCCCAGAAAACAAAACACAACTTCGTAATTCAATTTTTGAAAATTTTTCGCCTTTTTCGCAATTATCTGATGCCAATGGATAGTGCTATATGAGAAACGTCAAAAAATGGTGTTTTTTTGCCATACCACTATTTTAAGGCCATTTTTTGACCTTCAAAATCTTTGCACCCCCCCCCCTAGAATTTTCTTGCTGCTCACGTATGGTCGGACTGGCCAGGACCAGATAATCATAAAATCCGGACAATCAATCAGGACAATGGAAAGATCAGGACAATGTATTAGATATGTAGGGTCGGACTAGCCAGCAGGCACATTGCTGGCCCTCCTATTTTGGGGGACCAACCCAATTTTGGGGTCCAAGCCAAAAATAGCACAAAATAACGTGTAAAAAGTCCTATTTTTCCGGTTTTTTCTGAATTTTGGTGGTTTCGACCCCCGCAGCCCCACAGCTACGTGCCTGCTGGCTAGTCCGATCCTACATATCTAATACATTGTCCTGATCTTTTCATTGTCCTAATTGATTGTCCGGATTTACCCAATTTGTCTGGTCCTGGCCAGTCCGACCATACGTGGGCAGCAAGAAAATGCTGGAGGGGGGGGGTGCGAAATTTTTTGAAGGTGAAAAATGGCCTCTAAAAATGGTGGTATAGCGAAAAAAACACCATTTTTCGACGTTTCTCATAGAGCACTATCCATTGGCAAAATTGCGAAAAAAAACGAATAAATTTTCAAAAATTGAATTCTGGGGAGTATTTTGGTTTCTGGGGGGTTGCATACCCCCCGAACCCCCCACGCCCAGGTGTGAGTCCGACCCTACATATCTAATACATTGTCCTGATCTTTTCATTGTCCTGATCACTGTTTTTTTTTGTATGAGACAAAGATTTTGAGGCTCGTACAAAGATTTTTGGAGCCATCTTTGTACAATGTACAAAGACTTTTGGGAGCAAAGTAATAGTAATTTTAACGTTTTTTGGAGTATTTTTTAGAAACTTTCTAAAAATTTTTTGCGCTCTGCGCCGAGTATCATAATTACATTCTATTTAGCTCCGCGCGCATTTAACTCTCCAAAATCTATCTATAAGCATCTTTGTACTGATCGAAGCATCTTTTACATCTATTTCCACTGTTTTATAAAGATTTTATGTAGAAAAAAGAAGCATGAAAAGAAGTATTAAACAACTTTGCACTGTTTTCTGCCGTTTGAAGATAAAATTCGACTCTTTTATCTTCGCGTTGCATCAAATTCATAAGCAAATTGATGTCTATTATGAGATTCAGTCAGCATATTGCAACCGCTTATTATTTATAATTGTGTAACACAACTCATTTTAACTTGCTGAAGTCGAATTTTATGTGTAATTTCAACCTAAGACTCACGAAAATTTTGGCGTTTCGGGCCGAACTAATATAACCAGCTGAATTTAAAAACAAAGTTACACCTTTTGCGAAGCGTGCGGGTCACAGATAACAATCTATTAGTATGTAAAAATGTGTACATTCAATTGCATATCTATACGTTATATGTACAAAAAATTTTTCGCTCGTACAAAGACTTTTCCGGAGATCTTTGTACATGTACAAAGAGGCTCGTACAAAAAAAAACAGTGGTCCTGATTGTTTGTCCGGATTTTACCCATTTGTCCTGAGTCCGGTCCTGGTCCTGGTCCTGATTGATTAACCGGATTTTACCCATTTTGTCCGGTCCTGGTCCTGGTCCTGGTTCCGGATTTTACCTTTTTCCCGTTTTACTATTTTGAAACGCCAACAATATCTACAAGAGATCAGAGTTGGATTTAAGGGAGCGGCCTCCGCACTCCCGCCTGGTGGCGTAAATTAGTTTGTGAGATAATGAATGTATATTCCTCAAATCGCTATAATTTTTGGGGGCTAAATTTTGTTATTGATTTTGGAAACTAGCTATTAGCTAAGTGCGGCAGGAGAATTATAGAGATGGATGAAAATATGTTCTCGTAGGTGATTTCTGGTGCGGAAAGAAAACGTAAACGCTCTAGATGCAAAATTAGTGGAAATATGATACAGCAGCAAGACAGCATTAGAGTAGTGTGAAGCGTATTCGAGCTGTCGGCATTGGTGTAGCTGGTTCACATATGTATTAAGATAGCCGTTATAAGCACGTACACAGCAGGTATTATCCGGTGAAAGCTGCCACCCAGGGAACGACCGAAGCTCGGCCTGCCAAAGCTCGGCCGAAGGTGGGGTGTTTTCTTGCTTCGACCTTCGGCCGAAGCAAAAAGAAAAAAAGGCCGAAGGCCGAAGCTTTTTCAGGGCAATTTTTTATTTGCATTAAAATTTAGACAATGTGCAATATAACTAACTCCCAGGCGACGCCATTCAGCTCAATTTATCTTCTAGTCACCTTAAATTTTGTTTAAAATATGCTCACAACAGTAACTTTGACTATATAAACAGCAAGCAACCATGTGCAATAACGAAAGCTGACTCGTCTAAGCATTGTATCTGCTCCGCATCTGTTTTCATTTTTTGAAAAAGTTCGACTATGAATTAATCACTAGCGATCGCTGAAAATGATGAAACACTTAAGGGAAAAGCCACACCTTTACTCCTACATGTCTCAATTTGAAGGCATGTCTTTGTTTACTCTGAAATTCCAACGCCATTTTTGTACTTGTTGTATATCGTGTGTCTACTGTGTACCGTGTTTTTATTTTAACAATGTCCACAATGTCCTTTTGTACTAGGGATGCACCGGGGCCAGACCTATCTGGCCCCAATGCCAAAATGCAACTTTCGGCCTATTATTTAGAATTATCTCAACGTTTTTTGTTCGGATTTTGGCGATATTTTGAGGAAAAATCATGCATAATCGCCTGTGCATAACATTCATGTATATCAAAACATTGGTCACAAATTTTGTTTCATAAATTCAGCTTATTCACGTTTATAGCTGCAGCAATTTAATAGTCAAAGCCGATAATCTACAAGTTTTTCGCCAGATACACTAGCGTTTCTAATCGCTCATGCAGCAAACGAGAACGGGAATCCAAGCAAATATTGCCACTTGTACTGGACAAGCGTTCACTCGGGTACACATGGCGGGGGCTCAAATATTTCCTTGTCAGTTATATATGCCAGGGCCGGGTAAGTTTCCAATTTTGTCAGCAAAAAGCCCATCGGATCCAATTCTGTTCCGACTTTTTCTTCTGCATGAGAAAAAGCATACGTTTAACATTTTGTGGCATTCCTGTAGGTTTGTTTGCCGGATGAACAGGCACTTAGCTCTAGGACGGGATCCGGCTCGGACCCCATAAAATTCAGAAAAATAGGAAAAGTAGGACTTTTAAACGTTATTTTGTGCTATTTTTGGCCTGTTCGAGGCTTGGTCCCTCCTAAATTGGTGTTGGTCACCCCAAAAGAGGACGGCCAGCTACATGCCTGCGGATGAAATTCAAACGATGTTTTTTGTGTTGGATTGGCTGTCAACATAATAAACTATGCGCAAGAAATATCTATCCTTGTTTAAGCTATTTTCAACTCGTCCGATCTAAAACATGAGTAATTCGGCTGATAATGATGCAAGTAACTGAATTGGGAAAATTTTTGGCCTATATAAGCTATGATGATTCGATTGAACTCGAAAATACATGTGAAGCGGATGCCATAGATCTGCTCCAGACGCTATTTTGCATAAGTCACATTTTGCCAAATACATATGTATACATGGTATATCCTGGATATAGCAAAGATAGTTAGGCTCCGGTTGGTCCAGTCTCTAGTACCGGCACCCGGCGTTAAGCTCAGGCCCCGGTCAAAAGGCGGCCCGGTGCATCCCTACTTTGTGCATGTACAAAGATGGTCCCAAAAGTCTGTGTACATTTTGCACATGCAAATTTTTGTATACTAAATTATAGTACAGTGGCGATTTTAATGTGGTTAAACAGAGTTTTCGATCTTTTGTAGTGTATTTTAGCTATTTTCTGGGTTTCTTATGCCGAAAATCAATCAGAAATTGTCTCAAATAGGTGCGAGGTGCCAAAAAATTTGGCATTTTTACATTCTAAATGCACATTCTGCCACTTTGAAGATATATAGGACAAACAATCACTCATTTTGGCGCGAAGCGCTGAAAATTTAAGGAATTGTACACTTTTACAGTTTTTGTCTTGCCGAAAATCTTTTGTAAATTTTGTATACACAAATTTTTTGAGTACTAGAATATAGTACAGCGGCGATTTTTAGTGTGGTAAAAACAGAGTTGTTTGACTTTTGGTAGTGTATTTTAGCTTATTTCTGGGTCTCTAGGGGCAAAAATCACTAAGGATCGTCTCAAAATGGCGCGAAGCGCCGAAAATTTGACATATTTACTTCTGGAAATGCAATTTCTGTCAATATAAAGATATGATAAAACACAATTACTGATTTTGGCGCGTAGCACCTAAATTTTGCGAATTTCAGACCTTTTTTGCAATTTTTGTCTTCCCAAAAATCTTTGTATATACATGTACAAAGAGTCGAACTCCCAATAAAGTCTTTGTACAATGGGAAAAATTTTTGCAGAGTACAAAAAACACTGTTGTGTACCATTCTCTTTTGTATTAAATAATTGTCCATGGTCGACGTGTTAACTTTCTTAAACTTCTGTATCTAATAACGGAAGAATCTCTATTTGCCTTTATGCCTACCTTCTACAAATTTAAGTATCAGCAGGAAAATTAGGAATTAATCAATTGTTTTTATAATTCTCCAGGAATTCCAGGCTTTATTCCTAATAATACATTATATTTTTATTTATTCAGGATAGTGAATCTGATGATCATCAATACGTATTAGCTGCTATATATACATGAAATGTCTAATAATGAAATCAGTGCTAATGAAGAGAATAATTGCGCTTTTGAATAAAATTTTTGCAATGAATGACACGGTTTTTATTACTTCATATTTACTCTGGAACATAATCAGGCTTAGCTTTCCCTATCTTATGACTCAATTCGCTATTCATTCTTCATACAAATCAGAATTACACTGGAGAAATTTATACAGGTTCGGCCTTCGGCACTTCGGCCCGAAAGCTCGCAGCTTCGGCCGAAGCAAGAGCTGGCCCGAAGCTTCGGCTTCGGCCGAAGCAAAATTTTGGGCTTCCGGTCTCGTTCACTGCTGCCACCTAACTGGTTTTGATTTGGAGTCAAGTCAGAAAACAAATAAGGCAGTCATCAGATTTTTCCAGTAGATTCATGTGACTGACCAAAATGTTGGTGCCAGCGTTTAAAAAATAAGCCTAAGCAATGGGATGCAACTCAGCGTCGCTCAAGCATTCGCTCACTTACGCTCCTCGCATCCCGTTACTCAGGCTTATTTCAAACGCTGGCACCATTTTGGATCGAGTCCATGATACTAAGCCTAAGCCTAATCAGCTGGTAAACCAGCAAAACATCACGAATACCTTGCAATCTTTATCGAAATTAACCAGCGTTAGTCGATTGGTGATGGTTCATGGATTCCTTTAGAGCAAGGGGTCCACGTTTCGAATCCAACTGCCAGCAACTTTCTCTCGTTTCCTCAGATGCTATGTCGACCGCCCAGACATACGCCCTTATAATATGGCTATGTTAAATACATATGTGAACCAGCCACACGAATGCCGAGCTGTCGTTGGAGAAAACAGTGTTGCCAGGAGTCAAGATTTTGAAGAAAACTGCCACAATTCTTGAAAAACACTTGTTTTTTCATCCCTGTACAACGCATATAGGCGGCCCAGAAAGCACCTGCACGGGCCCCTCAAAAAACAGCCTTCCCGTGGTTAAGCATAGGAGTGAAAAACTTCCAAAAAATCAAGAAACTGTGCATATAGAAGGTAAACTGCATAGCCAACCTGGCAAGAGGGTACGAGTGATTATGTGATGAGTTTATTTGTAAATAAATTTGTCCTTGATTGATTTCACGGCACTCGCCAGTAATTTAAGTCAAGTAAGTAAAGTGAAATTTATGACTTTTCAAGCTTAGCAAGGTTCACCAATAACTGATAACTAGTATCGTAATGCGGACCGCAGTGGACGGCAAAAAGCTTATAAGGACCATGCATAAAATTAGTGTTGTAAAAGATATCTTTATTTTTACCTTTTTAGCAAGATAAAGATGCGGGGAGTTAAGCTTAGGAAAAATAGAGAAGTTTGAAAAAATCAATAACTGTTGTGACTATACTTCGTACAGGCGCACAGAGCAGGCTTTTGATGCTTGTGAAAAGAAGAAGTGACTGACTTTCTGTCAGTTAGTAAAAATACTTGGGTCAGTCGAGATGCCGCGGGTAAACCCCCAAACATACATTTTATGTGTGCTTAATGCATCACCTCTTTGACCTCAGCTGTAAAAGTTA
>JAVLUZ010000154.1:30240588-30308088 GCA_036768485.1 Mermis nigrescens
TATTAATATCATTTTTGTCGCTATTAGATGTTTCTTCGTTTACAAGTCAGTTTGAAACATTAGTAGATTTTCGACGGTCGATCTGGGCTGAATAAGGGCTAGCGTGGGTTTCGCCCGGTTCATTTGTTGTGCGTATATATTGTGCGTTTTTATTAATTGTATTATTGGTTTGCGTTGAATAATACTTAGCATTCGACGGTGTTAGCGCACACATCTTGCAAGCAGGCGGGAATCCGCTGAGGGTCATTCACCACTCCCTAACTTATCTGCAGCATTTGTCACGGCTAATTATTTCGGCGTAATTAATTTAATTAGTTGTGTTACAAAAGTGGAGGTCCCAAACCTCTACGCAAGTGTATACTTTGATGTTATAGGCCAGTGGAAGGCCTGAAATTCGTCTTGGTTGTATTTAAAGAAGTTCGGTTGGTGGAAATCGAAGAAACAAAGGCGTTTCGGATCGATTTGATCGGCGGTTGATTTGGCGATCGTTTTGACAACCACGAATTTTCGAAGTCGACAAAGTGCGTAGAGGGAAGAGCTGCAGATTACCGGTGTATGCTGCCTGGACGATTGGTTGAAAGAAGTTCGGTAGTAACTCGAAGTAAATCTAGGGAGGCCGTGAGGCAAGGTGAGACCTTACAAGAATTTGCTAGGCTTGCAACAATTTTTAATTTGTTTGAATCGGAAGAGAATTTGAAAATGGCTGAAAATGTGGAAATGGTAAATGCGTTGCAACGCATGCAATTTTTGCAGCTTGCACAAAGCTCGGTAAAAAAATTTTCGGGCGAGGCTGGAAAAGCAATTTTTCAATTTTTTGAGGAATTTGATTCTCTTGCATGTGCCGGTGGGCTAGAGGATAATGTTAAATTAGATGCTTTACCGTTATGCCTTGAAACGTATCCACGTTCTGTATTTTATCTCATTCCACAAGCTATACGTCAGAATTACGATAATACAAAGAAAGCACTGATTGAACATTTTCAACCACCTGCTAGTCGTGAAAAGTCCATTCTAGAATTTCAGTCGAGAAAACAGTTGGAAAACGAATCGGTTGATTTATACTGTCATAAGCTTCTAAAATTGGCAAAAAGAGCTTATCCAAATTTAATCGCTAACGAGAACGAAATTAAAACTTTAGTTAAAGTTCAATTTTTAAATGGTCTTTTACCTAAGTACCATAATTTATTTGTGATGATGGGTACGCCAGAAAATTTGGAAAAAACCTTAGAAATTGCTAAGCGTGTCGAATCGCCTTTTAAGTCTGATATTGTAAATGGCAATAGAGTGTTATGTAACTCAGATTCGGTGATGGCGGTCACACAACCCATTGATAATAATAATGCGGTCGAAAGCAAAAATTATGGACAGCGATAAATCAACTTTCGGATCAGATGAAAACATTAACGACCAGTTTTCAGCAAAATAGGCCAAATAGTTCGAAACCTAATTTTCAGAAGAAAAATTTTGGAAATTTTAATTTTAAACCTAAAGTTTGGACACCTCGAACTAAAGAAAGAAATAATTTTAATGTCCAAAGGTTTAAGCATAACGTTCCACCATCTGTTACATGTTATAGGTGCGGGGAGAAGGGCCATGTTCAGAGACGATACCCGTCAGTGTCAACTGAGCCCTGGAAAAATTCCCGAGGCACCTGGATACCAAAACGTCAAGTGATGCGATATGACGAGAAAAAATCACCTTTCGAGCAATATCAAAACGAGCCTACGACGTCATCAAATTTCGTCGAAGACGAATTGTCGCAGTTAAGACGACAAGTTGACGAATTGTCAAGACGTCTAGTGAATGCTAGCGAAAATAAAGAGATGGTAGGAACTATGCGTCAACGTAAGTTGCCTATTGTGCCATTGATTATAAACGGAATTGAAACGGATGCATTAATTGATACTGGCAGTGATATAACGTTATTATCAATGAAGTTTGCTAATTCTCATTTAAAAATGAACATGAGAAAAGGAAAAGCAATTTCGATTTGCAAGACAGCCAGTTGTAGTGATTTACCAATTTTCGGAAAAATCGATTTAGAATGTAAAATTGGAAATCAGTTGCTAAATGCTACGTTTTCTATTGTTGAACAAGCACCTTTCAACATTCTTTTCGGCTGCGATTTCATCGATAAATTCAAAGTAGTGCCAAATGTGCATGAAGGTTATGCCATTATAAATTCAGAAAAGGTATCTTTACGGCAATCATTATATAACACAGCTGACGCGAGTGCGGCAATAACGTATGTGTGTTTATCACAAAGTTATTGTATACCAGCGCGTAGCGAAGCGCTAATTAATGGAACTATGCTAAATAAAGTTAAAGAGCCTAATTCTGATTTGTTATTAATACCAAACGACAAATGGTGTAATAAAAATGCAATATTTATGGCATGTGCTTTAGTGAAATCGACAAATGATACGATTCCGATTAGAATTTTAAATGTGAATAACAAGCCTATTATTTTGGAGGCTGGTAAGGCTGTTGGACAGCTAGAAAGTTATTCTGATATAAAATCGTTCGAATTGCCGAAAAAATCTGATAAAACGTTAGATTTGAATAACATTTTGGAAAAAAGTTTCGGTGCTGATTGTACAGAAAATGAAAATCGAAAACTGGAAATGAAACGATTTTTATTGACAAATCACGATATTTTCAGTTGTGGGGATGAACCACTCGGAAAATCAACTCTCGTTAAGCATAAAATCGAGACGGAGGGAAATCAACCCGTAAAATCGAGGCAATTTCGAATACCTTTTCGACAAAGGGAACAAATTCGTGAAATTGTTAATCAAATGGAAAAGGATAAAATTATCGTTCCATCAAAGAGTCCTTGGTCGGCTAATATGTTTTTAGTTAAGAAAAAGGTGGTGGTTTTCGCCCTGTAGTTGACTACAGAGGGCTGAATGCTATCACTAAGGCAGACGTGTATCCATTGCCTAATATGTCGGACTGCTTTGACAGTCTAGCTGGAGCTCAGCTATTTTCTACCTTGGATCTACGTTCTGGGTATTGGCAAATAGCCATGGACGAAACCTCGCGTGAGAAAACAGCGTTTACTACACCTTTTGGTCATTTCGAATTTATGGTAATGCCTTTTGGAATAAAAAATGCGCCATCTGATTTTCAAAGAATTATGGAAATCGCTTTATCAGGCTTACAATGGAAATCATGTCTTGTGTATATTGACGACATTTTAATATTTTCAAAAACCTTTAACGAACATCTAAAGGATTTGGAAAATGTTTTTGAAGCTTTGAGAAAAGTCAATCTGAAAGTTAAGCCAGAAAAATGCACTTTCCTTCGGAAAGAAATTCCATTTCTTGGGCATATTATTTCAAAGGATGGAATTCGTCCAGATCCTCAGAAGGTAGCTTCTATTTTGAATGCGGAACCACCGCGAACTGTCAAGCAGGTACAATCCTTTCTCGGATTGGTTCAGTGGTTTAAACGCTTTATTCCTAATTTAGCTAGTATGGTTAAAGATTTGTATAAATTAACGAGTAAAAATGGAAAATTTATTTGGACCGAAAAGCATGCTGAGGGTTTTGAAAAAGTCAAAACAGCTTTGGTCAATCCACCTGTTTTGAAATTTCCTATTTTCGACGAGAAAACTACTTTTGTGCTTACTACGGATGCTAGTAAGGATGCTTTAGGATCTATCCTAAGCCAAACCCGAGACGGTCAATCGTGGGTTATTGCGTATGCATCACGTGTTTTAAATGTGCACGAAAAAAATTATTCGACGATTGAGCGTGAAGCATTGTGTATAATATGGTCCATGAAAATGTTTCGTCATTATTTATACGGTTCTCATTTTATTGTCGAAACAGATCATAAACCTCTAAAATGGTTATTAAATCTTAAAGAACCTAGTGGTAAATTAATGCGATGGTCTTTAAAATTACAAGAATTTGATTTTGAAATTCGTCATATTGCTGGAAAAGAAAACGGAGCTTCAGACTGGCTTTCGAGAAATTTTACTTCTTCTCCAGTTGTAACAGTCGCTCCAGAAAGTGAATTTCAAAAAGACGCTAAAAATGATGAATTTATTTTTGATATTAGGACACAATTAGAACGTCCTAATTGCCCTGTTGACATCAGAAATGAGTTCGATATTTTTAATAATAGCTTGGTTCGTAGGTATAAGCCTAAACGAACAGGAACGATGATTTGGCAAACGGTCGTTCCAAAGGTTTGGGTGCAACGAGTGCTTGAGGAGCTACATGATTCCGAATTTGGCGCACATTTCGGAGTAGCGAGGACAGTCGGTAGGATAATGCAACGTTATTGGTGGCCGACGATGTTGTATGACATAGAGAAGTGGTGTAAGACATGTGAGATATGTCAAAAGCGTAAGTCACCTATTCCTAGTGTTCGTGCTCCTTTACAAATTATTCCAGTGGAAGGACCATGGGATAGGGTAGCAGTTGATTGTTTAGAATACAAAATGTCGGAAAACGGTAATCGATACGTTGTTGTTTTTCTCGATTATCTAACAAAATGGGCTGAAGCATTTCCGATCCCTGATTTAAAAGCTGTAACAATTGCTCGCGTATTTTTACGAGAAATAGTTTGCAGGTTTGGGGCACCAAGAGAGTTACTTTCTGACAGAGGGAGTAATTTTACCTCCCAGCTTATGCAAGACGTGTGCGCTATACTGAAGATACATAAGGTGTATACCTCTCCGTATCATCCTCAAACGGACGGTTTGGTTGAAAGATTCAATCGAACGCTGTCCGCATCTTTATCAACGTTAGTTTCGCGTAATCCTGAACGTTGGGATACACTAATATCTTACGTATTATTTGCATATCGTTGTTGTCAGCAAGAATCAACTGGTATTTCTCCATTCATGCTTATGTTTGGAAGGGAACCTCGTTACCCTTTAGAAATACAAACTAGTCCAGCTCAAAGATCAGCCTGTTCTGAAGAATTATTTTTGGATGTTTTGCAACAAACTCTATCAGAAATGCAAGAAAAAGCTAAAATTTGGATCAAAAAAGCCCAAGAACACCAAAAAGTTGAATATGATAAGAAGGCAACCTCTTATGTATTTGAACTTGGAGATATTGTTTATTTGCGTAAAAATTACTTCGTTGAGGGTGAAAGCCCTAAACTATCTCTAAAATGGGATGGTCCGTTCGAAATTATCGAAAAAATATCTAATGTCAATTTTCGAATAGCATTATGCGCCGATGAACGAGTCAAAAAGTTGGTTCATGTAAATCGTTTAAAAAAGGGTGAAAAGCCTAACGATTTGGGACATGAAAAAGAGCCAAAAAATGGTGATATCGTTTTTGCTAAGGTAAAGGGGTATCCCTTTTGGCCTGCGCGAATCTGCGAATTTTCCGAAATTCCACAGAAGCTTAGTATGCGCGATTATAGGAAAATTCCAGTTTATTTCTTCAAAAAATCGCTTTATGGATTATGTGAACACGAACTAGTGATTCCATTTAACGAAAATTTGGCAAAATTCAGCAAGTGTCGCTTGCGAGGCTTTCCTATTGCTTTGGAAATGGCTTCTAGAGCAATTAATGATGCCAAAAATGCAGAACCAGATTAATCTGTCTATTTTTCTGCTTACGTAATTGTATATATGCTTGGTTCGATTTTTCTTTTTACGATTAATTTAATTTAGTGTTTTAAATATTTTATATAGCGATTTTGATATGACAAAATCTTATTTTGGTTTGATTTCGGATGGTCTATCGGGAATAAGTGGAATGGACGGTAATTTTGGTCGAAAAAATAGAGAAATATTTAATAAATATTTTGGGCGAGCGCCATTACAAATACGAGAAATAGTACTAATTAATAACATTTCCAATTGCGAAATTATGGTGGAAAAGTTGAAAAAACCAATTATGGAAGGTTGGCCAGCGGTAATTGGTATTGATTGTGAGTTTGTAAATGGTTCTCAGCCTTATTATTATTGGAATGACACCGACAAAAAATTTTCCTCAATTTCTATCACTAATAATTCAAAAGGAGGATTTGCTCGATTGATTCAATTAGCTCGTTTGGATGGTTTAATTTATTTGGTGGATTTATTCGCGTTCCGTACATTCCCAAATGCGATTTTGGACTTATTTTTCGATAAATGTGTTATAAAATTTGGACAAAATTTTTATAACGATTGCTTAGCACTTGGAAGAGCATTTATCGAATGTAAAGTGATTGAACAATCCAAAATTTACGATTTTTTCGAAAGATATAAGGATTTTCAAAAGAAAAAACGATAGATAAAATTAACATTGTGAACAGAAACCGTTGTTCTTTATCGTCGTTTATCTATTTCGGATTGGGTTTAGAAATTAACAAGGACGTGCAAGGTCGCAGCTTATTTTGGAACAAAAACATTACGGGCTTTTTCGCGCCAAATGGTTGTATATTCAGCGCGTGATGCGCTTGCGGCGGCGGATTTGGGCGTTTTATGGGCGTACTATGGTCTTTGGAAGGATGGCTCCCAGGCATCGAGGATAGGGTCTCTGCTAACGCAGAAGGAGTACTCCCTAAGACCATACGCGATAGAAGCGTCGATCCGCGGGGAATAGTGGTTACGGTGGCGAACGAGTTGGTCAAATCCGCTCCAGTCGGGTCGGTGGCTGAACGCGTGTGTGAAAACGTCCAGCAGTGAATGCTTGAGGCGGTCGGTAAACGTAGCTCGTTGGTGGGTGGAGGCGATAGCGATTTGAAAGAGGCGTCCGATCTTTTGGGGAAGCTTTCAAAACGGCCTATCCGAAGACAGTTGAATTTCGAAAACGTTGGCGCGTAATGAATCGTGATTATCATTCTTATGTGGTGGGGGTTCGCAAGAACCCGGGGTATTAACCCTAAAAGTGAGGGAACCTGTGGAGTCCCGGGGTGGTGGTCCTCAAAGGGCCGAGGAATGTAGCGGTGGCTTCATTTATTTGGGTCTTTCAAAACATTGAGACAGTTTCACTATGATTTTGATTAACAATGATTTCTGTTTAATGTTTTGAATAACTTGCATAGCCTATAGTTACATTTATTAGGTAGACGCCGGTTTCGGGCGTCACTTGTTTCTATGTAAATTTATTGATATCATTTTTGTCGCTATTAGATGTTTCTTCGTTTACTAGTCAGTTTGAAACATTAGTAGATTTACGACGGTCGATCTGGGCTGAATAAGGGCTAGCGTGGGTTTGCCCGGTTCATTTGTTGTGCATATATATTCTGCGTTTTTATTAATTGTATTTGGTTTGCGTTGAATAATACTTATCATTCGACGATTATTTGCGCACACATCTTGCAAGCAGGCGGGAATCCGCTGAGGTCATTCACCACTCCCTTTGCCCTTTAGTGTAGGCTAACTTCTCTGCAGCATTTGTCCCAAGGCTTAACTTCTTCACGCCAATTAAAAGTAGTGTACTAGCAAAGAAAAATGCTCCGATGGAACAAAAAAGATGAATATACTTGGAATTGTGGATTATTAAGGATGTAAAAGGAGGGGACTAGGAAAAATCTACTTAAAGTCGCAAAGTCTGCTGAAAATCACGCTTTCTCTAAGCAACGTTAAAATTCAAAGTATTTTCTGCGGCCTCCAAAAAAGTGTCTTTTTTAAATAATCTTCAAAGTTTCAGATAAGAGCGTATAAACGGAATCTGTAATGTTTATTTTTTAAAATAGCTGGCAAGTAGCAACGCTGACTAGCTTCGTATCCTGATTGATAGGCAAAACTAAGTGGTATTGTATTTAAAGTTGTTTTATTTTGTTTTGAGCATTAAAGCAAGCAAAGCGGGGGCCGATTGATTAGTGCACACAATCGTTAAGGGAGTGCTGCTAGTGTACCTAGATTAATCTGTTTCAAGTCATCAAGTCAACTTACGCGTTTCCTACAATTTTAGAACCATTCATTCAATTGGCTTATAAAGACTGTCAGTTCACTCAACGTCATTTCCCATAGCTACTGCGTAGCTAACGTGCTGCTTTTTCAATCATTTTATGGTTGAATATTTATTTTAATCTGTTGGCCGCAGAATATACTTCGATTTTTTGCATTGCTTAGAGAAAGTGTAGATTTTTAGCAGATTTTGCGACTTTAAGTAGATTTTTCCTAGTCCCCTCCTGTTACATCCTTAATAAACCACAATTCCAAGTATATTCATCTTTTTTGTTCCATCGGAGCATTTTTCTTCTGCTAGTTATATATATATATATATATATATATATATATATATATATATATATATATATATATTTTTTTTGTGTGTAAAGTTTACATACATATATATATATATATATATATATATATATATATATATATATATATATATATATATATATATATATATATATATATATATATATATATATATATATATATATATATATATATATAGATATCATAGGTAGCGCGATAGCGCTACCTATAATATACTTGGCCATCCTTTTTTCTTATATGTTTTTCACAGCGAGTGCGAAATTTGTGTCCCCCCTCACAGCTATAACGGCACACATCTGAGAGGTGCGGTTTTTTTAAAAGGTAGATAATAAAAAAACTTAGTGCCCCCATTTTTTTCTTGTTTACACTCAATACCGAGCGCGTCGTGAGTGTGTAAAGTTTACACCAAAAATTCAAATAATTTGCGGAGGGCCAATTTTTTTAAAAATGTTTTCCCTAATTAGTAGGTTACGAATCTGGTCTTAAAATTTCTTTACACTCATTGGTTGTTGCACAGGAGTGTAAATTAGACGGTTTTTTACAGTTTTCATGTGGCCAAGCATATCTAACTCAGTTTTACATTCTATGCAGTCTGATTGGTTTCAAAATGTAGACGGTTAAAAAATCTAGGGGAGACTTTTTTAATTTTTTTAAAGTAATATTCTCGAATTTAGAGGCGGTTTATTGTAAAGAGTCTGGGACAAAAAAATTTTTTCCCTGCCATATTCTCCACTTGGTAGACAAAACGTGGTAACTACCCTTAAAATGTGCCTCGTCTTAAGCGCTACACGTCAAAATTTATTTTGTTTCTTTACAATCAATATTGCGTTATTAGTGCAAGTGTAAACTTTACACTGAAAAAATTTTTTCCGCCCATAGCGTCGTGGATGATGAATTTTTTTAGAAAATGTTTTCCCTAATTAGTAGGTTACGAATCTGGTCTTAAAATTTCTTTACACTCATTGGTTGTTGCACAGGAGTGTAAATTAGACGGTTTTTTACTGTTTTCATGTGCAAGAGCATATCTAACTCAGTTTTACATTCTATGCAGTCTGATTGGTTTCAAAAGGTAGACGGTTATAAAATCTAGGAGAAACTTTTTTTATTTTTTCTTAAAAAGTAATATTTTCGAATTTAGAGGCGGTTTATTGTAAAGAGTCTGAGACAAAAAATATTTTTTCCCTGCCATATTCTCCACTTAGTAGAAAGAACGTGGTAACTACCTTTAAAATCTGCCTCGTCTTAAGCGCTACACGTCAAAATTTATTTTGTTTCTTTACAATCAATATTGCGTTATTAGTGCAGGTGTAAACTTTACACTGAAAAAATTTTTTCCGCCCAGAGCGTCGTGGATGATGAATTTTTTTAAAATGTTCTCTGTGAGGTCAGAATAACGAATCAGACCTTCAAACTTTTCTACAATCAATACACAGTACCAGGGGTTTAAACTTTACACTCTAGTGGATGAGTAAAAAAACAGATTTTGTCCAAGATTTCTCTGCCAACTTTTTCGGTTATGAGTTAAGATAATTTAAATAGATAAATATAAAGTAACTTTTAAGGGCTACACGTCGAAGCAAACCGCGTTCAAAAAAACGTAATATTGAGTTGTTTATGGGGGTGTAAAGTTCGAAATCTGAGGTGTAAAATGGGCGAAAAAAACAGGTTTTTTCGTATTTAATTGGTAAATCATATCAAATATTTTGCGGAACATAAGTTTGGCACATACAAACGTACTACAATCAAAGGGCTACAAACTGGCCCAAACCGAATTTATTTACACTCAATGGGGCGTTCGGTTCAGATTTTTAAAGTTTACAATGTGGTGGACAGTGAAAAATACGTGTTTGTCCATATTTTTGTTCGCCACCCCTTAAAAAGTACTTTATTTTTATCCTATTCGACCTCTCCCGACTTCTTCACTTCATATTTTTGTTCGCCACCCCTTAGAAAGTACTTTATTTTTATCCTATTCGACCTCTCCCGACTTCTGAACAGAGAAAGTGGAGTGTAAATAAATTCGGTTTGGGCCAGTTTGTAGCCCTTTGATTGTAGTACGTTTGTATGTGCCAAACTTATGTTTGTAAACTTTACACTGAAAAAATTTTTTGGGAAAAAATCGGTTTGGTTTTTTTTTGAAACAGATGAAAAAAAACCGATTGATTGCCCCAGATGTACATTCTTGTGCTCAATTTCCATACGCACGTACACGACCGTTAAGCGCAACGCTTAAGCGAGTCGCCCGGGACCACCTTCCCCTAAGAATTATCATATTTTTCATTCCTTTCCCACACATATTTTCAATCAAAATCCGGGATAGGAAAATGGGCACTCGGGCTTAATGCGACTTGAGTACGAATTGGTATGTGTGTTATCATATCTTACGTGTGTTAAAAGATCATATGTGTGTGTCTCATATTTGTGCCTGTCTCGTTTGTACATACCTTTACCGTAAGCTTTTGCCCATAGGCCTATTGTCGTATTCATAGATCCTTTTCATATCTCTTGGTTCGTGTTGTTACGCCTCTTTTTCCGCGTCAGTTAAAACTGCGTGCGAGCGCAGTTTTGACGGCACTTTAAGATTTTACATTTTACAATTAGTTTTTGAGCCTGAGAGCCTCTCCGCCAGCTTCCGCGCTGAGCGTATCTTTTTTTCTTTTCGTCGCCGTACGTGAGCAGACTCCGTACGTGCCTTTTTATCTGCTTGGCTGCAGAACTCGTCTGTTAGTTTTCCTGCGTAGTGTGCACGCTTCTTTTCGCCGTACGCTTTGTTTTTAATCATTCGTGTTTGTGCCAATTGGCATCAGTTGTTGTATGCCTTTGGCAGGGCTTTGTGCCCTTGTTTAATTACATTGTTTGATTTTACCCGATTAGCGTAACACGACGGTCAGCAGCATGTATCCTCCATGCTGTCGCTTTTTAATTGCTTCATAATTTTTCTGTCCAAAAAATATTGTAAAAATTAATTATTTAATTAACGATGCTGGGCTCGGTTGAATTTCCGTGCTGTTGAATTCTGTCCTTGTGCTACACTATACTTAGGAACCCTTAATATTTTCAAGCACCGGAATTCGGTCCAAAACAAGTTAAATAATAATCTTTTTGAGCCCTCAATTAGGTTTCCGAGGAACTTACTTTAATTAGGTACTTAATCTCAAAGGGGTTAAGTAAGTAAGTTTCACTAGGTGCGTGCGTAGAGGGACGGGCTACCTTGAATAGGCCGGGCCGCTTACCCCCGAATCGCCGGCTGGTGATCGACCTCCTAAAAAGGGCGAGAACCCCCGTGTGAGCGCATAAGCTTGAGATTCGGGTTAAGTAAGCGAAGTGAACGTAGCTTGAGTCTACGTTAACACATCTGATATTTATTTGTCCTTGGGCCATTGTGGAGACTTAATTTTTTCATAAATGTTGATCGTAATATCAGAATTACGAATCCGACTGAAATTTTCTTTAAACTCTGTGGTTGTGTAAAGTTTACACTGCCTATTAACTCAACTCTTGTTCTAGAGCCTTGCGGAAGCTTAATTTTTTCAAAATGTTCTACGTAAAATCAGAATTGAGAATCTGACTATTAGTTTTCTCTACACCTAGTAGTTGTGTGAAGTTTGCACTAATCATTTGTTGTTAAAATGTAGTTTATACTACAAATTTATTTTACTTCCAAATCTGAGCGTTAGTGTTCCTTACACTTGATATTTGCGTAAAGTTAATGCTGAAAAACTTTGATCTGTTAAAATAATGTAAGGTTGTCTTGTTTGAAAAGGATAATGCTGATGTTAAGAACAGTATTGTTTTCCGTGTTCTTGGACTGCTGTCATTATAATGGCATGTTACTGTATGTGTTTACTGACTGATGTACTCAAATCATACTAATTAAAAGTGGGGTACTAGCAAAGAAAAATGCTCCGATGGAACAAAAAAGATGAATATACTTGGAATTGTGGATTATTAAGGATGTAAAAGGAGGGGACTAGGAAAAATCTACCTAAAGTCGCAAAATCTGCTAAAAATCAGACTTTCTCTAAGCAACGCAAAAAATCGATGTATATTCTGCGGCCAACAGATTAAAATAAATATTTAACCATAAAAATGATTGAAAAAGCAGCACGTTAGCTATGCAGTAGCTATGGGAAATGATATTGAGTAAACTAACAGTCTTCTAAGCCAATTGAATGAAATAGCAAACATCGAAGACAATTGGAGACATGGTTGGTTTAAAACAGTAGGAAACGCGTAAGTTGACTTGAAACAGACTAAATGTAGATACACTAGCATGCCCGAAACGATTGTGTGCACTAATCAATCGGCCCCTGCTTTGCTTGCTATAATGCTCATAACAAAATAAAACAACTTTAAATACAATACCTCTTAGTTTTCTATCAATCAGGTGCCAGCAATTTAAAAAAGTAACCTTGATAGATTTCGTACACTCTTATCTGAAACTTCGAACATTATTTAAAAAAGACACTTTTTTAGAGGCCGCAGAATATACATCGATTTTTGCGTTGCTTAGAGAAAGTCTGATTTTTAGCAGATTTTGCGACTTTAGGTGAGATTTTTCGGATCTAGTATACAATTTACCCACCAACGTTTTTGTGTAGTGTGTAATATGTAATGTGTTATGTGTAATGTGTATTGCGTAATGTGTCATGCAGTGTGTAATATGTAATGTGTAAAGTGTTCATATTACAATTATACATTACACATGACACATTGCGTTTACATTATGGATCGGCTAAAAAAACGTTGGTGGGTAAATTGTATACTTAGATCCGATCCTTCCTCGATCCCCTCCTTTTACATCCTTAATAATCCACAATTCCGAGTATATTCATCTTTTTTGTTCCATCGGAGCATTTTTTCTTTGCTAGGCATATATATATTTAGCGAAAGTTTGTTTCTTGTATGCATGTTTGTTCGGGGTTGGCTCCGGCTCCATAATAGTTGGTGGGCTGACGTTTTGGTCCGGAATCGGCCTACCGGGGAAGGATCCGTAGCGATATTTAGAATCGACCAATCACAGCCGTTCGCCCTGCATAGTAGTGAAGCGGACTATGTCCCCACGCTATAAGTATAGGCGATTTCGGGAGATGACCGTTTTTTCGGGATTTTTTAAAAATGGGCCCTATCTTATAGCACAGGGCATGTTACACCGTCTCCTATCTTATAGCACACGTATATGTTATACTGTGCCACGTTTGTATAATGTTACTATACCCTGTGCTATAGGATAGGACGTGATATAACATATCCAGTGCTATAAGATAAGACATGATATAACATTCCCAATGCTATAAGATAGGACGTAATATAACATACCCAATGCTATAAGATAGGACGTGATACAACATACCTAATGCTATAAGATAGGACGTGCTATAACATACCCAGTGTTACAAGATAGGATGTGATATAATATACCCAATGCTGTAAGATAGGACGTAATATAACATACCCAATGCTGTAAGATAGGACGTAATATAACATACCCTATGCTATAAGATAGAACGTGATACAACATACCCGACGCTATAAGATAGGACGCGATACAACATACTCAATGCTATACAATAGGACGTGATATAACATACCCCATGCTATACAATAGGACGTGATATAACATACCCATGCTATAAGATAGGACGTGATATAACATACCCAGTGTTACAAGATAGGACGTGATATAACATACCCCATGCTACAAGATAGGACGTGATATACCATACCCAGTGCTATAACATATCCTGTGCTGTAAGATAGGTGTCCCAAAACATCAAAAATATGGTTTGCACCAAAAAAATCTTTAAACATCCCAAAACATCAAAAAAATGGTTTTGACCAAAAAAATTTTTAAACACCCCAAAACATCAAAAATATGGTTTTGACCAAAAAAATTTTTAAACCTCCAAAAACATCAAAAGTATGGTTTTGGACCAAAAAAGTTTTTTAATATTCCAAAACGTTAAAAATATGGTTATGATCAAACAAAATTTTTAAACATCCCAAACCATCTAATGGTATAATTTCCAGAACATCCCAGAACATCAAAAATATGATTTAGGATAAAGAATTCTCAGAACCATTCTATAACGTCAAAAATATGGATTTAATCAAAGAAATGGTTGACAAAAGACAGTTTTAAAAAATTTAAAAAATACAATATGGTTTTTACCAACAATTTTTTTAGAAATATCCCAAAAACATCAAAAGTCCCGAAAAATAAAAAAATACAAGAGACATCTCAATCCCATACAGCTATCAGGCCTAAGTTCAGCCCGGGCAACGCCGGGCAGCTCAGCTAGTTTGCTACATTTCAAAATAGAAAAACAAAATCTGTGAGCTGTGGTGACCACGCTGAACCAGTTCAGAATTTAGAGCATAGCATGCTGTAGACACAAGCTAAAAATTTTTATTTCAGTAAAAGTAATCTTCAATGGGCAGGAGGGTACTTACTGCCGAATGAAGTTCGATGATTCATTATATTTATTTTTTCGTTAGCATCATAGTGTCAAAAGCCAAAGGCATAAATGTCCCAAATTTGTCAGTTTGTTTGAAAACGCCGTGTTTAAGTGCATTTTGGAAAACCCAGAAAAGCTCTTACAAAATGATTACCTAAAATATTCTGATTTAGTGAAGAATTCGCGTTTTTTCAATATGGCCGCCTATGGGGGCCGCCATTTAAGAAAAATTGCTGTAATATTAAACGTTTTAATCTGTAATTCTTCAAGGTTTCAAAATATTTCAATTATTTTTCGGTAAATGCTAGAAAATTATATTTTCTTTTCAACGAGCTATGTCTCATACTCAGATTTTTTTAGTTCTATTGAAAAAGCTAAAAAACCATCAAAAATCTTTATTAAACGCTTAAAATGGCGTGTTTTTTAGAATTAAAAGGACCCAAAATTTAGCACATTCTGGCACTTAGCCTAGCCTTAGCAAAAGTTTGTTTAATATTTTTTTGTTTTTTAGCAATTTATTTTGTATCAATACATATATGGAGCTTTATAAAAATGTCTAAAAATTACTTTTCCTACCCATGCCATCAATTTTTGAAATTATGACTCTTTCTGAAATCCTGCTACACACAGTGACTAAGCATGCATGGTTACAACAATTTTGTCTAAAAGACACATTGAATAGTCCAGGCTTGTCCCATTATGGAAGAAGTATTTTCTTCGCCTTTTTTCACAATCTCCTGTGGGCTGTGAATCGTCAAAAAGAAATTTATCAACTTACGCTATCACTTTGTAAACATTTTTTAATTTTACGTTTAAATATGGGCGCCTGTTAAAACGAAAACATTTTTTGAGGGTTAGAAACTCTATTAAAAATTAAATAAATATCTAGTAAAAAACAGTTGTTTGCATAAAAGAACAGACGAAGATCTGTGGAGAAAAAAATTATTTTGTTGGGTCAAGTCGCTTTTGATTTTGTAATAAAAGCCACCAAAAATGCCATTTTTATGACCTCAGGTTAAAGTGACTTTATTTTCTTACATATGCAACATTAATCGCTGAACAAGATCTTTTTGATTAAAAATGTACTGCTTTTGCAAAAAGTTTTCTTTAACTCTCACTAAATTAATAAAAATCAAAATGACGGGCCACAGAATCTTACCCTTTTTCATACTATGCAACAGATGTTTTCAACTATTCCAACTATTCAACTCAATAAATAATTTTCTTATCTTCTTAGCATATTGTGTTTTGAAGCACATGACTCAGATCCCACCAATTGAGCGTAATGTAACTTTAATTGTACATTCTATGGGCTGCCAGATAAAACGGATATTTCTTTTTCTCGTGTCCTTCTGTGAGATATTACAACAAAAAATCAGTACACACTTGACTCCCCTGAGGAATCAAAATATCGGCGGCAGAAGCATTTGCTGTAACTCTTTTATATAGGTAGCCCGTGAATTTTAATATACGCCGACATCGGAAATTTAGGAATTGCTGACGATAATATCCAGGAAATAAATGTCAAGATAGTAAAAGAAAAGCTCATTTTTTAAATTAGTTTATAACCTTTCATTCATTAGTTATTTCAGAACACTACCAAAAACCTCTCCCAATCAGGGTAAACCATTGAATACTATTCTAATTCTTTAATTTTCCATTGTCATCAAAGTAATGACAGAGACAAAAAAACTAAACTTTGGGTTTTTATCGTCAATCTTTCACTGAAATCGAAAAATCGAGGAAAAATGAGAAAAGTCGCCCAAACATAGAATTCGGCTAGCAATTTTCTCGGTTTTTGAGGGAGTTCAACCAGGCCACAAATGCACAGCAATTTCTTCTGTGTCACGGAGCTTTGCCGAACAAAAATTGCGCAAAACATTGGCGTAAATGCTAACGTAGCACACAACCATCCATTTATCATTGTAGCGCGTAAGCGCGTACTTATAAATATACTGACCCCTGAAAAAATGACCGCCCCCTTCAGCTATGACGGGACAACTTCTGTATTCTGCGGTTTTTTTAAAAGATAAACAATAAAAACATTTGATGGAATCATTTTTCAAGTTTTTCCTCACTTCTACCGAGTGTGTAAAGAGCGTGTAATGTTTTACTGTATCGTTACAACAGATAGTTTTTAAAATTTAGTCGGTCGCACGACTTTTCAAACTCACTTTTGCATTCTGTTTCATGTATGTTTTTTTTAAAATCAAAGATCATTGAATAAGCTCAATAATACTCCTTTGATTTTTCGAAAAGTGATTTATTTCTAAAGTGGCAATGTAAGAAGCGTAAAGTCTCTTTTTGTCTACCAACAAATCCAGTTACGAGTCCCAAGAATTTTTTTCAGAGAGAAAAGTACTACGACTCAAGGGCTACTTGCTGTTTACCAGCAAACGTTTTTACGCTACTCAATACGGAGTTAGATATATGGGGGTTCAAACAACACACTCGATCAAAATGGTATAAAAACAGGTTTTGCCTCGGATTTCGGATTTTTCTGCCAATTTCTCCGCTTATAAGACAAGACAAATCAAGTAAAATAAAAATAAAGCAAGTTTAAAGGGCTACGCGTTGCAGCAAACGGCGTTGAAAACAAACTCGATATTGAGTTACATCTAGAGGTGTAAAGTTCGAAATCAGTGGTGTAACATTTGGCTGAAAAATACGTTTTCTTTCCCTTTTCCGCTTTGTAAATGTCTTGAATATGATGCGAAATAGAAGTTTTCCACACAAAAGTGTATTACGGCTTAAGGGCTACAAACTGGTCCAATCCGAATTTCATTACACTGACTTAAATTTAGAATTTTAAAGTTTACACGAAGCTGGATGATGAAAAAATATGTTTTTGTCCATTTTTTGTTCGCTAGTTTCTCCGTTTGAAAATTAGGAAGAGTCAAATACTTTCAAAGGGGCACACATCACAGCAAATTGTGCTTATTTACACCAATATTTAGGTTTTCTCGTAGGTGAAATGTTAAAAATCGGGGGTATTAAAGATCTTTCTGTCACGTTTTTTTCTATTAACTTCTTCAGTTATAAATCTGGGCATGATAACAAGTCCTAAAATATACCGGCTGTAAAACTTAGTAGTCTGTTGGGTGCATTTGTACACACTCGACAGTGGTATAAAGTGGTTTACATCTAAAATTTATTTGTCTTCAGATCATTGTGGAGGGTTAATGTTTTAATAAATATTAATCGTAATATCAGAGTAATAACAGAATTATGAATCCGATTAGAATCTTCTTAACACTAGGCGGTTATGAAAAGTTCAGACTGATAATTAACTTTAGTACTAGACTGTTACAGAAACTTAATTTTTTCAAAATGTTCTTAGCATCAGATGCACGAATCTGACCATTGGTTTCCTCCCAGTAGTTGTGCAAAATTTACACTATTCATTTATTGTCGATGTGTTAAGTTTACACTACAAGTTTATTTGGAATAAAAAGGACGAATATACTTGAAATTTTGCATCATCACTGAGGACGTAAAAGGAGAAGACTGGGAGAAAGTTATTTATGTATGTCTGAGAAAGTTATAAGAATCTACAAAAATTGGACTTTTGCTAAAAACGCTAAAAAATCGAAGTATTCTGCGGCTTCTGAAATGAAGTTCGCCTTCGCAAAACGTTGTTTACTGACTCAGAAAAAGAGATCATGAAGAAGCCTTGATGCGTTTTAATAACCGGTTCAGTTTCTTATCAATATCAAATTTTTCTTAATTTCTTCCAATATACCTACCGTTTAATTAATCGTCATCAGTGGCTTCGCAAATGAATTTACGACAAGAACACCATCTTGTTAATTGCTGCCCCACAGCAGTGCGTGCCATGCTAGCGGAAGAATGTACATTATGTCGTTTCTTTGATTAGTGATTGCTTGTTTTATAGGTAAATGCTGTTAATGTTATCATAGGTAGCGTGTAGCGCGTATCTATATTGTACTTGGGTATTCCATCTTATGAGCCCACCTATCTATAGCAACACTGGGACATTTCTGAGAGTTGCGGTTTTTGATAGATAGATTATAAAAAAGATTATGCGTCCTTTTCTATTTGTTTACACTAAATTGAGTTTGTGATGAGCGTGTAATATATGACTTGGGTGGTGGACAAAAAACACGTTATTACCTTCTTTTAAAATTGTCAACAGCTTCGATTATAAGCCAGGACGTGTGAAGTATTTTAAAAATCAAGTACATCTTAACAATTACAGATCCCAATTTGACGCGTATCTTTAAACTCTAATACAGAGTTAATTCTAATAGTGAAAAGTTTAACCTTTGGGGTAAAAAACACGTTTTCGACCATTTTTGTCCGTCAATCATTGCAGTCTTGAATTGGACAAAGTAGTAACACATCGCACCTGTTCGTGTTTCTATACACTTAATACCGATTTATTTTTAGAAGTGTAAAGTTCCAACTTTGGTGTGAAAAAAGACGTTTTTATCAGGTTTGTGTCTGTCACCTCATCCCGATATGAGATGGGACACGATACTAATTATAGAAATGCACTAAACATTTAGGATGACGCGTGCAAGTAAGCGCGTTTAATAATGCTGAATATTGAGTTATTGCGGAGGTGTAGTTCACACTAAAAACGTCGGGATTACGAATCTGAGTGAGTTTTCTTTACATTCAGCAGATGTGCAAAATTTAAACTTAAAATGAATTTCAGTTCCAGAGCGTTACAAAGGCTTAATTTCTTCCAAAATGTTTCATGCAATGTCAGAATTACGAATTAGACTGTTAGTTTTCTTTTACTGCACCTTGTAGTTGTGTAAAGTTTACAATATTGAGGTATTGTAGAGGTGTAAAGTTCGTAATAAAGATTTGTTTAACTTCCATAGCCCTGCAAAACGTGAATTTTGTTTCAAAATGTACTCCGTAATGTCAACGTCAGGATTACAAATCCGACTGTGTTCACACGCAGCAGTTGTTTCAGGTCTGCACTAAAAACTAACTTTAGTTCCAGAGCGTTGCAAAAATTTTGCTTTCAAAATGTTCATCGTAACGTCAGCATTATAAATCTGACTGTAAAACTTTTTTACACGTAGTAGTTGTGTGAAGTTTGCACTGAAGGTGAATTTTAGTTCCAGAGCGTTGCAGAAGCTTAATTCTCTTCGAAATGTACTGTATAACGTCAGTATTACGAATCTGATACTTAGTTTTCTTCGAGAAACCTTTTGATAAGAATAAATTTTCATGTACTAACGGTTTCAAATCATACTGGAGTTCTTCTCCTTCTGACAAAAAGTCTTATTTCCCTTTTGACATTGAAACTTTTACAAATAGTCTAAAATTTTTAATCCAAAATTCATTTATCAATTTTAGGAACAAAATTTTTCATCAACAAATTGGCATCCCTGTGGGTTGTAATTATTCTCCATTTTTGGCCGATGTTTTCCTTTTATACTGTGAATATAAATTCCTATCATCGCCTAGCAATAAAGACCTTGCTTATTATTTCAATAGCGGGACTCGTTACATCGATGATATAGCGGCTATGAATAATTCAAATTTTAGTGATTACATTGAAGAGATTTACCTTAAACCATTAACCCTAACACACCTAATGGGTGTGAAAATTACCTCCATCATGATTCTATGTAATAGATGTTCTTCATACTGTTAGCTACGAATGAATATAGTACGTACAAGAGCGAAACAATGTTTTTACATCGAAACATTAGGTAGCAATCGGATTAGGAGCATAAAAACATGGAAATTTGGCAAAATTATGCTTGGGTAAATTTTACCCTACACAGAATAAATGAAAACCTATCTTATTTTATTTCCTTCGTGTCTTATAGCTGTTGGAAGTATTCCCAGCTACTGTATGTAGCTCTAGCTGACATTTCTATAAAAAACCTAATCAAACCCAAAAAAACAAAGAAAAACATAAAAAACTCAAAAAACCCACGAAAAACCCAAAAACCAAACATTCAAAATATTCAAATCTGGGTGTTTTCCATCCCTGACTACCACCCACATAAATCTGAGCCTAATCCCAGTAAAAATAAAAGTTTGACCGGGTTAGGTGACTTCTAGAAAAAATTCAGAAAAATATAATTTTTCAAACTCCCATGAGCGTGCGCGCACGCGCGCGTATGCCATCAAATACCTGTCGTGAGCAATGTCTACCACTTCAAATTTCAACTGTAATAGCTCTTTTTATAGATAAATGGATCGCGAATCCCATTGAGAATTTTAATCAAAAAATACAGAAAACAACAAAAAAATTGTAAAAATTCGGCATCGGCCTCCAAAGTGATTTTTTACTCGCTACAGTATACCGTGGACGCATAATAAGCTCATATTCGTACCAGTATTAACTTGCGCATCTAACGAGATATAATTTAACGATTTTTGACCAAGAGAAAGGAAAATAAGTCGATTTCTTCAAACCTTACTTTTTCCCATAATTTCGTTTAGGTGTGCCAGGGTTTTAAATGTCACTGAAACCCTTTCTGTTTCCGAAGTTGGTTATTTAGACGTTGAAGTTAATCTTTCTAAACGATTTTTCACACGGTTTTCGACGAAAGAACAGTTTCGATATCCTATTGTCAATTTTCCTTTTTCAGACTCCAACGTACCTAAAGGTCTTTTGTATGCTGTTTTTATTAGTCAATTTCATCGTTTTGCGCGTCTTTGTTCTAAAGCAGAATTTTTCACTGCGCGCGTAAATCATTTGCCCGTCAAATTGCAAAAACAGGGTAATAACGTTAAAATAAAGCGCCAAAAATACATCTAAGTTTGCAATAGCAACCTCTCTGATTTTCCAGCGCATTAATATATTCAAAATTGTCTGAGACCGTCTTGAAATTTAAAGTTTCCTGTATTCGCCCTGAATAATCTGACAATCAAACTGTGTAAACAAAGCCATTATGCTAAAATTATGCGTCAAAAATATTATAAATTTTCCAGTATCGACATTTTGAATTTTTCTTCGCATTCATATATTCGCATTTTCACTGCGACTCTTGTCACATTTCCAGACGCGCTTCATAAGACATCCGTATGAGTAAACAGCTTCGATTATTATTGTAGTACGCTAAATCTTATGAGTATGTAGATGCGTCGGTATGTTCCCACATCAATCCCCACATTTTTTTATTTCTCCGCCCTAACTCAGTTATTCTCAGTGTACTGTATTATTACCGATAATATCATAGTAGGGCGCATATTGACTTACATTTTTGTTTTTTTCGTGTTCGCCTATTTTTTCTCAATGTGCTGCATTCCGAGAATACCACACTGACTTGTACTTTCTATTCCTGTCCAGCTCACGCTTTTTCTTTACTCGTCGTTGTATTTCCTCACATGATTGAAAAGCTAGGTAATGCGGTATTTTATGTGTAGGTTTACAATGATTTATTTATTATTTATTTTTAGAGTATAATGTTATTATTGTCATAGTATCTATAGTATCGGGTCGGGACACATCGATGATGATTTTCTATTCCTGTCTTGCTCTTGCTATCTGTTTACTCATTGTATTTCCTCACGTGCTTGAACAGGCCAGGTACGGCAGTATTCCACGGGTACGTTTATAATGTTTTTATTTTTTATTGCATTTATTTATTTAATTATTCATATATTTTCTATGAATGTTCTGTTTTTTATTATTAATATTAATATTATTATTATAATCATTGTTATCATAATATTTAGAGTATCTATAATTTTCTTCGTTTATTTATTTATTTATTTATTTATTTAATTAACTTCTTCTTCTTTTTTCTAATGAGAGGCAGTCTAGCCGCCTAGACTGGTGCCGCTGGGTTGCAGCGACAGTCAGAGGATTAAAGGCACGAAACTGTAGCAGCTAGGTGATCTCTGATGACCTCGTCTGTTTATACGATTTTTTTACGTTTTTTTCTTCTTTTCATGTAAGTTTTCTGTATATAATCCTGCCTACTTTGTCTGTTTCATTTAGACTTTTGCACCTCATAAAACACGTAATCTCTCATAATATAATTTTTTTATGTACACTTGTGTTATTTCACGCGTCCTTTTTGTTTCTTTATTGCTAATAGCATGTTGCACTTCTATCTCTTTCTTTCTTACAATCTTTTTTCTCTTTTCTTTTTACTCAGTATTAGCTTTTTTATTTATCTATTTATTTATTTGTTTTTCTCCTTATTTTCTTTCTTCTTTCTTGCTTCTTTCTCGTACTGATGACTTCTTACTATAAATGATTCTTATAATTTTTCGTGCGCATAGGTGACTTTTTTCTAGTCTCCTTCTTTAATGCCTTTAATCATCCGCTATTCCAAGTACATTCGGCATTTTTTGTTCCATTGAAACGTTTTTCTGTGCTACTTTATTTCTACCTAATAGGTGCAAGTCCCTTCTGCAGGCGAAGAAGATGAAAATTTTTGCCTTCTTAGCGGGAGTTTTATTTTTAGTAGGTCCTCACAACCTTCTTAGACATACATACTTTTCCCCAGTCCCCTCCTTCTAAGTCCTTGATTATGCAAAATTGCAAGTATATTCGTCATTTTTGATCCATCGGAGCATTTTTCCCTGCTAATAATAACAATGATTAGTCATGTAAAGAATCCAAACTAATAATTTCAAACGGGACTGTAAATCTTACGACAAATGAAAATTCAATTTTCTGCTGTTGACATTTTGACAGTGACACTTTAGGATGCTGCAAAGTCTTCGGGTACGCCTCTAAAGAGTCCGGCCCATGGGTGGGTTGCAACAAAATTCTGTGGGGGGGGGGTCGCAAGATTTTTCAAAGGTTAAAAAATGGACTCAAAAATGGTGATATGGTGAAAAAACACCATTTTTCAACGTTTCTCGTCGTGCACTGTCCATTGGCATCAAAATATTGCGAAAAACACAAAAAAATTCAAAAATTGAATTCTGGTGGGTATTTGTAATATGTAATAATATAATATATGTACTAGTATAATATAATAATGATATAATATAATAATAATAATACATGTAATACAGGTACATATGGGGTCGAAAGGAGTGGGTCAGTCAGACAGGTACTGTCCAGGCGATAATGCGCTGACGGAATGTTTTCTAAATCATTTCAGAGGATAATAATATTAATAATGTGCATATGCGCACTCGACTCAAAAAGTTATAGAATATTTTTCATATTTGTAGCACAATAAGTAATATAATAAAGTCAAAATATACTGAATAGGTTTAAAGATGGGGTTTTACCGCGGAAAAACGTTTTATAGGCTATTTCGACCATATCCGTCGTTCGAATAGCAATCGAAATCGTGAACACTAAATTTACTGCATTGGATTTCTATGATATTGGACCCTCCCGGCTGACCTTGACCTTGTGCATGTACATACATATGGAAAATGGGCAGCACTCAAATTCTCGAGGATCTGTATGGTGGGTATGAACCTGGCTAAAATCCTTTGAAAAAACATGAAAAAATTAAATTTTGGGGTTTACCGGATTATCGAGGGAGGGAGGGGGACGCCCACGTGTAGTCGCAAACATACACAGGCATCGACCAATAGTGTCTGGCCGGACATATTACGTCAAAAAACCGTTTGTACTCAGATTAAGACCGCTTGTAAGCATCTTAGGCTCAACCCCTGAGAATCTGATTGACTCCCAAAAATCGATAGCCCCTTCGAGAATTAAATTTTCAGCATGTTTTTTACGCACCCACCAGACCTCCTTCATTCGGTCGTTGCCCGTGTATGGCGGAGACTTATTCCATGCCAGTTCATATACGCATTGTTAGGTAACAATCACATTCCCGTCGATGACCTTTTGACAATGCTTCTATATTTAGTTGAGTCGATACACAAGATCGTTTTTTGATCGACTGATGCCGTGTTTTTGATCAGCGGCATTGAACACATCGTCGATCTACTGAGTCGTTGTTGCCTAAATTGAGCCGCCTTCTTACCCAGGCGCCTTAGCTCGCTGTTCAGGATGCCGTATAAAAAGGGATTTACGGCCGAATTGGCGTAGACCAGAAAATGAATGAATAAGTAGACAACGATAAGCCAATCTTGCTCATTAGCCAATTCAGTTTCTTCTAAAATCACATGCTATTTATACCTGCAGTAGAGGAAAATGCTCCCATGGAACAGAGGAGTTAAAATTATGTATTGTAAAGGAAGTTTGGAAAGAGTTACCCATGCATGCAAAATCCGGATAAAATTTGATAAAAAACTCGGTTTCTTCTGTTCAACAAAAAACTAAGTATGCGACTTCATTATCCTGCCTCAACGAGCCAATCTAAGGATATAGGGTATAGTATAGTATTAGTAGTTAGTATAGAGCCAGTGCCAGATTTATTCTTTTTAATTCCAGCTTATGTACGTATTTAAGGGTTGCATAGCTTTTTCAAAAATTTTTTGTTTAATAAACAAAAAATTATGTTTTGGCAGGTTCAAGCATGTGACCTCCGGCATAAATGACAAGAAAGTTCCAGAAATTGGAGTTGCGGGCTAAAAAAGCGTAAAAATGTCAATAACCTTGGCATCAACACATCGCAAAGAAAAATTTTGAAAATTCAATCAAGATGGGGTATTACGAGATTCTGAGGCCTCAAAAACTCGTATTAGCGCTTAACTGACAATAAAAGTACGCTATTACACAGTTTCTAGGCAATTCAAGGTACTTTAGAAGAAAGTTTTTGATTTTCACCCCAGAAAATTTTCTATTTTCCCATTCAGGAGACCCACCGAATCTTCCCCCACATGCATGAATGTATGGTGACGGGTCTAGGATTTTCCGTTAGGGTGCGGCACTCCAACTTTTTCAAAAAGAGCCAGAAATAGGTTCGGAAATCCTCTATTAACGTCTAGCGTCAGTTTTATATTATTTATTTTGAGTCGAAATCATTTCTGCGGTGAAAATTTTTGTAAAAATGTCACAACTTTTAGCAATTTTGTGCAAACAGTGCTTAAATTTTTTGACTTCCAAAAATTTGGTTAATTTATACTGGAAACATTTAAAGAATTGATTCTTTATAGCAGAGCCTATTGAAGTATTTAACCCGGAGCTAAATAAATTTCGAGAATTTATGCTAGAAATGGAAGAAAAGTACAAAAATGTGGCTTCCAGGCCGTCAAGAAAGTTAATAAGTGTAATGAATACGCATAATTCGGCGCAAAGCGCTGTGAAAATATAAGAAATTACGATGGCCGATGGCCAAAAATTATTGCAAAATACACATTTATCCAATCTCACCGACTAATTCAGGCCAACGGCCGCCCACTTGTAAATCAACCACTGAGACATGACCATAACATGGGCAGCAAGAAAATTCTGGGGGTCAGTTTGGGTAAAATTGCCAAAAATGATACTAAAAATAGGATTCTGGGGGTCTACAATAATCTGTGGGGTTTAACTTCTGGGGCGGGGGTACAAACTAGTGTTGTAAGAGTTATCTTTATCTTTATCTTTTCAGCAAGATAAAGATAAAGATAAAGATATCTTTATCTTTATCTTGACAATTTTTATCTTTATCTTTATCTTTTGGAAAAATCACAGGCTATCTTTATCTTTTTGATAGGAATTTATCTTGCAAAAAAGATAAAGTATGTACATAAGTTAGCATGTAATCCAAAATGCAGGTTTGACGTGAAATACATTTAGAAGCATTCAAGTTTTACTGATACAAGAAAAGAAAAGAAAACGATTGTTTAAACCCTATGGCGTGCGGCCCAAACTAATGCCTGAGTAGTTAAGCAGGTCCCCCTGGGCCGCCAACACAAAGTATAGCCCGTGCTTAAGCATAGGCTATGTTGAAGCATAGTCCTGTGTTTAAGCATAGGCTATATGTTTTGTGTTGCTACCTAGAAGATGACGTCAGTGATGACGTCACACTATAGTTAACCTCAACTATGGGTATACTGGAGACTATTTTAAATTTGCGGTTAAAGTCAACCAGGTATACTTTACACTACAGCAAGAGTACCTATTTAATGCAGGGGGGATATACGAAAAATGGGGAATCTATCAGAATTTTATTTTTTAGGGGATAACTATGAACACCGCTTACTATACTAAATGCATACAATATTCTAACTTGGGTATCACTTGACCACTTTACACTTTACACTCAAGCGGTTTACACCACATCATAAAACTGCTATAAATCATGAACCAATAATTGAATCGAGCTGAAAGGAATGTTCAGAATATAAAGACTACATGCCAAAAATAATGTGTATGAAAAATCGTGTGCCGGCTTGCTGTAGCTATGTTATAACACGTATTTTTTTGAACTAATGGCCGGATTGAGCTGAAATGTTCAGAATGTAAAGACTACATGCCAAAAATAATGTATACGGAAATTCGTGTACCGGCTTACTGTAGCTATGTTATAACACGTATTTTTGAACCAATGGCCGGATTGAGCTTAAATTTGAGAAACAGCATATACGCGAGACACAAATTCTTTACACATTGTCTTACTGTAGGTATACTGTAGCTTTCTGGATTTTCTATATCTCACAAACTAACATTTAAATAAAGCTGAAATTCAAAAAATTAGATGTATACGAGTCGAAAATAACGTACGCAAAATATAGTGCATGGGGTTACTGTAGGTATGCTACAACACGTATCTTCTGATTCGCCGAGCTGGAAATTTGAGAGATTTAACAAATACGATAGAACAGGGCACCAGAACTACCATAGGCAACATTTAGTAACCCATAGTGAGGAAAAGGTGGTTGTGAAAAAGGTTACAAAGGGTCCACAGTCTCGCACAGATCTCCCCCAACCTAAAGCTAGAGGATCACTCTGTAGACTGCAGATCTTTTGTATGTACACACTGAAAACGTGCATAATACTTAATAAGATTATGAGACAATAAAACATGAAGATACGGGCTTTAACAAAAAAATCAGACATTTTTCGTAAAATTTGGAAATTATTTTGTAAAATTTGGAAACTTTTTTGTAAAATTTGGAAACTTTTTTGTAGAATTTGGAAATTATTTTGTAAAATTTGGAAATTATTTTGTAAAGATTGAAAATTTCAAAAAAAACAAAAGTATTTACAGTTTGACTACCGTGGAAACCCATGAGTCATATTTTGATGGGTACCTCCTCCAGTGGACCAGATATTCAGTCTTATTATTCCTCCTACGCATATTTAGAATTTTATCAACAATCAAAAGCTCACCTTTCTTTACATGGATTTTTTGAAGTTCCAGCTCATAAAAGACACCCTCCAATGTCTCACCCATTTGATCTTGCAGAGTGTAAAACAGGCGGTGTTCTTTGCATATTTTTCTTTAATTGTGAACCACTCTTCTGTCCAATTAGGCCAAAAGCCTTTTTCAAATGCGCGTTTTACTTTACTTATTCGTACGTTATCTCCAACATCAAATTTAAATATCATAGGTTGTCTAATGGTTCGAAATACTTTATTCAGAATTTCCTGCTCATTTTTCTGCATCCACATTTGCTGGAAATGTCCCTATAGTTCGATGGTACGAATTATTATAATTTTCCAACAAATCAGCCAAAACGTCAATGTACCTATATGTACTTTTGGCTGTAAAATATCTCCACATTTTTTCCTTTAGGTGCGGTTAAAACGTTCTACAACACTAGCTTTTAGTTCACTTTTGGTTGTGCAAAAGTGGATATCCTGAGTTTTTAGAAAATTTTGAACCTCTTTGTTGATAAATTCTTTTCCTGCATCTGTCTGCAATTTATATGGCATTCGACCAGTTCTAAAAATTTCCTGGAATGCTTCTAGAACCGCTTTTGAAGTTTTGCTTCTGAGTGGCAAAGACCATGCGTATTTTGAAAACAAATCGATACAATTTAGTAAACATTTATACCCACCATTGAATTTGCTCAATGACTGCAAATCAACAAGATCAGCCTGCCATTGCTCATCGATACCACTTACTAGAACTTTATTGTGTGTGAAATGCTTTTTGGCTGGTTTATGTAATGTATATGTGGGCTGCTTAGCCCGCCATGCTTTCACTTGCAAAAGTTTTAAATTTGGTAACACTTTTTTGCTTCTTTTGTATAACTGATTTGCCCCAGAATAACCAGTCTTGCTATTATAATACAAGTTTTTCAATGTTCTATCCATTTTGGTTATATTAAATTAATGGATTGACAATACTTATAGATGAATGACCAGAATTTTTTGGTTTTATATTTTTATTATTTTTTATTGTTTTTTTTCAATTTTCAATCATAAATAATACTTAATAATTCAATTTTTCCTTTTCTTTCTCCAAATCTTTGGCTATATATTGCCTTATAATGCTGTTTCCTGCATCCTGAGATGCTCGGTTATATTCTATACATCTTGGACACATTTGTACAGTAAAATAGGTACGCCCTGAATTCGTTTCAAAACAATCTTTTTCCGAACTGGCTCTTTGACAATAAAAACATAATTGAATCATGAGAGGAAACATCGGCCGTTCTAAGTTTCGCCCACAAAGAGCTATTGGCGGTCTAATCGACCTGCCATACGGCTTCCTTTCCTCATCACTAAAAGGATATTTCTTAATTTCATGCACTTCCTCCATCTTCGAAAGGATTCCTAATATTTGGGAACGCTACTCATATTTATAGACTTAGTTTATAAATATTAAAACAAATTACAAAAAGTAAATGCAATCATTAAAAATGCTTTTTGAGCATCCTTTCACGTGTATAGTTTCTGGACCAACAAAGTCCGGGAAGACATCCTTCATTCAACAAATAATTCAAAATAGAGAAAGGCTCATAAATACTAAAATATCAAAAATTTGGTGGTGTTATACAGAGAATCAACCACTCTACCAAAAAGTAAAAAACGTCACATTTGTAGAAGGTTTTCCAGATTTTAATCGCATTAAGCAATATAGTCCAACACCACAGTTAGTGGTGTTGGATGATTTAATGCAAGAAAGCAAAGGCAAGCCACAGTTAATTCAGCTCTTCACTCGTGGTTGTCATCATTGGAATGTCAGCCTTATTCATGTTGTTCACAATTTATTTTTCGATGGTCTTCGAACTTCGCGAGTGAATTCAGATTATATAGTGCTGCTTAAAAATCCAAGTGATAAACTGCAAGCACAGGTTTTAGCACGCCAGCTTTATCCTTCGAATTCAAAATATTTCTTAGAAGCCTTTATTGATGCAACTAGTCAGCCCCATGGTTACCTTTTGATCGATTTGACACAAAATGCTAATGATCTATATAGGCTAAAAACAGACATTTTCAGTACCCATCCAACTGTTTATATCCCAAAATCTATAAATAATAATAATGCAAGAGATAATTGAAAAGAAATGGCTCCAAATCGTCTCAAACGCAACATTGGCTGCTTACATTTATTAAATACAGCTAAGCAAGCTCAGAGGGATGCTATTATAAATACGGCTAGTAAGGATCAAATTTTATGTGTTTGTGACTGTGCGCGTAATTTTTTGAAGGGTAATATTCCATTTTCCGATCAAGAGATTCGAAAATTACTACGATATCAAAAGCAAATAAGGTACTTGGGTAATAATAAAAAGGCATCAACAAAGGAAAGGAAAAACGTCATCATTCAAAACGGTGGTTTTTTACCCTTCTTACTTACTCCGATTCTTTCAGTAGTTGGTAGTTTGATAGCAGATGCAATAATTGGGAAAAAATGAAGCATACTGAAAAAACGATTCTCGTCCCAGCTGATATAACTGAGCGTTCTAAGCCAATAGACGCAGTGTTTAATTCACTGAACAATGAAATGGAAAAGATTCTCAAGTGCAAAAATATACCAAGTGAAATAAAATTAGTCAAATATAATCAAGTTTTACAGACATTTAGTAGATTACAAGAGAAGAGACGGCAACCTTATGAATTGAATATAGTAGAAAATACAGGCGAGGGAGTCAGTGATGACGAAATATTGGCAGATATTCCTAAAACGCATTTGCAAGTTGCAGAAAGATTTCTAAATGATATGCGCAAAAATCCTAATATTGAAATAGAGTCCAATGGTGAACTAGTAATTAACGGACAAAAGATTTATGGCTCTAATGTTGTTGATTTGGTGCATCAGTTTTCTCGAGACCAAAGAATTAGTGGACTTCCAGGTACAAAAGAGTTGTCAGTCATACTTGATCGTTCCAATATACCTCTTAAAAACGTTGGCAATAAAAAACTTAGACACTCTTTTGCAACAGCACGGACTGATGCAAATTTCAATTGGGATGAAAGTCTATAAATATTAATTAATACATTATAAAATAAGAAGAATTATTAAAATGCATGTTAAATTCAATCCGGACGATTTTAATCTGTGGTTAGAGTACTATAGTGGGCAGGCCGCCCAAACAGGCTATGGACTGGAAGGATTTCGAGGGACTCCATACCAACGAGGTGGTGGCTTAGGCAGTTTTTTCCGGTCTTTGTTTAGAATGGCTGTTCCAGTTTTGAAATCTATAGGGAGAAATGTTGGAAAACACGCCCTAGTTGCAGGGGCAAATATTGCAACGGATGTTGCCCAAGGGAAACCGCTTTTTCGGTCAACTAAGGAACATTCAAAACGAGAAGCATCGCAACTTTTCGATGAAGCCTCTAAAGCTCTACAACAACAATCTGGCGAGGGTTTGGGTAGTCGGCTAAAGTCTATAAATATGAATACAAACGATTCATTTACAAGGTTAATGACAAAACATGGCTCTAATAGACGCCAAATCAATTCCGAGTACTAAAACTGAGTTGGATCTTTTTACAGTTCCCCCAACTCAGGTTGTTATAAAACGGGGATTTTGGGATGAAATTCAACCAATGCATCCGATCACAAATGAGGGACCATATGAATTTCGAATACCAGCCGATCCACATTACTTACAATTGAATAAAAATTACATTTATATGACTTTTAGGATTAAACAACCAGTTGTGGCGGCAGCGGCAGCAGTACCCGACTATGCACCTATCAATTTGATTGGAAAAACGTTCTTTAGACAAGTAAAGTGTTTTTTGGGCGGGCAATTAGTTTTTGACAGTTCTGATAAATACGCATATAGGGCATATTTTGAAACAGAATTAAATTATGGGTTTGATGCAAAAAAGTCTCATTTACAGTCAGCTTTATATTTTCGCGAACATGGAAAAAATGTTGATACTAAAGACAATGAGGGGTTTAAAGAGAGAGCGACATATTTCAAAAATGATAAAATTGTGGAAGTTTCGGCTCCTCTTCACATTGATTTTTTTCTCCAGGACAGATATTTGTTGAATTTTACCGACCTAAGGCTAGAATTACATAGAAACAGTAATAACTTTGTTCTACAATGCTTTGAGGATGTTAATTTAGAGCTAGAAATCTTACAAATGAAGTTTTTCATACGCAAAGTAGAAGTTTTAGATAGCTTAAATTTAGCTCTAGAGCAAACCTTATTGTCATACACGGCAAAGTATCCTATACGACGGATATCAATGACGAACCTACACATTTCAAATCCATCCAGAGAAACACCTAATTATACACTATTCACAGGACAACTTCCTCGACGTATAGTTTTTGCATGTGTTGAGGGTAGCGCCTATAGAGGCGTACTCTCTAAATCACCCTTCAATTTCAAGCCTTTTGGTATTAATGATGTCAGAGTGACTTGTGGTGGACAAACATTCCCTACCCAGCCATTCAATATTTCTTTCAAAAATGATAAATATCTACAAGTTTTTAATAATATGTATGAAGCACTCGATATTGGAAAAGATAACAGAAGTAATTTTATTAGCAGGGAAGATTTTAGAACGAGTCATTGTTTTTTTGTTTTTGATCTTACTCCAGACGAAGACGATAGCGGGCATTGGGATTTAGTCCGAGAAGGGACAACTAGTATTTATGTAAGATTTGAAGGTAATTTACCCGATACAGGAGTGGAAATAATTGTTTATGCTGAATTTGACAATTTAATCTTAGTCGATAAAAATCGTAACACTTTTTATGATTATAACGCTTAAGAGATGAATACTATAGAAGTGTTAAACATTTTGAAGTTTTACTTAAAGAATAGATTTTTTGGAGTTTTTCCTCTAGATCTTGTTCCACCGATAACAAAATATCCCACCGCTTTAATAGTAAACCTAGATACTAGCAACAAGCCAGGCTCCCACTGGGTTGCATTGTATTTTGACATTGATGGGCACTGTGATTACTTTGATAGTTATGGTTATGAACCGACTGAGCTCAAACAATATATAAAGGATAATTCAAGAACGTATACGTATAATAATGTACAGATTCAAACATGTCTCATGACTAGCTGTGGCCATATGTGTATATATTTTTTAGTATGGCGCGCCAAAGGCATATCATTCAAGAACATTGTACTGTCTATGTATCACACAGAAATTTATGAAAATTTCAAAAATTTATAAATAATAGAACGTATTGTAATAATCAAAAATTGAAAAATGGCAAAACAATTTTATATTATATTACCGAGCAATTCGGATCCACTTAATACAGCATCTAGTTTTGTGACTAAACTACCTCGTCAAATAAATTTAACAGGCGAGTGGGAAGTTGGTCTAGCAGAAGTAATTTATGCAAATACTTGGCATAATGTTGCAAAAGAACAAAACTTTTTGCAATTTTTTGATTTGAAGAACAAAGTTAGGTCAAAAATGATTATTCCTCCTAGTAGATATCAAACAATTGATGAGTTATTGAAAATACTTAATAAAGCAATTGCAATGGCTGGTTCTAATGAAAAAAGTGATTATGTATCTCATTTGAAATTTCAATACAGTGAAATAAGAAAGTATTGTCATATGGTGGTCAATACAAAATACATACGAAGTGTAAAATTAAGTCCACATTTATTATACATGTTAGGCTTCTCTGAAAGTCAGTTCAATAATATAGACTATAATATTGAAGATGCAGAGAAAATTACAGTAGCTGATCATTCTCCAGACATGTTAGGTGGAATGCATAATTTTTACATTTACTGTGACATTGTAGAACCGCAAATAGTCGGTAATGTATTTGCACAGCTGCTACAGGTTGTAAATATTGAGGGAAAATATTTGGATATAATAAATCATTCATATATAAGTCCACATTATATACCCGTTTTGAAGAAATCTTTTAACACTATTGATATCAATGTAAAAACGGATCAAGACCAGCTAGTCCCATTTGAATTTGGAAAAACTATAACCAAACTGCATTTTAGAAAATTATAAATACTGATGTTCAAAGAAAAAATAAAACAATAATGATTCTTCTATTATTTTTGACAGTCTATACATACTGTGTGTGGGGAAAATTGTACTTTCTGATGGAAATTACACAGTTTGTGACAAAATTAATAATTATGGATATTTATCACAGAGTGTTGAATCAGTTATTCTTAGAGATAGCTGCAATCTCCAGGTTTCTGACTGGAAAGAGCTGACTCAAAAGTACCCCAAATTAGGATCAATAAAGTTTTTGCCTTATTGTACTAATTGTTTTAAAAATTGATGAAAACTTTAAAGGCATCAAAATTGAGGGTCGTTGTATAGAAAATATTATGAAATGTGAAGAAAGAAGTGATTTAGGTATTCTTACAAATGAAATAGCGGGTTGTATTGCACTGCTGATTACATTCACTCTTCTGTATGTTATTCGTTTCATCAAAGCTGAAATATTGGAAAGGAAAAATCAAGGCATTGTGTCTCATGTATAGTTTTTACCAATGAGAAAAAAGTAGTAAGGGGGGTTAAAACATTGTTATGTAAGTGTGATGTAGAAAAAAGGTAGGTTTTGATTGTTGATAAAATTCTAAATACGCGTAGGAGGAATAATAAGACCGAATATCTGGTCCACTGGAGTGGGTACCCATCAAAATTTGACTCATGGGTTTCCACGGTAGTCAAACTGTAAATACTTTTGTTTTTTTTTAATTTCCAATCTTTACAAAATAATTTCCAAATTTTACAAAATAATTTCCAAATTCTACAAAAAAGTTTCCAAATTTTACAAAAAAATTTCCAAATTTTACAAATAAGTTTCCAAATTTTACAAAAAATTTTCCAAATTTTACAAAATAATTTCCAAATTTTACAAAAAATGTCTGATTTTTTCGTTAAACCCGTATCTTCATGTTTTATTGTCTCATAATCTTATTAAGTATTATGCACGTTTTCAGTGTGTTCATACAAAAGATCTGCAGTCTACAGAGTGATCCTCTAGCTTTAGGTTGGGGGAGATCTGTGCGAGACTGTGGACCCTTTGTAACCTTTTTTCAAAACCACCTTTTCCTCACTATGGGTTACTAAATGTTGCCTATGGTAGTTCTGGTGCCCTGTTCTATTGTATTTGTTGAATCTCTCAAATTTCCAGCTCGGCGAATCAGAAGATACGTGTTGTAGCATACCTACAGTAACCCCATGCACTATATTTTGCTTACGCTATTTTTAACTCGTATACATCTGATATTTTGAATTTCAGCTTTATTTAAATGTTAGTTTGTGAGATATAGAAAATCCAGAAAGCTACAGTATACCTACAGTAAGACAATGTGTAAAGAATTTGTGTGTCACGTATATGCTGTTTCTCAAATTTAAGCTCAATCCGGCCATTGGTTCAAAAAATACGTGTTATAACATAGCTACAGTAAGCCGGTGCACGAATTTCCATATACATTATTTTTGGCATGTAGTCTTTACATTCTGAACATTTCAGCTCAATCCGGCCATTAATTAAAAAAATACGTGTTATAACATAGCTACAGTAAGCCGGTACACGATTTTCCATACACAATATTTTTGGCATGTAGTCTTTATATTCTGAACATTTCAGCTCGATTCAATTATTGGTTCATGATTTATAGCAGTTTTATGATGTGGTGTAAACTACTTGAGTGTAAAGTGTAAAGTGGTCAAGCGATACCCAAGTTAGAATATTGTATGCATTTAGTATAGTAAGCCGTGTTCATAGTTATCCCCTAAAAATAAAATTCTGATAGATTCCCCATTTTTTGTATATCCCCCTGCATTAAATAGGTACTCTTGCTGTAGTGTAAAGTATGCCTGGTTGACTTGATCCGCAAATTTAAAATAGTCTCCAGTATACCCCATAGTTGAGGTTAACTATAGTGTGACGTCATCCCCTAGATCGCAACACAAAACATATAGCTTATGCTTCAACACAGGACTGTGCTTCAACACAGCCTATGCTTAAGCACAGGCTATACTTTGTGTTGCGCCCCAGGGGACCTGCTTAACTACTTGCCTGTATATCAACCTAAGTAAGCGGAAGTGATGCCAATCTAAGCGGGAGTACTATTACTAGCACCCACGTTAATCTAAGTCCAAGCCTGGGGAACATAGAGAAGTTTGAAAAAATCAGTAACTGTTGCGACTATACTTTGTACAGGCGCACAGAGCAGGGTTTTGATGCTTGTGAAAAGAAAGAAGTGACTTGCTGTCTGCCAGTAGTAGTAGTACGTGGGTCAGTCAGATACCGCGGGCAAACTCCCAAACCTACATTTATTGTGCTTAATGCCTATCACCTCGTTGATCTCAGGTGTAAAAATTAATGCATTCAGTTGGCTGCTTTACATCACCCACTCTCGTTTATCGCACTTCACAAACATCATTCTCCTGGGTCCAGGCGACCATATTTACATATTTTCACTTTATCTTTATCTTTTTGGTCCCTTTATCTTGCAAATTATCTTTATCTTTCTTAATTTTTTATCTTTATCTTCTAAATTTTAAAATTTCAACTTTATCTTTTATCTTGCAAAAAATCCTCATCTTTTACAACACTAGTACAAACCCCTCGACCCCCCGCGCCCATGTGTGGACATGACCTTGACCTTCGTTTCTATTAATGACGGTGTCGTTACCGCCGCTGTGTGACATGACGTGGATATAAATGTTAATAATCCAATATGGCGTCCAGCTGGCGAAATAAAACGCGATGACAACGAACATTCGCTGGGCGATTCTGGCCACCGGCGTTTGATGCCGTAGGCGTATTTTGTACGAATTCAAGCGTCGGCTGCTGGCGCTAAGCTTGAGCAGGATTTTGACGTGGAAAAAGGCTATGAGAAACAAAGGGACGCAGAAACCCACCACAAAGAGTCCATAGATTGTATAATGTTCATCGTTAGGTGTCCGAACGTTGTACGAGCATTTCGTTAATGATATGTTGTTTCCAAAGTTAGCCTTTTAAATAATATATACCGGATGGCTAATGACCTTTGCTAGGGTATCAGCGCTATAAGTGTAGAGCTTCGGATCAAACCAAATATACCATTGTATAGAGAATTCAATACGGAATTTATTGATGGCAAATTAAAGATCAATGTGCCTACCAATGGCAAAAGGAGCACTTTTTAAACGATTGATACAATGTTGATTTTCGAAACTTATCAAAATATTTTCCAAGTTTTGTGCAAAGTTTTATATGAACATCGAGCAGGTCCGATTTTGGACTCGATAAAAAGTTTTTTTGTCATTGGTGAGACTGTTTTTGTTCACAACAAAGCGCCTTGCATTGCATGCGAGCTAATGCAAGGCAACGGCTCTTAAAACAAACGTCAGATTTTGGATGACGGTATCTGTCATGGAGGTTAATTTAAGTGTCACCGAAGCCACTGGAGCCCTTCTAGAAGATGATGTCGAGGCCCTAATACTTGCCTGACCTGGTCGACAGTCATGTAAAATTTTGCACAAAACGCGGAAAACATTTAGAGAATTTTTGATAATCAATGTAACCTGTTTTGTTAATTGTGTTCATGCCCAGATCATTTAGAAGCTGCTTATCACGCAAGTGATGAGCACACTGATTATTGATTAGGCAAAAAAATTTTGTCTGGAATTCTCAATCAAGTGGTATATTTTTTGGTCTGATAAGAAACCCCTGGCAGAAGGTTATTAGCCAATCGGTACAACATTGAATGCTTTCTTGGAGAAGGGCAAATGGACGTCTACATTAGTGTGATCCTTTTAATTAATTTAAGGTCCTTTTCAAGCATTCGTAATGCTTAAATAAGATAATGCGTATTGTGAGCTTTCGCTAGAAGATTACAAGCGTGTTCCTCTTTTTCGTGTATAGTTAATTGCGATATAAATACCTTTCAAAAAAGTAATTTTATTTGCAGTAAATCAAAATTTTCTTTGACCAATATTTGTCCTACAACGACTTTTAGAAAGGCGGGTTACAACTTCCGACCTGAACCTGGCTGGATATGTAGGCAGCATAATTAAGGATCCAGTCGTGGGATTGTGTTCTGCAATCACAACTAAGTGTATAGGGTTCCAGACTGTACATTCTTCCCGACCGTGCAGCCTTTTTGACCAGTCTTTAACCTTCTTAACCGTTGAAAGTTCGAAACAATACTACATCCTTTCTACCGATTTGCATTGTTCCGACTGTGTTGCCTTCCCGGCTGTGGTTTAGTAACCTCCATGCATGCACAGCTTGGGAATTCTGGAAGGGGTGGGTGAAATTATAAAGTGCCTTTTTGGGTGAAAAAATGGTAGGTACGCGTCAAAAACATCGTTTTTCAGCGTTTCTTACGATGCTCTATCTTTCTAGAGCATAAAAATATAAAATAATTTCTAAAAAATTTAAAATGTTGAGACAAATTGAACAAAATTTAGTCAAAACATGAGTAAAACGGCGCGAAGCGCCGAATATTTGGCACTTTTGAGCAAATAGATAGCTAAAAACGCTTAAAAAGCATCTTTTATAAAATTTTAGGAAAGTTTTTGGGAACTTTCAAAAAATCACCAATTGTGGGGGGGGGGTGAAAAAATTTTTGCGCGGGGTGAAAATCATTCTGTGGGGGGGGTGAACCCCCTAAACCCCCCACGAGGTCATGTATAATAACATTTATACTGTGTGTGCTATATGGCCTTCATGCTCATTAAGGGAATAAATCAGGGGTTTCTAAGATTCATCACTCTGGCAAATTAGATCGAATAAGTGCAAATTTTAGGGGACGTTTAATTACGTAAACCTGTCCTTGTTGCACATACTTCGCTATACTTTATCTGTGTAATGAAATTCTTCATCGTGTCGCGTTAATGTACAACATGCACCTTTCAGTGGATTCACTGTGCAGCTAGAATGTTTATTACTTGCCATGATATTAAATGTAACGATTTATAAAGATAAATCCTTGACAATCTGTATCCGGTTTCTAGGGAAGTGTGGCTTACGCCAAGCTTAACCCTCCATTTACCGTGTCCTATGCTGGAGGCATAATGGATCACTTTTATGGCATTTTTTCTGTTCTACCTTATCCATGTGTCCAAAACTTTTTCTAGCCTCGTGTTGGCTTCAGTTACACCGTTTTTAATGGTTTAGCTCAAAGAGGAGTCATAGAGTAGTAAGAAATAGGCATTTTTTGGCCTATTTACAGTGATATCACAAAAACTCAAGACGGGAAAATAAGGTTCTAATAAGAAAATTTAGTGGTTTATCCCTTTCCAGCTCTTTAAATGCATCCCCTGGATGTGTTCAACACATCTGAAATCTACTTTTTCTTGTTTTTGCATAATGTCCAACAGGTGCCTATTCTTATGCATTGTGATAGTTTTTCCTCTATCAAAAATAATTTTCACAGAAAATAAAATAGATATTCAGAAAGAGCATAAACAATTGCACTAAATGAAAGTAATAGCTGTCAGAGAATGTTAAGCAGACATAGCTTAATATGCACTAGGAGTTTATGCCATGATGGTGCACTTTGACTGCAAAAACATGATGGTAAACGGAGGATAAACCTGTAAATGAAAAACATAGAAATGTTCAATTTCAATGTCGTATGTTTTAACATTGTCGTTGGTTTAAGCCTGGCTTGAGTCTGCCTACATGGAAACCGGCTTAAGCCAGGCTTAAATCTGACATGCGTATCTTTAAACATTAAAGTGTGGCTTAAGCCTGGCTCTAGTCACAATTTTGAGAAACCGGGCCCTGGTGTCAGCAGTTAATTTTAAGTCAGCTCAGCTATTTTGGTCTCACTTAAACTATTGACTTCAAATTTTTTGAGGATTGACAATTGTCATACATAACCTAGACTGTTTCACACGCACATAAGGACGTGGGGGTCAGGGGGTTAACATCCCCTCCAGAAATCAAAAAACCTTCCGCAGATGACTGTAGAGCCCTCCAGAATTGTATTTTTAGTAACATATTAGGCGATTTCACCCCTCCAGAATTTTCTCACTCTCACTGTATAGTATCTCATAATTTCAGGCAATAATTTTCAAGAATATCTTCAGTAAAACAACGGATTACGATAATTATAAATCAGATCAGTGCTATAATCGCAATCTGTCAACTTATTGTCAAGATCGTTTTTATAACGTATGTATGTCCAAAGTACCTAGTGTAAAACAGACTATAGCCTAAAGAGTTAGATGCAACTCACGTTGCTTGCTTCTTTCGCTCCGCCTATTGCAAATCCAGACTTTATTTGATTGTGTCCCGGGTGACTGACAGTCCCAGGTGACCGACAGTCCCAGGTGACCGACAGTCCCGGGTGACCAACAGTCCCGGGTGACCGACAAATGGTTTTTAAAAATAGATCTGTCAATCAAAAAATTCCCGTCTGGCCGACAGTCTCGGGTGGCCGGCTATACCGGGTGGCCGACAGTACCGGGTGGCCGATAGTCCCGGCTGGCCAACTATCCGGGTGGCCAACAGTCCTGGATGACCGACAAGTGGTATAATAATAGGGTTTGTCATAAAAATTCCTAACTGATTAATGATTTCGGAATTAATGCTTTTTCAAGTAGGTACCTATTTATGCACATAAATAGTTTTACCAAGGCAATAATATTGCCCATATGAATTCATAGCAAATTTAAAACATGTAGGATTTACAGTGCGTAATATTTTAGTGCTATCCTACTTAAACTTATTGTGGCTGCAAAATTTTAGCTACATATTTGTGTAACTTCAGTGCTGCGAAAGTGCCATCAAATGTTTTGCTCGCCATTTAATCAAACTGGTGAACAGAGGCGTAGCCAACACTTTTGTGCAGCCAGTTTCTCTGTTTTTAACAATAAAAGAATGCACAAATTTATCAGTATGGCGCTAATTGCCGACAAATTTCGACATTTAGGCATTTTCGAACCCGATGTTGGGCACAAACTATTGCACATAAAAAACCAGAAGAACAAAAATGAATCTTTGATACAAGAAACTACTCTGTAAGTCGAATTTAACGCGCACAGGAATATAAGTAATTCAAGGTCTTAACGACGACTGGACAAAAATGAATCTTTGATACAAAATTTGTAGTTTTGATAGTTTATATTAAATATGTACATTTAATAAGTTTATATCCAATCTCTTTTAATGCAATATTTCTTGATCTGTGATCGTTTTAGTGTAGAGGGTTCGAGACGAAAGACGATGTTTCTTCAACTACTCCGCTAAGTAGGCGGAACATGCTAATTATGCTTAAAAGGTGCCCTGACCTTAGCGTTACAGATCCCTGTTTATTTTGTATCTATAAACCCAATATTGCGGTATTAGCACAAGTGTAAAGTTTACACCGAGAAGCATTTTTGCGCCCAGAGCGTCGTGGATGATGAATTTTTTTAAAATGTTCTCCGTAAGGTCAGAATAACAAATCTGACCTTTAAACTTCTCTACAGCCAGTGATTGTTGAGGTACGAAGAGTTGAACTTTGAATTATATCTACATCCATTTTCTAATGCCAAAAGATAACTCTGTATTGCATATTTTTGATCAGATTTTTCTTAATTCAGAGGTTTTTGACTCGTCTTTGATAAATAATTTTTTTTATCATAAATGCACTATTCTTTAATTTAGTGGAATGATGAATATTTTTCAATTATTCACTAATTATTAAAATCTGCGATATGTCGAGTTGGCGCAGTGGCTCACGCATCCGTTCTCGCATGCGGATTCAGAAAAAGACTAATGGATTCGAATCTTCTGAATGCTGACTTTTTCATTTTTTAATTTCTTCTGGTAAACCCATGCACTTCATTTGACTTATTCATCTATTTATGTCCTGCAGCTTCACACTTTTTGTTTTTTGAATTTCGCCTTAGTTCTCGAATGGGAGTGTAAAGGGCGCGAAAATCTGGGGGTAAAAAGACACATTCTAGTCGAGTTTTCGACTTGTTTATGCCTGCCAACAACTCCGGTTATGAGATTTTAGAAATTTTTCTGACAGAAATGTACTACGGGTCAAGGGCTATCCTGTGCTTGCCAGCAAACTTTTCTAGAATCAATGCACGATTAGTACTAGGGATTTAAACTTTACACTCTAGTGGATGAGTAAAAGACAGATTTTGTCCGAGATTTCTCTGCCAACATTTTCGATTATGAGTTTGGATGAATTGAATAAAATAGAAATAAGGTAACCTCTAAGGGCTACACATCAAAGCAAGCCGCGTTCAAAAAAACGTAATATTGTGTTATTTATGGGGGTGTAAAGTTCGAAATCTGAGATGTAAAATGGGCGAATAAACAGGTTTTTTTTTCGTATTTTGATTGGTAAATCATATCAAATATTTTGCGATACATAAGTTTGGCACATACAAACGTACTACAATCAAAGGGCTACAAACTGACGTGAACCGAATTTATTTACACTCAATGGAGCGTTAGGTTCAGATTTTTAAAGTTTACAATGTGGTGGACAATGGGAAATACAGCTTTGTCCATTTTTTTGTTAGCCACTTTCTCTGTTCAGAAGTCGTGCAAGGTCGAATAGGATAAAATAGAGTACTTTCTAAGGGGTAAGCGTCACAACGAATTGCGTTTGTTTACATCAATATTTAGCTTTTTCGGTAAATGTAAAGTCAAAATAATGGGTGAGTTTAACGTGTTTCTGCCTTGTATTTTCTGCCAAGTTCTGGGTTATGAGTCTGGACATAATCTCAAGTCTAAAAATTAACCAGAAACCACATGTGATACGCCAGTTTTTTTGCACTCAACAGCGCTGTAAAGTTGTTTACATCTGATATTTATTTGTCCTCGGTCCATTGTGTTGACTTAATTTTTTCATAAATGTTGATCTTAATATCACAGTAATATCAGAATTACGAATCCAATGGAAATTTTCTTTACACTCTATGGTTGTGTAAAGTTTACACTGCATATTAACTTTAGTTCTAGAGCCTTGCGGAAGTTTAGTTTTTTTAAATGTTCTACGTCGAATCAGAATTGGGAATCTGACTGTTACTTTTCTCTACACCTAGTAGTTATGTAAAGTTTGCACTATTCAATTGTTGTTAATATGTAGTTTATACTACAAATTTATTTTACTTCCAAATCTGAGCGTTAGTGTTCCTTACACTTGATATTTCCGTAAAGTTTATTCTGAAAAAATGTGATCTGTTTCAATAATGTAAGGTTGTCTTGTTTAAAAAGGATAATGCGGATGTTCAGGGGCGGATTAAGGAGGGCTGGGGGGCAGCCGCCCCCCCCCCCCATTGGCCCAAAACATAGCGCAAAATTACGGATTTTCGAGTGATTTTCAGCGATTTTCTGTTTGAAATGGGTAATTTTTCCGCCCAAGTCAGGGTCCCCGCCTTAGAGGTACTGCCCCCCCCCCCCTCACAAAAATCCTGGATCCGCCACTGCTGATGTTAAGAACAATATTGTTTCCGCGTTCTTGGACTGCTGTCATTATTGTGGTATGCTCTTGTATGTGTTTACTGATTGATGTACTCCAATCATGCTAATTAAAAGTAGGGTACTAGCAAGAAAAATGCTCCGATGGAACAGAAAAGATGAATATACTTGGAATGTGGATTATTAAGGATGTAAAAGGAGGGGACTAGGAAAAATCTACCTAAAGTCACAAAATCTGCTGAAATTCATACTTTCTCTGAGCAAGAGGAAAAATCGAAGTATATTCTGCGGCCTCTAAAAAGTGTCTTTTTTGAATAATGTTCAAAGTTTCAGATAAGAGTGTATAAACGAAATCTGTAATGTTTATTTTTTTAAATTGCTGGCAAGTAGCAACGCTGACTAGCTTCGTATCCTGATCGATAGAAGACTAAGTGGTATTGTATTTAGAATTGTTTTATTTTGTTTGAGCATTATAGCAAGCAGAGCGGGGGCCGATTGATTAGTGCACACAATCCTTAAGGGCATACTACTGTACCTACATTTAGTCTGTTTAAAGTCAACTTGAGTGTTTCCTACTGTTTTAAACCATTCATTCAATTGGCTTAGAAAGACTGTTAGCTTACTCAGCATCATTTCCCATAGCTACTGCGTAGCTAATGTGCTGCTTTTTCAATCATTTTATGGTTAAATATTTATTTTAATCTGTTGGCCGCAGAATATGCTTCGATTTTTTCTCTTGCTTAGAGAAAGTATGATTTTCAGCAGATTTTGCGACTTTTAGGTAGATTTTTCCTAGTCCCCTCCTTTTACATCCTTAATAATCCACATTCCAAGTATATTCATCTTTTTTGGTCCATCGGAGCATTTTTCTCTGCTAGTAAGTTTATATCCACATTTATGCCAGTGAAAACTTAATTGCTATTCTAAGAGAATGCAAAAATTACGTATTTCGAGTTTGAAAAAATGTACGTGCATACATACATACATACGTACGTACATATATTCATAGTAATAGTACAACCGGGTCATTCGGAAATTTTTTGCCATCTATCGATCACCCGGTACAGTGTCGGCCACCCGGGACTTTTCGGCCACCTGGTACAGTCGGCCACTCGGAACTGTCGGCCACCCGGTACAGTCAGCCTCCCGGGACTGTTGGCCACCCAGTACAGTCGGCCACCCGGGACTGTCGGCCACTCGGAACAGTCGGCCAGTAGGTACTGTTGGTCACTCGGGAATTTTTTGATTGACAGATCTATTTTTATACTATTTGTCGGTGACCCGGGAATGTGGGTCACCCGGGACTGTCGGTCACCCGCGACGTTAACTTTTGTTTACGTGCTCGCAGGCTCGTAACCAGGATGAGATAAGGCGAAAATAAGATTAGGTATCGTTATGGCACCAGTCGCGTTAGAGCACCAATCGTCTCGTTATAGCACTTTGTATCGTTATAGCATTTTGTCTCGTTAGAGCACCAGTGTGTCGCGTTATAGCACCTATGAGTCTCGTTAGAGCACTAACATGTCGCGTTAGAGCACCAAAATTGTCTTTTCATGCTTTATACGGAGTTTACGTTATTAATGTACACATGCATAAAAATAAGCAAATTTTTGTCGCTCAAAAAAATTATTAAACGAAAAATTACAGAAAATGTTGTACGTGATTTAAATAGCGTGAAATTTCAATATTGACACGCAGCATCATTTGGTAGGCCATTGTACGTATTAATAAAAACCTGCCCAGCGTTTGCAATTTTTTAGACTGAGACGCAAAAAAGCACAAGTAGACTTGGGAAAATCGATAATGTGAAATAATAAGACTTTTTAACATTTTAGTCAAAATTTTTAAAACGTTATTGTTGATAGTATATAATCATGTAGTTCTTCAAACAACGAAAAACCGATGACATGAAACTCAGAAAATGATGAAAGAATTAGCTTTAAAAACAGACACTTAGCGAAATCTGGAACTTCAGCTCTCCTTATTTCATGCAATTTCGGATTGTATTTTCCGTATTCCATGCAAAAAACGGACAAGTACAGCTAAATAATGTTTAATACGCGTTTTATAATATAGATACGTAACATTTTTTATTAAGAGAAATACAGATAAAGGTACATTTTACTATAGCTAAAAGATACGTAACATTTTTTTATTAACAGAAATACAGATAAAGGCTCATTTTACTAAGCTTAAAGCTACTGAACAGGCAGTCAAAATGAATGAGCAATCGCTTTTATACGATTAATGTTCGATTTTATGGATTACACATGTTTCTTTTGTTTGTTAAATCTTCTTGTTGCTGCCTATTTATGTTTACTTATGAACATACGTGGGCAGCAAGAAAATTCTGGGGGGTGCAAGATTTTTCTGAAGGTCGAAAAATGGCCTTAAAAATGGTGGTATGACGATAAAAACACCATTTTTCGACGTTTCTCATCAAGCACTATCCATTGGCATCAAAAAATTGCGAAAAAAATCAAAAAAATTTTCAAAAATTGAATTCTGGGGGGGGGTATTTTGATTTCTGGGGGTATTTTGGTTTCGGGGGGTGCATACCCCAAACCCCCCACGCCCAGGTGTGCTTATGACGTTTTCCAGGTCAAACTGTACGCTGTGACGACGTCAGGCAAATTGTAATGCTCTAACGAGATATTTTAGGGTCAATCCGTTCGAGTGCTCTAACGAGACAAAGAAGTGCCATAACGGGACACCTGAGTGCTCTTAACGAGGCATTTAGTGCCATAACGCGACTGGTGCTATAACGATACAAAGTGCTCTAACGAGACTGCTCAAAAGTGCTCTAACGAGACTTTACCGAAAACAAAGTTGCAGTCATGAGCGCATCTCAGCGAGTTCTATATGATGGTGAAGAAAAATTTTAAAAAATTCTTTGCTTTATTTTATATTCATTTACAGCAATTTATCATTTAAGCTGGTTTCTCATCACTCAATCGACTAATTATTTCTCATATCTTGCATTTGTATTTAATCATTGTGCTTTACAGTGAAAGCAACAGATGATCAATAGTTCGGCGCCGAAAAAAATCGACATACTGTGCATGTCACATAGGCGTAGCCAGGGGGACGTGGGGGCACATGCCCCCCCCCCGAAATTTTTCAGAAACATTGTTGATTTTTCTGTTGCAATAATTTGTGCCCAGAAAACTGAATTTAAAAAGGCAAAAACGTCAAAATTTTCCGGCGCTTCGCGCCGAGTCAATTATTCATTGTTATATAGATCAATGAATTTAAAAGCTTGAATCAGCTAAAATAATCCAGCACTTTACATCACTTTAGTAATTTAATGCACTATTTGATCGTTGAATGAAACTGCGCATACTTGTTGAGCATAATAGTAAAAGTGCGAAAATTATTGTGTACCAGTTTGTCCATTCTCTGCTTTGTTTGTCTTTTGTGTACCACTTTGTCTATTCTTTGCTTTGTTGTCTTTCTTTACAGGTGACATAATCCTATTTTAAATGGAAGGAATGGCCAAATTTTCTTATGTTTTTGCGCATTTCCTATTTTCTGAACTGCATCTTCTTAATAAGAAGGCCACAAATGGACCTGAAAACGGTAATGAACAAAAATTTTCATTGATACATTTTTTCTTTATCTTATTGCAGCGACACGTTGCTGCGCTATGTAAATTAGCAGAGGTCGAAAAACGCATTTCAGCTCAGAAGTTTTATGCAATGTAGGAGTTCATCATTTTTAAGTGTTTTCGGGCTTGATTCAGAACCGAGATTTGGCCGATTTTGGGAAAATTTTAACGTTACTATTTAACATTAAAATGCTTTTTTACAAAATTTTCTGGGACTCTGCCCAGAACCCTGCGCGGGCCGAAATTTTTTGACCCGCCCCGCCAAGAAAGAAATAAAGCCCGCCCCGCCCCGCCCCCGCAAAATTTTTTCATGTACTCCATGTATCCATTTCTGGTCGAAAAGGAGCCAGAATCAGAGCCCTGCGCCGGCCGAAATTTTTTGACCCGCCCCGCCCCACCAAGAAAGAAATAAAGCCCGCCCCGCCCCGCCCCGCAGCTCCTTAGACCCGCCCCCGCCCCGCCCCGCCAGTAATGTTACAAAAATTAGGCCCGCCCCGCCCCGCAAAATTTTTTCATGTACTCCATGTATCCATTTCTGGTCGAAAAGGAGCCAGAATCAGAGCCCTGCGCGGGCCGAAATTTTTTTGACCCGCCCCGCCCCGCCAAGAAAGAAATAAAGCCCGCCCCGCCCCGCCCCCGCAGCTCCTTAGACCCGCCCCGCGCCCACCCCGCCGCAGTAATGTTACAAAAATTAGGCCCGCCCCGCCCCGTTCCGCAAAATTTTTTCATGTACTCTATGTATCCATTTCTGGTCGAAAAGGAGCCAGAACGCAAGAAGATAAAGAACCGGACAATGAGTGATACAAAATCTTCAATGTGAATGAGTGCAATGCAATTTTGTAAATTGAATAAGTGCTAATGTCTTACAGCAATAAACTTTATTGGAACAACAATGATGTTACTGTGATAGGTGTAGTTAGGTATGTGGGTAAGCTGCAAAAGGCATAATCTTGCACTGCTGATTGCTCAAATTCTGAGGGGTCTGATGGGGCGAAATCGCCAAAACTAGCACAACAAAATCAATTTTGGGGGTCTGCTGGATCCCAGGGGACAACCCAGATCCCACTGCTCGCCATTACTCAAATACTATAGGTGATAGTCTACCTTATGTAAGGACGTAGTGTCTACCTACATATATGTAGGCATAGGTGGGCACCACCGAAATTCTGGGGGAGGGGTGAAAAAATTTCTGGGGGAGGGTTGAAAAAATTTTTAAAGGTCAAAAAATGGTCTTAAAAGTGGTCGTATGGCAAAAAAACACCATTTTTCGACGTTTCTCATCAAGCACTATCCAATGGCATCAAAAAATTGCTGAAAAAGCAGAAAAACTTTTTCTGGGGGGGTATTTTGATTTCTGGAAGAGTATTTCAACTTCTGGGGAGTGCATGCCCCCAAACCCCCACGCCCACGTGTGTATGTAGGTACCTGCCTACCTATATATACAGGGTGTTTAAAAAAACGAAACCCATATCAGACCTTGTAACTTCGAAGTGAATCGCTCAATTCGAATGTAACTTGCTTTAATCAATAGATAAAAACCTTCATAATTATCTTGCAAAGTTTCGTTTTCGCAGCTTTATTTGTTCTTGTACAACGCGCATTTGGGTAAAAGTCGTTTTTTTCATTAAATACAATGTGTCGTAAGAAATGAATATGTGTTTGCGACGTTGTAGCTTTAGATCAAAGTGAACATTTTAGAATACGGTTTGCTTCAATCAGAAGCTAATTTATCTAGCTAGTTGCTACTAAATTTTAGTTTTATTTTGTTTGTTGTTTCAAGAGCTGTTGAGCTTTTGCCTAAAGTCACTCCCTCGGTGATTGAGCCAGCAATGACAAAATAAGCAGCGAGTTGCTTGCGCTTGTGAATGACCTAAGGAATGACATTTGGCGAAAGCTCAATCACTCTCGAACCAAGTAGCGAAATAGTACAAAAAATTTACAGGCTAACAGCTAGACAAACAGGCTTTTGAATAGAGCAGACCGTATTCTAAAATGTTTACTCGATTAAAAGCTACAACGTTGCAAACACATGATTTATTTCTAAACACGCATTGTATTTAATGAAAAAAACGACTTTTACACAATTGCGCGTTGCACAAGAACAGAGCAAGCTACGGATATGAAACTCAGCAAGTTTCTTACGAAGGTTTTTGTCTATCGTTTAAAACAATTTGCATTGAAATTGAGCGAGCCGTTAGGAAGTTACAAGGTCAAATATGCGTTTCGTTTTTTTGAAACACGGTATATATGTAAGCTTATGCATGGTAAAGCTGGATTATTTCAATTTGTATTATTTTAACAGCCCTTCATGTGTTCTATTTCATTAAGAAATTATTCAAAGTATGAGCAGCAGAGCATTACTTAGAACTATAGTCTATTTCGCGAAACCTTGTGCATGGAAATCAATTTCGCGCACGTATCCTTTTGCACAACAAAAATTAAAAAAAAGAAAGGCCCGCCCCGCCCCGCCAAAATTTTAGAAAATAAAGCCCGCCCTGCCCCGCCCCGCCAGCCGTGTGACCCGCCCCGCAAAAGCCCGCGCGGGCCGCGCGGGCCTGCGGGGCGGGGTGGGCCGACCCGCCCCGCGCAGAGCTCTGGCCAGAATGCAAGAAGATAAAGAACCAGACAATGAGTGATACAAAATCTTCAATGTAAATGAGTGCAATGCAATTTTGTAAATTGAATAAGAGCTAATGTCTTACAGCAATAAACTTTATTGGAACAACAATGATGTTACTGTGACAGGTGTAGTTAGGTATGTAGGTAAGCTGCAAAAGGCATAATCTTGCACTGCTGATTGCTCAAATTCTGAGGGGGTCTGATGGGGCGAAATCGCCAAAACTAGCACAAAAAATCAATTTTGGGGGTCTGCTGGATCCCAGGGGACAACCTAGATCCCAATGCTCGCCATTACTCATATCCTATAGTTGATAGTCTACCTTGATCTAAGGACGTAGTGTGTACCTACATATATGTAAAGGCATAGGTGGGCAGCACCGAAATTCTGGAGGGGGGTAAAAAAATTTCTGGGGGGGGGGGGGTGAAAAATTTTTAAAGGTCCAAAAATGGTCTTAAAAGTGGTCGTATGGCAAAAAAACACCATTTTTCGACGTTTCTCATCAAGAACTATCCAATGGCATCAAAAAATTGCTGAAAAAGCAAAAAAAAATTTTCTGGGGGGAGGGGTATTTTGATTTCGGGGGGGGTATTTCAACTTCTGGTGGCTGCATGCTCCCCAAACCCCCCACGCCCACGTGTGTATGTAGGTACCTGCCTATCTATATATACAGGGTGTTTCAAAAAAAACGAAACCCATATCAGACCTTGTAACTTCGAAACGAATCGCTCAATTCGAATGCAACTTACTTTAATCAATAGATAAAAATCTTCATAAATATCTTGCAAAGTTTCGTTTTCGCAGCTTTATTTGTTCTTGTACAACGCGCATTTGGGTAAAAGTCGTTTTCTTCATTAAATACGATGTGTCGTAAGAAATGAATATGTGTTTGCGACGTTGTAGCTTTGAGATCAAAGGAACATTTTAGAATATGATTTGCTTCAATCGAAAGGTCATTTATTTAGCTAGTTGCCTCTAAATTTTAGTTTTATTTTGTTTTTTGGTTCAAGAGCTATTGAGCTTTTGCCTAAGGTCACTCCCTCGGTGATTGAGCCAGCAATGGCAAAAATAAGCAGCGAGTTAGCTTGCGCTTGTGAATGACCTAAGGAATGACATTTGGCGAAAGCTCAATCACTCTCGAACCAAGTAGCGAAATAGTACCAAAAAATTTACAGGCTAACAGCTAGACAAACAGGCTTTTGAATAGAGCAGACCGTATTCTAAAATGTTTACTCGATTAAAAGCTACAACGTTGCAAACTCATGATTTATTTCTAAACACGCATTGTATTTAATGAAAAAAACGACTTTTACACAATTGCGCGTTGCTGATGATCAGAGCAAGCTACGGATACGAAGTCCTGCGTAAGCTTCACGAAGGATTTTTTGTCTATCGTTTAAAGCAATTTACATTGAAATTGAGCGAGTCGTTGGAAGTTAGCAAGGTCAAATATGGGTTTCGTTCTTTTGGAAACACTGCCTTATATATGTAAGCCTATGCATGGTAAAGCTGGATTATTTCAATTTGTATTATTTTAACAGCCCCCCATGTGTTCTATTTCATTAAGTATTTATTCAAAGGATGAGCAGCAGAGCATTACTTAGAACTATGGTCCATTTCGCGAAACCTTGTGTATGGAAATCAATTTCGCGCACGTATCCTTTTGCACAACAAAATTTAAAAAAAAGACAGGCCCGCCCGGCCCCGCAAAAATTTTCGAAAATAAAGCCCGCCCCGACCGGCCAGCCGTGTGGACCCCGCCCCGCAAAAGCCCGCGCGGGCCTCGCGGGGCGGGGGCGGGCTCGACCCGCCCCCGCGCGGGGCTCTGACTCTGACCCGAAATCCGCTGGGAACGCTTGAGCGCGCCACACCAGACCACACCTGGGCGTGGGGGGTATGCACCCCCTCCCCCGAAACCAAAAACCAAAATACCTTCCCAGAAATCAAAATACCTCAGAATACAATTTTTGAATTTTTTTCTTTGTTTCGCAATTTTTTGATGCCAATAGATAGTGCTCAATGAGAAACGTCGAAAAAATGGTGTTTTTCCGTCATACCACTACTTTTAAGGTCATTTTTTGACCTTTGAAAAATTTTGCAACCCCCCCCCCCCCTCCAGAAGTTTCTTGCTGCCCACGTATGCACCAGACCCCTCGCAGCTGTAAAATGTCGTTGTACATGTGCAACGAAATTTTGAGGAGAAGGAGCCAGGTAAAGGGGTTAGAATTTCTAAAAATTTTCGACGCTTCGCGCCGGCATTAATTTGACTGTTTTGTATTATTTAAGCGCGGTATAAATTTGGTTTTAAGTGCAAAAACGTCAAAGTTTTCGGCGCATAGCGCCACCAGTTACTTTTCTTTCTGTTAGCGGTTCAAAAGCCCGAATCACTCAAAATATCTTCGAGACAAAGTTACTAATTCGCATTTTTCTTGTTAGAAGCTTGAAGTGTGAAAATTGTTCCGTACAAATGTGATAATTTTCTGCTCTGTCAGACTAGTAGTTTTCACAGAGCTACAAAATCTTGAGCGGCGGTAAAAAATGACTAAATTCTCAGGCGCTTCGCGCCACTTATGATTTCCGAAGTGTTTGTTAATAGAAAGGCCGTAAATACTACATGAAAAACGGTAGAAATTCCAAAAATTTTCGGCACTTCGCGTCGCTTTACACTTTTTGTATTTTTGATCGTCAGAAACCCATAAATTAGCTAGGCTACACTACTAAAGGTCGAAAAACTCAGTTTTACTATACATAACGTTACTGACATGCAATGCAAAAGTAGTCCTAAAAAACATTTTTGTTCATGCCCCCCCCCCCGAATGGAAATCCTGGCTACGCCTCTGGCATGTCAAGCTCAAATTTGAGCAGTTTTGGGCGGGCCAGCAGACAAAAAACATATAAAGAATAAATATGGCGCGAAGCGCTGAAAAAATTTCATTTTCCTATGTCATTACTCTAATTTGAGCTGTTTTGAGTGAATTAGAAGGCAAAAACTATAGCTGAACAATGACCGGCGCACAGCGCCGGAAAAAATTGTACTATGTCTTACTCAAATTTGGGCGATTTTAGCGGTTTAGAAGACAAAACTCTACATAAAACAGTAAATTCGGCGCCAAGCGCCGGAAAATTTTTAGTTTACTAGCTCAAAAGTACACTGAAAACCTGTTTTGTCGGTGTTTCAGACGCACTTCGCCCATTTTTCATGTTTTCTCGGGGGGACCCTTAGAGAAACAACAATTTTTTTCATTCAGGGCGGGGGCCCGCCCCTGAGTTCTGATCTGCATGCTGGCATCATTATGAATGCACAAAAAATAAGCGTCAGCCTAAATCATCGATAGAACAAAGTACTACTCCTTATAATTCAGGCGCATGCATAAGCATGCTAGCACATAAACTAGGCGTAGTGGGATGCGAAGAGAGAATCGAGCAGAGGGAATGATGTGATGCATCCCACTGCTTGAGGCTCAAAGTTGTGTCTGGCACTACTTTGAATTTCCTAGCAGTCCAGACGTCTGCTGCATACCGCTGAAGCCTAAACAGCTGTGTTTTGAAACCTTCACTACTAATATACTCGTAAGTGCTAGAGTAAAGCGCACTAAAAAATCGCTTATTCAAAATTCACAATTTGAAATTTCAGTCGGATGGCTGAGTGGTTAGAGTGACTGACCAGCATACGTGGCGCACCAAAATTCTGGGGTGCAAGATTTTCCAAAGGTCAAAAATGGCCTTAAAAATGGTGGTATGGCGAAAAACACAATTTTTCAACGTTTCTCATATCGAGTACTATCCATTGGCATCAAAAATTGCGAGAAAACGAAAAAAAATTTCAAAAAATTGAATTCTGGGGGTATTTTGATTTCTGGGGGTATTTTGGCTTCTCGAGGGGGTGTGCATACTCCCCAAACCCCCCCCCCTCCTCCCACGCCCAGGTGTGTTGACCAGCAATCAGAAAGCATCAGTGACTCGAGAAAAATGTATGCAAAGAAGGTGATATTTTAGCAAGAAAATGGTGAAAATTGGGATAGGGACACAGGTTGCACAAGGTCAGGGTCAGCCAGGGGAGGTGGTGAAATCCCAAAAATCCAAAAGCAAACTTAATTTAACGCTCACGATTCTTTTGCTATATTTAACGATCACAATGGTCGAAAACCCTATAAAACGTTTTTTCGTGGTAATATCGCACTTTAAGAGCATTTTTAGTCAATTTTGACTGCATCATACCACCGTTAACACTGAAAAATGCAGAAATTTATCAACTTTAAGTGCGCTTTTTGAGTAAAAAGTACCTAAAAGTACTAATTTGGCGCGAAGCGCCGGCAACAATTTTAGACGTTTCTACTGCTTTTGACCTCAAAAATGATGCAAAAGACGTTCCATCACGCTCAAAATCAGCCGGACAGTACCTGTCCGGCTGACCCTTCAGGGGAGTAATACCCTTCACGCCCCCTATATGTGCATGTATGGATAGGGAGCATAAACAGCTAGTATCATAAAAAATTGGTAACTTTTGAGGGAAAGTATGTTAAAATAAGCCGCCAAAAATGAATGAAAATTAAATATTATCTCCAAAATTGCTTGGACTTGGCCAGAAACTGTTGATCAACATTTTGAACATTAACATCAAGACCTTTTGGCCCGAAAATGTTCTTAGACTAAACCACATACTGGCTGATTCTGTGAATATAAGGATGCGACTTGCCTCGCTCATTGCATTCCACTACTGAGGCTAAATTATGCGCTGAGGATAGCACAACACCATCATGAATGCTAAGTAAGCCCTAGCCTAAAGCTGCATTAGAGACAAGAAATAAAACATTAATTGCTTGAGCATATACTCGGATCTTCTCAATTTAACGTATTTTTATATTGATTTTTGCACCGTGCTAAATTATAATTAGGAAGGTCCGCACGTTCAGTGGCCCTGCTTGAAGGATTCAAAAGTCCATCGATTTCCTGTATCTATAGTGTGCTAGCCATCAGTGATCGTACGGGGACCCGACCCCGGACCGAGGGCATGATTTTTCGAGTCGGGGTTGAACATTTTTTCGGAGGTGAAATATAGCATTTAATTTTTGGTACATAGGAGAATTGTCTGAATAGGAAATAAATTCGGCAAACACCAAACAAGGATGATTCATTCACGAGCATAATGAATGTGTTAAACTCGACACTCGCGCGATATTTCATAATGAATGTACGCCCGTCAAGTCGCCATGTTGTTCACACGTACATACATGTTCGCATATTTATCACCATAAAGAGCGCCAAAAACGCTCTGCATTTTGTCATTCGTAAAGAATGCACTATGGTTATTATAATACTAGTTGAGCTAACCGGCGTTGTCTGGGCTGAACTTAGGCCTGATAGCTATATGGAATTGAGATGTCTCTTGTATTTTTTATTTTTCGGGACATTTGATGGTTTTAGGATATTTCTAAAAAAATCGTTGGTAAGAACCATATTTTTTAAATGTTTTTGTCAATCATTTCTTTTATCAAATCCATATTTTTGACGTTACAAAATGGTTTTGAAAATTCTTTAGCTAAAATCATATTTTTGATGTTTTGGGATGTTCTGGAGATTTTTTTGGTCAAACCCATATTTTTGATGTTTTGGGATGTTTCAAAAAATTTTTTAGTTAAACCATATTTTTGATGTTTCAAAAATTCTTTTATTTGTTCCAGCAAAGGATGTCATATGTCACGTGATATCTTATATCACTTATATCTTATAGCAGAGGGTATCTACTATCTTATATCACTGCATGTTATGGCACAGACAGGATATCTTATATCACATCATTGTACCGTATAGCATTGCCCATCTGTAGCATACGTAGGCTATATTACGTCCGCTCCTATGTTATAACGCACGCAGCGGTAAAAGTACCATAACCCGAAAATAGTGTAAACCGAATTTTTTTCCGATTTTCGAAATTCGGCAAAAAAATCGGTCATGTCCGAGATCGGCCCATGCTTAATCATGGGGACGCCTCCACACATGGGCGTGGTTTGGGTGCGCACCCCCAGAAGTTGAAATACCCCCTAGAAATCAAAATACCCCCAATGGTGTTTTTTTCGCCATACGAACACTTTTAAGATCAGTTTTTGACCTTGAAAATTTTGTCCCCCCCAGAATTTCGGTGCTGCCCACCTATGGACGCCTCCCGCTTCACTCCTGTACGAGAGTGCATGGGTGGGGTTGGTGAAATCTAAGCTGGTAGGCCGAGCTCGGGCCAAAACGTCAACCCACCGAGTGTTATGGGGCCGGAGCCAAACCTGGACATACAAACACACTTTCACAGATTCATACAGTGCCGATCAAAAGTTTTATGCCACCCACGATTTTAACGCCAGTGCCTGTTTTAATCGTAAATTCTTAACTAATTATTGTTCAAGAGTTTTAAAATTGAACAGAACCATAAATAACAAGAATCATCAATTAACAGTCAACAAAAATAATCGACCAAAAGGAAATTCGATAGCCTTTAGCTTGAAGTAATGCTTGCATACAAAGTGTTAACGAGTTGATCAATTTTACGCATTTTTTCTTTGGGATTGAACCCCAGATTTCCTTCATTTTTCAATCATTTTTGCTCGTAAAATGCACTAAGGAATTATGTTTCTGAAGTCTCTCTTTTTATAATTCGCCAAATATTTTTAATTGGATTGAGTTCCTGGGACTCTAGGGGTCAGAATAACAAGGCAATCCCTTTCTCACAAAATATGTTACACTGACTTTTGCCTTGTTTTTTGGATCATCACTCTTCTGGAAAAATGTCTTGGATGTTTTTTCTAAGGCAGTCACCAAAGAAGAAACAAAAGGTCCTTAATTTCAGCAAATACATTAAGTGGTCGTAAATTTTGGGTTGGAAGAAAATAAAACCAAATCACAACATCATGGCTCCAAATGAACTCCAGACCATACGTGGGCAGCAAGAAAATTCTAGGGAGTGCAAGATTTTTCAAAGGTCAAAAAATGGCCTTAAAATGGTGGTATGGCGAAAAACACAGTTTTTCAACGTTTCTCATATCGAGTACTATCTATTGGCATCAAAAAATTGCGAAAAAAAAACGAAAAAAAATTTTAAAAATTGAATTCTGGGGTATTTTACATTTCATTTTTTCGTCTAAACGTCTGCGGACAAAACCCCTTAAGTTCAAAGTAAAATAATTGAATATCACTCCCCAAGAAGAAGAAACCTTTGAACAATCGAGAAAAGTCTAACGAAGGGAACTTCGAGCGAAAATCAATACCTTTTTTCTGTAAAAATTCGATCGCAAAAAGACTTTTTATGACGATCCAATTATACGGGAAAGATACCGACCTATTGTCTGCCTCAAAACCAAGGGTCCACAATCAATAGACAATTCACCCTGCATGTCAGGAGCGGTCAGACGCCAATTTTTAAAGAAGTTCGCTTCAGACCACATAGTTCTTTAGTGACCAATTTAGAGAATCGCCCCGGGTCGAGAAAGATCAGTAAAGGAATCGAACTGTTTGTGTTTCTTATGTTTGTCTTGTATGACACATTAACTTATATTGAAACATCCGGCTATCACTATTTGGAATAGTTTAGTATCCTTAAACATAGACGCGATTTTTGGTCAAAAGACCAGCAAAATGGGGCGGAATTAACCCGTAATAAATCAGCTAGTAGTGAACAAAATTAAAAATGACTAATTTTTTTGAAATAAGCGGAGAAAACTTATCTAGAAACTTTTTCAAAGTGAAATTTAGGCCCTTTAATTTCACAGTTAAAAGCGATTTGAAAACCCAATGGATTTTGGAGTAATCAATCAGAGTGGCCTAAAACTTTTGAGCGGCACTGTATATAGTAGATTACGCGTTAGCCTTCATTTGATTCTTAGAATAACTTTCTTCTGTCTGCTAGCTTAAATTAATCTATATTTCAGACTGAATTAAAAATTTATTCACTACTTAATTACGTCAATGCCAAAACAATCTATAATTTGACAGCACTTCGATTTTTTACCTTTTTAAATTGGTATGTTATAATGCAATGTTTACTGTCAATCTTCAACCCCGACCCCGACCCCGAAAAACCGGGGTTTTTCATCACCGACCCCGACAGGGGTGAAAATCTGACTCCGTACGATCACTGCTAGCCATATTTTTCACTGTTTAAAGTAGGTGGATTAGCGTTTTCATGCATGGGTCATCTCACCGATATAACACCGGCGTTGATATAAAACGGCGTCATCATCACGGCTGAGCATAAGAAACAAATGACAATGATAAAAATCGTAGCCTGGACGCTTTTGCGCTTCGGGCATAAATATGGATGACAAACGGCCATATATCGATCAAAGCTGAGCATTATTAAAACGATGATTGACAAAATTTTGTTGACACCGTCAGTGGCCCAGTGAAACTTGCATAAAAATTCGCCTAACAGCCATTGTTCGGCGGCAATGTCGCAAATAATCCAAGGCACGTTTGTCAAAACTGCCAAATCCACCAAGCTCAACGCCAAGACATAGATAAGCATATGCTTTTCCGATAGACTTTCCCACAGTATCCTCAGTATGTTAATTGCAGTGACTGCTACCCATAGATTGGCCCCAAAACCGATTGATAACGTCGAATACATGCTGATCACAATCATTTTGAGGGCGATCAGACTGTCGCCGCTTCCGTAGCTAAAGTTTGTTGCCGCAAGATCAAATCCAGGGAACGTGTGATTCATTGAAGAATGTTCCTATTTTGCAAATTTTTCAAATTTAATACAGCATCTTGCAAAAAGTTATATAGTGCATATCATACATGTATAGCGTGGGAATTCTGATGGAGGGATCAAACCAAAAATTTTTTAAAAAGTGCTTTTTGGGCTAAAAAGAACTATGGATTAAGGTCAAAAACACTTCTTCACGTTTTAGACAATGCTCGCTCTTTCTAAAGATAAAACGTTAAAGAAATCTCAAAAAAATTTGAAAAAATGTATAAATTGAAGAAATATAGTCAAAAACTGTGCATATGGCGTGAAGCGCCGAAAATTTGAGATTTTTGAGCTAAAAACGCATGAAAAGGCACCCTTTTTATAAATTTTACTCACTTTTACAAAAAATCGACAATCTGGGGGCGTTCGCAGCGATTTTGCGGGGGGGTGTAACATTTACTCACAGCGTTTGGAAATTTCGATTAATAATTAGCGTTAACTTACGAAAAAATGAAACTTTGCAAATTCTTATCTACAATATGTTCCTCCGAATTCCTTGAATCGCAACATCAATGAAACGGCTTTTGCTTTATTGTAATCAAATTCAGGAGAATTTCTCTACCGCCAAGAGATTTTAATCTCTTGGACATGCTTAAAGAGCACACATAGAGTGGTGAGGAGACCCCCGCGCGTAATTTGGGGGCGCCATACACACAAAGTATAGTCAACACTTCTCCTATGCTTAAGCACACGAGGCGCCACTTTTTACCTGTTTGCCCCACCTTGGGGGTATGCTTTTTTATATGCCATGCGGGTGACCGCCTTTGGCTACCCCCTTTTCCATGGGGAAAAGGGGTAGCCAAAGATGAAATTTCCTGGGGAATTTTTTTAACACTTTTAAGAGTAGTTAGGCTTGGGTCCCTAGATAGATTTTTATTTTTTATAACAAAAAATCAATTATAATAAACCTGCTCAGACCTCAGGAAGGGGGCGCGCTAAGCCCAGGATCAGGGAGAGAGAATGCATTGTGGCATGCTTATTCATAGATTTGTGAGTGATCGCCATAGGTGGGCAGCACCGAAATTCTGGGGGAAGAAAAAATTTCTGAGGAGGGGGGGGGTGAAAAAATTTTCAAAGGTCTAAAAATGGTCTTAAAAGTGGTAGTATGGCGAAAAAACACCATTTTTCGACGTTTCTCATCGAGCACTATCCAATGGCATCAAAAAATTTCTAAAAAGCAAAAAATGTTTTCTGGGGGGTATTTTGATTTCTGGGGGGGTATTTCAACTTCTGGGGTGCTTGCCCCCAAACCCCCCCCCACGCCCATGTGTGGTGACCGCCCTTGGCTACTCTCGCAAAAAGAAAAAAGGGTTGTTTTTGGCTGGTATTGAACCAAGCGTTTGCGCATTTCAAGTCCAGCGCTTAATCATCTGTGTGATTTCCGTTAATTTTCAAAAATTTAAGTGCTTTATAATGCGATTTGGTGATGTACAAAACGTGTCTGATCATGTCTGGGCATGCCTGGGCCTGTCCGGCCCTTAATGTTTATAAATATGAAACACTTTACTAAAATCGCAATCCGACTAGAAGTCAGGGTCTATAAATAACAAAAATTTTCCGTTAAAAATTGTCATCCAACTAGAAATTAAAGTCTATAAATAAAAAATACTTTCGGTTAAAAATCTAAAAGTTATTTCAAGTTCTGTAATAAGAGTAGTTTCTGGAAATTATGGCTTCACATGTCACAATTCCACCAGTGCGCAAGCTGCAGACCTGCAAAACATGTAACAAAACATTCACTTAATCTAAGAAATTAAAGGAGTGTAAGAAATCTGTGCACTAGGTATCACTGCCCTTCATGTGCATCGGAAACTTTGTGCGCATTTTGAGACTAAGCACGTAAAAAAATTGCATCTATTGTAACTCGTCAAATATTTTCTCAGACACTGATACGAAAGCATGCTTACTTGTAAAAGCAAATCCAGGATCCAAATTAGAAAAAGTTGCGTCAGTTCAAACGACAATTGTGCCCGGGACATTTTTTTCGGAAAATTTGTCCGACTACCTATATCATGAATCTCAATCAATATGAAAAGCAATACCTGTGTATTATGTGTAACAGATTATTTAAACAGTCAGAATACTTAAATGATCATGCAAAACACCACTTTAATCAAGGAGAGACAAAGCGCAAATTTCCAGGTGGAGTATTTCGACTGAAGAAAACTGTTTATGAAGAGCTGGCTGATCTTGACATTCCATCAGCGAATCAATTCTGTCCTTATTTGGCTGCATATGATTTTGAGGCGCTTTTGAGAAAAAATAAACAAAAGGTTCAGATAATTTACAGTTTATTAAACAGCATCAACTCATTTCGTGTGCAATAAACACAGACGTACCAGGATTTGAACCAAAATGTTTCATAAATGAGGATCCTGATCGACTGATTATACAATTACTATAGCATCTTAAAAAATTCAAGAGCCGCAAAGCGCCCCGCTCTTACCATACTTTCAAGTTATCTTTAAAGCTCTTAAAAAGGAGTCAACGTCAGATAGCCTTCATTGTGGAACATGAAAACAATGATGTAAAGCGCGAAAAAGGGTTCCTAAATCAGCTTAATAAATTAGCACTAAATTATACTGATACTCTACTCATTTAACTTGTCTTGGCTTTAACTCAGGCAAGTATGACCTGGATTTGATTAAGCGCAACTTATTCCCAGCACTCATACAACAAGTGTGCAAGAATTGAGAAAAAAATAAATGGCCAAAAGCTATTCTGAAAAATGGCACAACACTCTGCCTATCTACAAATCTTTTCAAATTATTAGACATCAGTACCTATGTAGCCCCAGGTTTTAGCTTAGATAAATTAATGAAGCATTCAAAGCAAGCCTTGTCAAAGCTAAATCTCCATATGATTATTTAGATTCTTTTCATAAGTTATCCGAATCCAAGTTGCCTCCTCCTGAAGCATTTTACGGTACCTTAAAAGAAGAATGCATAAGCATGGAAGATTATGAACAATGTCAAATTTACTGAAAACAATACAATATGAGAACTTTAAGGGATTACCACATAGTATTACAATCTATGAGATTTTGCACCTTTTCTTATAAGCTTGTTTGACTATGGCCCAGCTGTAACCTTTTCTAAAAGTATCCCTGAAACCCAATTTGCGTTCTTTGCATCCTACTCTAAAGATTTGTACTGTACACTTAAATCAAGCATGAGAGGATGCCTTTCTATGGCAATGACACGACTTGCGATAAAAGATAAAACATATATCCACATCAATCCCGTGAACCCTTTAAAGCAAATACAGGCCTCGACTCTGATGCTTTGTATCTTTGAGCACAATCTGTGAATACGCGAGCAGACTATTTTGACCACTTGGTTCTGAAAAAATGATACATTTCATAATATTTCTTCTGCTAAGCCAGTATCAGTTGAATATTTGGAATATGAAAGTCAAAGAATAAATCATTTAATCAAGCATTTAAGAAATGGAAAAGAAAAAGTTGGGGGCCCTAGATGCTTACTTGTTCATGGATTTCGTGCTGGTACAAATACCATCTACGAGTTCTATGGCTGCTTCTGGCACAGATGTAACTGTTTAGCAGGCATACTTAATAGGGAAATTGATCCAGAGGAGACCCAAAACTGAATTAAGGAGAAGGAAGCTTACATAACATCTTTGGGATACAATCTCATTACTATATGGGAGTGTCAATGGCATGAGCTATGTGCAGAATATCTAAAAGCACAAAATGTCAGACAGTTTTATTCAAAAAAGGGTTAGCACCATAGGTGGGCAGCACCGAAATTCTGGTGAAAAATTTTCAAAGGTAAAAATGGTCTTAAAAGTGGTCGTAGGGCGACAAAAACACCATTTTTCGACGTTTTTCGTCGAGCACTATCCAATGGCATCAAAAAATCGCTAAAAAAGCAAAAAAATTTCAAAATTTGAATTCTGGCGGGATGCATACCCCCCAAACCCCCACGCCCATGTGTGGTTAGCACTAAGGAAATGATTCACGCTATTCTTGTTGGAACTGTCTTTGACTTTGCCAAAGTAGATGTTTCAACTCCTTATCATTTAAAAATCTTTATGCTGACTTTCCACCAATTATAAAGCATGCTGCAATTGTTAGGGAGGACATGGATCTCTCATGAAAGAGTATGCAGAAAAAATAAATTTACTGAAAAAGCCTCGCCAAAATCTGAAAGTGTAGCTATTTTGGAAAACCCGTAATTTATCATAATATAATTTTGTGTACTTTTTATGTACATGTGTACATACTATTTCTCGCACCTTTTTGTTTCTTTTATACTAAGAGCACGCCTAATTTATTTACCTTTTATTTTTTTAAATTTATTTTATTTTATTTATTGTTATTATTATTATTATTTTTATTATTATTTTTCTTCCTAAATCATATTGATGACTTTCTGTTATTATTGAATAAAAACATGAGGTAATGCAGTATGATATAACAAGATCATTTGAAAAATTTTGAGATACAGCAACAAAGCGTAGGTAACAAGGAAATGAAGACCCAGAACTTGCTGTGATTGCTAACACATTTAAGCTGATAATAAAATTTGGACATACATACAAGAAAACAGGGACACCCATACCTGTATGTTAAAAGGAAGGTCCTTCCTAATGGAAAAACAACAATCCCGCTAGATATATAAGCTTAAAATAAATTTCAGCTTTTTCTCATGCACGATAACAAGGCGTCTGTTATCCCACTTACCTAGGCACACGGTCAGGAGTCTTGAAGTTGCGATTAAAAATTTTAGCTACAAATGACCTAACATTGTGTTCAAACCCCGTGGTGTGGGTGGAACATCGACAAATGGCCATAAAAGTTTGTAAAGTTAGGAAAATTTTTTGTAAAGTTTGGAAAATTTTTGAATGAAGTTTGGAATATTTTTTGTAAAGTTTAGAATGAATTTTACGTGCTTAAACATAGGAATTTTGTGAAACTTGAAATATTTTTTGTAAAGTTCAGAAATTTTTTTGTAAACTTTGGAAACTTTTTGTAAATTTTGAAAGTTACCAATTTACTTTGCACTGATTAAGAATAAATGAAATAATTTTGTGAGCTATATGCAATTCATGTTCGCGTTTGCACCAGTGAGAATCAATTTTCTACTTGAAAACAGCAACACCGTTATATTTCTGAATTTGTATATTAAGCCAGTGAAACAATTCTATTTCATACATGCATTTTCTTTTCGCCAGCTCATAAAATTCGCAAAGATCAAGATGAAACCCTAAATTAGCATAGCCTGCGAACTGAAGAGGCTTTATTTTCAGCATTGCATTTCCAATTTCATCATACTGATACATGTTTTTATCGTACTTTCACCTTCTTAAACAGGTTTCTGCTTCTATGACATACAATTTTACCTGACCTGAAAATTAATAGTGCTTCCTTAAGTAATCGAAATACAATAACTGGAAATTTCAGACCATTATACTGCACAGTATTTGGTAATTTCATCATCTAAATTAAGCGCACTTGGTAGGAATGTAGGGAATAAAAATTATAAAATCGATACATTTTGATAGCTATTGATTTTTTCGCATAAAGTTAAGACTGCATCACAAGCTTTCGAGAAAATATTGCATCTTGACACCCCTTCCAGTCAGGAGCGAACTGATTTTGGTAATGAATTTGATGGAGAATTCAATAAATTGCTTAAATCATACAAATCAAGCACATATTGACATGCAGTCCTGAGATTAAAGCTAATTTTCTGGAGCAATTTTATTGAACATTCCGTGACAAGATCATGCGATATATCATAGGTAGCGCGATAGCGCTACCTAATATACTAGGCCATCCTTTTTTCTTATATGTTTATCACAGCGAGTGCAAAATTTGCCCCCCCTCACAGCTATAACGGCACATATCTGGGAGGTGCGGTTTTTTTTTAATCGATGGATAATTAAAAAATTCGATGTCGGCCTTTTTTTTGTTTTGTTTACACTCAATACCAAGTTAGCAATGAGCGTGTAAAGTGTAAACCGAAAAAATCAAATAATTTGCGGAGGGCCAATTTTTTTAAAATATTGCCCCTGAGCTGTAGATTACGAATTAGACCCTTAAAATTTCTTTACACTCGATGGTTGTTGCACAGAAGTGTAAAGTATACGTGTTTTTTACTCTTTGTGTGTCCTTCAGCTTATCTAACTGGTAGAACAATATTTGTGAAACAACTTATAGAAAATTGCAAAAGACTAATTGACACTTCAATTGCAAAAATTTAGTGGTGCTTTGCAGAAGATCAGCTATTGTACACGAAAATAAAAAATGTCACCTTCATTGGATTGCCTAACTTTAATAAACTCAAAGAGACAAGCCCAACGCCTCAACTACTTATTCTTGACGATCTGATGCAGGAAAGTAAAGGCAATGTGCAAATCATACAGTTATTTACACGAGATTGTCACCACTGGAATTTCAGTAGTCATTCACATAGTGCAAAAACCTATTTTTTGATGGGCTGCGCCCATTCTGTATAAATTCTGATTATATTGTTCTATTTAAAAATCCTACTGATCAGTTAGAGGCACAAGTTTTATCTCAACAGCTTTACCCTAATAATCAAAAATATTTTCTAGAAGCTTATTCAGATGCAACTTCTCAACCTCATGACTTTCTTTTTATTGATTTAACTCAAAATATTATGGACACTTATAGATTGAAAACGGATATCTTTAATAAACATCCATGTGTTCATGTGTTAAAGTCTATAAATACCTATCAAATATCAAATAATAAATTTAAGATGGCTCCAAAACGACTGAAACGGAATATAACTTGTTTACATGTGCTAAGCTATGCAAATAAACCTCAGAGAAACGCGCTTATAAATACTGCTGGTAAAGATCAGATTCTTTACATATGTGATTGTGCTCATAACTTTTTAAACGGTAATATTCCCTTGTCTGAAAAGATATCAGCACACTTAGGAGGTACCAGAATCAAATTAGATATTTAGCAAACAATAAGCAGGCAACAACAAAGCAAAGAAAAGACATTATATTACAGAACGGTGGATTTCTTCTTTATTACTCACTCCCCATACTTTCAATTGCTGGCAGTCTGTTAACTGATGCAATAATAGGTAGAAAATGAAGCAGACTGAAAAATTATTTTAATACCTGGTGAATTGACTGAACAAAGGAAGCCTGTTGATACCTTTTAGCACCCTAGACAAGGAAATGCAAAAAATATTAATGAGTAAGAATGTATCACATGATCATACCTGGACAAAGGCCGGTCTTCCAGGTGATACCGGCGGCCAAAAATTGTGGTTGGTTGCTGGTTCGAAAAAGGGTTGTTTTGGAATATGTTACCTACCTCATAACTTTTTCGAAACGTTCTGCATGTCTGCATGCATCATTTGCGTCTGTTTTATCCGTCTTAATTTACTTGCATTTAGCATCATCAGTCAGTACACTAATTGTTTACAACTATAGTTTTTAGAGTGTTGTTCACCTCTGGAAATTTTTTTAGGCCTTTTTATCATCCTCAGCTCAATTTCGCAGATTTTTAAAGGACAAGACAACGCAAAAAATTGATCTTTTTATGGAAAATTTCTACCCTATACTTCACATAAGTCCAATTAAGCAGCCTTTTTACAAATAAACGATGAAATAATTTATTATATCTGTCAAATAGTACGTGAAAATTTTGGCCTTTTTATTTTTCAAAACATCAAACATTACATCTGGCACGAAGCGCCAAATAATCTTGACCTTCTATCATCTTAAGCTCAATATGATCGCTTTTCAGAGATACGAGTATACAAGCAGTACCGAGATTTATTACTGTTCTCGCCACACAATTTGCAGCCTTAATCATCCTTAAACTTCGCTTAGGTTTGTAACTGCTTTTTCATGCGAAACAGGAAATAAGAATATTAAATCTAGCAGAAATGTTGATAATTTCTTATTTCAGCTCAATTTTAGGAATTTATCGAAACAAACTTATGAATAAATTAGTAACGTCGGCATTATTAATAGAAAATTATGGCATTTTCATCACCTTCGACTTAATTTTGAGGCATGTAGGGTTGATAAGTGAAAGACAAAATTCTGGTATTTAGATTTTTGTCCTCTGAAATTTTGCGCCAGCTGTAAAACTTTAACCTAGTACAAAAATATATTCAACGAAACGTCTGTCGACGAGCTCCATATAATGGCGAATGAAAATATTCAAAAAAATCTAAAATTTTTGATTCGAGAAATGTTTTAGCATTTTTACTCTTCTAAACTCAATTTTGCAGCCTTTGAAGACAAACAGTGCAAAAACGGGCGTATTATAAAACTGGCGAAAAATTCTTGACGTTCTGATCTCCTCAAGCTGAATTTTGAAGCTTTCCTAATAGAGAGAAGCGCTTAAATTATATCTGGCGCGAAGCACCAAAACATTTCTACATTTTTATCTTTTTAAACTCAAATTTGCAGGTTTCTGGATATAAACAATCCAGTAATTATGCCTGGCGTGAATCGCCGAAAATTTTCGAGAGTTCTATCCTTTTACCTAAATTTTGCAACTTTCTAAACAGCAATACAGTAATTATAGTTTGCGCGAAGCGCCGTAAATTTCCGATGTTTTTATCCTTATGAGCTCAATTTTGCAGCTTTCTGAATGTATGCAATAGAAATTATATCCGGCGCGAAGCGCTGGAAATTTTCGATGTATTTATTCTTTTATGCTCACTTTTGCAGGTTTACAAATATAAGCTAAGCAGCATTTATATCTGGCGCAAAGTGGGCGTTTTTATGAAGCTCAATTTGACACATTTCTAAAGATAAGAAATGTAGAAATTATTTTAAATCAATGTTTGACTTCAGTCTTGAATGCCAGTCGCAGTAGCAGCGGATATTACGCCCTGATACCTGCACCGATTGCATGCCTTTGTCCAGTGTTTTTATACAAGGTCCCTTTGTTCAAATGCAAAGACGGTCAGTCTTTCAATTTATAGGTTTCCAAAGATAAAAATACAGAATAGTTAATGAAATATTTTGATATTTTTACCATTTTCAAGTAGATTTTGCGGACTTTTTTATTGACAAATAATTTAGAACCTTCACGTGCGGACTGGCGTTTTTTCAGTGTTTTACGTCGTCTACTTTCGTTTGAAATCGATTTTAGCACAACATTTCTTCGAAAATTTTTAAAGTTTTCGACAATTTTGTGCGAAAAAAATCATTAAATTTCGTTGACTTCAGTTAAAATCCAGCGCGAAGTACCGGAAAATTTGTGGATTTCTGGCGGAAGGACGTTTAGAAACTTGAATTACTGCTCGGTTTCCCATATTTGTAGCGTTTGATGCGTAGCGTCGAAAATTTTTAAAAGTTGTACAAGAAATGA
>JAVLUZ010000154.1:30313088-30447696 GCA_036768485.1 Mermis nigrescens
CAAAAAATACATTAAGGTGCAAGTCTCGCGAAATGCGTTTCATTTTTATCAACATACGTGATGATAACAACGCTATATCCATTAACCAAGAAGATATATAATCTTTATGTAATGTTATCTAATATTAAAGGTCAGGACCCGCCAAATTCAGGCTGGAGTTCCAGCGCGTCCACGGGATCCTCGTTATGTCGCTGTGGACAATGGAATAGTGCGTGCCAAAGAAAATTTTGCACGCGAAATCATCGGGGTCCAGCCTCAACAGCTGATTGAAAATGCACGCGGTTATTTGAATCACTTAATATATCTTGTTGGTTAAACCATTAATGGATATAGCGTTGTTATCATCACGCATGTTGATAAAAATGTAACGCATTTCGCGATACCTGCATCTTAATGTATTTTTTGATGACAATAAATCTTGCTAACTAATAACCATAGCTTCGCCATTGAAATTGCGAAACAGTGGCATGTGGCATCCGTGTCAGTGAAATCCTAAATCCGTTGAAGTAGAATATGTGCAAGGTCATAGATCTTATCACCATTAAGTGATATTTAAAATCCTAAATATGAACCGGAATATGTGCAAGGTTGTAAATATTATCGCCCTTAAGTGAAATTTACCGTTCATACATGAGCAGCGTGAAAATTATGGGGCTCCGGACGGGATCAAGTCCCAAAAGGTATCAATGACAACAATTCTAGGAAGTTCGCCAGATTCTTGGGCGAGAGGGAGTCTCTAGACCCCACTCAGACGTTTCATGCTCATATAAGGTCCCGTTTAGCATTGCGACAGTGGGAATGTTGAGACAGTGGGAGTGTTGAGAATTCGAGTGGGAGTGTTGAGACAGTGGGAATGTTGAGACAGTGGGGAATGTTGAGACGGTGGGAGTGTTGAGGCACAATCGTTTTTGCCGATATCGGAAATTATGATGATTCAAAGATTAGATGAAATTTTATAATATTTTGAATTTTTAACCATTTAAGGCATGACATTTAATCAATTATAATTTCAGTCAATGGCTCTTCATTGCACGGCAAAATTTACAGTGGAACATAATGGAACAGCGGATGTCAGGGTCGGCGGGGGGTCACCTCCATACATGCTCTAGGGGTTGACCTGCCGCAAAATGGCCGCGATGCGACCCCCTGGAATTATTGATTTTTCGGAAAAATTGTTAAAAAGTGCTTTTTGAGCGTTTTTAGCTCAGTTTTTGGTTTAAAAGTCTCAAATTTTCGGTGCTTTGCGCCACATATACATTCGTTCTTTGATTACATGTTGTTCAATTTTTTCAATTTTTTTTAAATTTGTTGAATGTTTTTATATTCTAAAAAGAACGAGCATTGTCCGCAACGTCAAAAAACTGCGTTTTTGACGCGTACCCATCGTTTTAGTAATAAAAGTCATTTCTTAAAAATTATCAAGGCCACACCCCCTCCCTCAGAATTCCCATGCTATGCGTGTATGGTCGCTGCCCCTCCACATTAGCCCCAGTTCAGAAACTTTGCTCCAAAAGTGCAAACGCAGGAAACAACCAGTCAAGTCTCTACTCTATACGTCTTTCTGTCTAAATTTTACCAATTTCTTTAGCTAAAGTCGAAAAGAAATTACAGCACTTATTGCACTAAATTGCTCAAAATTTTGAAATTTTGTGGAAAAAAATTGCGCTAGAAATCGTTTTGACTTACTGTAGACAATATAAAATGGCAAAAAACGGTACTCTGCACGTGAGTAGCAGATTTTTAGGCCTATTTTTAACTGTTTTGGAAAAAGTAGGGTCACAATGCCCTACCTTTCGCCCATCCAACTTTCACTGTATGCAAATGGCTTGAAGATTATTTCAGAGAAATTTTTCAATCAGATTAGCCAGGAATGATTTTGAATTTCAGAATCATTAAAAATGAAACCTATATTCTTCCAAGCTTTCAGAAGCAGCTTCAAAGCAAAAATTCCTTTCACCTTCAGTTTAGTCTCATTTTCGATTTCCGTCCATTTATCCGGCTGTCCTAAAAAATTGCAAGCGTCATTTATTGTTTGATTTACCTGTGAACTTATATTTTCGAGAAATTCGTATGGTCCTACTCATACGTGTTCTTGGGGGAGAGGTTTCGACCCCCAGAATGGTTGACCCCCGTGAAATGGCCGACCCCTCTCCACAATTGTCGTTTTTTTTGTAAAAGTTGTAAAGTCATAAAAAGTGTACCCGTTTGAGCGTTTTTAGCTCAATTTTGGCCCAAAAATCTCAAAATTTCGGTGCTTCGCGCCATATACACATTTTTTGACAATATTTATTCGATTTACTGGATTTTTTCAGATTTTTTCAATTTTTTAACGTTTTCATGTTCTGGACTGGAGGAGCATTGTCTGAAACATCAAAAACAGTGTTTTTGACGTGTACCCAACGTTTCCTAGCCAAAAAAGCCACGTTGTAAAAATTTTTTGGGCCTGATCTCCCATCCCCGAATTTCCATGCTATAAACGTGAGGGCCTTATGGTACGAAATAACAAAAAAAAATCGCTAAAATGTAAATTATCGGGTTCCATGCACAGCATGACCGTTCTATCGGAGTCAGCTAATCTATGCAGAATCACGCAAAATTGCACAAAAAATTGGGTTCAAGCGCTGCATTGCCGATCAAGGGTAAACAGCCAATTCGGTAATCAAACAAAAAGGTTTTTTGACACAAATCTGGCGTCAAACATGATTAGACGCTAAAATAGCATAAGAAGAGCTAAATCTTAATAGTAAATTTCAAGCACTTCGGAAAATTATTGATTCTCATCCTTTTTTGGCCCCCGTTTTGCCGTATTTTCTTTATAAAATTTTCCATTTATCGCAGCACTTCCGCCCCGCCCAACCTGGGAAAAAGTCCCAATCGCACCTTTTTTGACATTTTTAATCGATTAAAATGAAAAATCGTGAGAAAATTTTTTTCAATAATTCATTTCTATTATCTTTTGGAATTCGGGTTAGAGTCTCTAATTAGAACCCAGACTCTCCAACTCCCAGGCATGGTCGAGAAAATGTTTTTCATGTTTTCAGTACACTAGATTGACAGCCGCCAGAGACAAATGTTACCTACTGAAATACTCTACTCACAAACGCAAATGGGCGTGGGGGTCTGTCTGTACCCCCGAGAATCTTAAAGACACTGAAAAATCGTTTGACCCCAGAACTAAATTTTTAGTGCTGTTTTTGGCGATTATGCTCTATCGGACCCCACAGAATTTGGTCGCTGCCCGTAATGCTTACCAACTTATCCTACAAAAATTAATGGCATGCGCGGTGCGTCTAAAGCACATGACTACGTGCACCGTAGGTCCATACACCATGTCCAACAGGCGTTTTCCTTCTGGCAGTCTTAACATTCTTATCACTAGAACGCCTTTTATTGACTCGATGAAAGGGTGGGGGAGGGGCGGGTGGCCTCCTGAGTCAAAAAATAATTAGGCGCGATGAAGAATAGATGTGCTTGTTTTTTATTTTAACCAATTTCATTGTAATTTCTTAATATTTTTCGCTGCTGATTTCTCTAAAAAATTTATTTCTTTCTCTGAAAACTTTATCAAAACAAATTTTACGGTTCTTACACAATGATTTCTCAAATCTAGTAAGTAATCTTCGAGTAGACCGTTTCATCCGATATGATAGCGAAAATTCAAAAACATTCCGCGCTTCGCGTTATATGTTGCATTCTATTCAACACTAAGCAATAAATAAAGAGCTCTAAGGTTGTAGCGACGTTTTGCGCCTTTTTTCTCGGCGCTTTTTACTATTTTTTCACTAATTTTGCGCGTTCTTCACAGGAGAAGTTCCGATAATCTGGAAAAGTTTTAAAACGTTGGCATCACAAATGATTACGTATCAAAAGATAGCATAAGATCGCTATTTTTCGCATAATGAACCGATTTATAAGACTATTTTTTGTTACTCTCAAGGAAATTAGGTGTTCCGCCTCGCCGCTGCCAGAAGGTTCTGTCTCCGCCATTTTTTAAATTAATATTTATCTGAATTTTGTTCAAATTTCTTTCTGTTGTGTCATTTTGTGAGTTTTAATATATCTTGATTTGACTTAATTTAAATGAAAACAAGTATTGATGTCAAAACGGACAGTTTTCTCGACACTTTAAGGGTGACCACACGCGGGCGTAGGGGAGGGTTTGACCCCGAATTCGGCAGAACCTCCCCTCGCAAAATTGATAGACAACCGGACTTGAATTGTATGTTTGTTTTTCGGGATATTTATCAGTCTTACACCACGTGGCCCCACAAATTCGGCTGCTGCCCATGTATGAGGTTAACCCACTAGTTCGATCATAAATTTTAGAACTATTTTCGACAAAACGCCGACAGATTGATATTATAGCATTGAACTGATATATAATTATGGTAATCTTCGGCTTACTGTTGATGAAAAGTCTTAAAACTTATGCATAAAGTAAGGTGAAACGGGCTATAAGTATTCCTAACTATATTTTATGACAAATTTTGTTTTGATAAAATTCTATAAAATTTAAGCACATTATGAATCATCTATCGCTTCAAACGTTCGCGATATACGAGCTAAGCTTTTATTCTCATTTCTAAGAGCGAGTTAAAAAAGCGAGGATTCAATGTTTCACTTTTCAATACCACAGCAGGATATTTCTTGTTAGACCCCGACAGAAGTCACATGGAAGCACTTGCGGATTTAGAGGGTTGGGGGGCCGACTCCTACCGCCAAAAAACATTCAGGTGCAATAGAGAATGTGTATTTTTGATAATTTTAGTCTATTTTATCACGATTTTTCGAATTATTCTGGTGCTTCGCGCCAAGTAGTACTCAGACATTAATTGACTTTCATGTCGCTATAAAAACTTCATTTTTACGTCAGAAGGGTTGTTCATATACCGAATAAGGATAACAAGGAATTTTAATTCATAAAATGATTCTTCCAAAATTTGTTCGAGGCTTCGCGCCGATTTTCGCACAATTTTGTGTTTTTCGCAGAAAATTTTTGGAAATTTTCTAACTTTTCAGATCCCAAATGATTCTGTCCATCAAAAGACGACAACAAGACCATCACTTTAAGAACAATGGACAGATTTTCCGGACAATTTTTGACACTATTAGATAAATAAAAAATAATAATAACAATAATATTAATAATATTTATAATAATAAGAATAATATTAATATTAATGATAATAATAATAATAAAAATAATTAAAGAATAATATCAATAATAATAATAATATTAATAATAATAATATTAATAATAATAATAATAATAATAATAATATTAATAATAATAATAATAATAACAATAATAATAATAATAATGATATTAATAATAATAATCATATTCATAATAATAATAATAATAATAATATTAATAATAATAAGAATAATAATAATAATAATAATAATATTAATAATAATGATAATAATTTAATAATAATAATAATAATAATAATAATAATAATAATAATAATAATAATAATAATAATAATAATAATAATAATAATGACAACAATATAATAATAATAATAAAAATAATAACAATAATAATAATAATAATAATAATAATAATAATAATAATATTATTAATATTAATATTAATATTAATATTAATAAAAATAATGAAAATAATAATAATAATAATAATAATAATAATAATAATAATAATAATAATAATAATAATAATAATAATAATAATAATAATAATAATAATAATAATAGTAATAATAATAATATTAATAATAATATTAATAATAATAATAATAATAATAATAATAATAATAATAATAATAATAATAATAATAATAATAATAATAATAATAATAATAATAATCATAATAATCATAATCATAATAATACTAGCAAAGAAAAATGCTCCGACGGAACAATAAAGGTAAATAAATATACTTGAATTCGTTCATTGCTAAGGATGTAAAAGGAGTTGACTAGGGAAAATTTCCCTATATGCGCATGAGCCATAGGAATGTGCTAAACAGTTAGACTTACCCTAAACAACGCAAAAATCGAAGTAAATTCTGCGGCCTATGCGCGTTTCTGCAGATTTTCCGTAGTAATTTCGATTATGATGGCGAGTATTTTGATTACTTTAGTTTGGAAAATTTAAAAGAAATTTTTGTGGTATTTCAAGGAAACTAATGAGTTGGCCATGTAGGTGTAAAGTTTACACTATTATCTTTTACTCCAGAGCATTATGGAAGGTCAAGATTTCGTTAAATAAATAATACATTGATTATTTAATAGTCATGAATGTGTCTTCAATGCTCTTTTGCGAAATACTTGAATACGCTTTGTGACTACACCCTCATTTTTCACACGCCGCAGAATATACTTCGATTCTTGCGTTGTTTAGCGGAAGTCAAACTGTTTAGCACATTCCTATGGCTTCTGCGCAAATAGGGAAATTTTCCCTAGTCCCCTCCTTTTACATCCTTAGCAATTAAGAAATTTAAGTATATTTACCTTTTTTGTTCCATCGGAGCATTTTTCTTTGCTAGTCCCCGTCTTTTATTTAATAATTCAGGCCATATATCCATAGGTGAGCAGCACCAAAATTTTGGGGGATGCAAGTTGCTGAAGAAATTTCTTTTTTTCGTCTCGAACCCTCTACACTAAAATGATCACAGATCAAGAAATATTGCGTTAAAAGAGAAAAAATTTTACGTTTTGAGATATTGTAGCCCTTTACATTATAAAACCAATTGGACTGCACAGAAACCAAAATTGAGCTAGATAAGCTTTAGGACACGCCAAGAGTGAAAAACCCATATACTTTACAGTTTTGTGCAACAATTATTGAGTGTAAAGAAATTTTGAGGTCAGATTCGTAATCTACAACTCAGGGGCAACATTTAAAAGAAAAATTGGCTTCCGCTTGTTTGATACCCAATGCTCTGGGCGAAAAGTGCTTCTCAGTGTAAATTTTATACTTGTGCTAATAACGCAATATTGGGTGTATAGAAACAACATAAAGTTGGATCTGTAAGGCTAAGGTCAGGGCACATTTTAAGCATAATTAACATGCTCCGCCTACTTAGCGGAGTAGCTGAAGAAATAACGTTTTTTGTCTCGAACCTTTATCGCTAAAACAATCACAAATAGAGAAATTTTGCACTAGTAGAAAAAATGTATGTTTTGAGATGTTGTAACCCTGTACATTATAAAACCAATTGTACTGCACAGAAACCAAAATTGAGTTAGATAAGCTTCAGGATACGCTAACAGTAAAAAACCCGTATACTTTACACTTTTGTGCAACAACCATTGAGTGTAAAGAAATTTTAATGTCACATTCGCTTTTCCGCCCAGAGCATTGGGCATCAAACCATTTGCGGAAGGTCTCTTTTTGAAAAAATATTCCTCTCGAGTTGTAGATTACAAATCTATCTATAAAATTTCTTCACACTCAATGGTTGTTGCACAAAAGTGTAAAGTATACGGTTTTTTACTGTTAGCGTGTCCTCAAGCTTATCTAACTCAATTTTGGTTTATACGCAGTCCAATTAGCCTTATAGTGTAGAGGGTTACAATCACACATTCCCATAGGGTGGGATGAGGGGGTTACTACCCCAACCTCGGGGTTTGTGAATTGAATCACTGTCAGAGCAATCGGACGGACTATGGGCGAAGGTGCAGCGTATTCCAGTTGAATAGATTCAGAACTTAGTACATAAGCAGCATTTCCAGACGATTGCAAGAAGTCATCAACAATTGTGGGGACTAACCCGATACTTAGGCGATTTGAATTTTATGTCTTCGTTTAGTGTTAAGCTGTCGTACTGCAATAATATAATGAGAATTAACGAAATTACGGGCACACACTTCTTTAAAAATGGCAAAAATGAGCATTTTAGGGGGTGTTGCGGTTTTTTTGGAACGTAGAGGTAACTTTTTCCTGTCCCCTCTATATGTGGGCAGCACCAAAATTCTGGGAATTCGAGATTTTTCAAAGCTTAAAAAATGGTCTTAAAAATGGTGTTACGGCGAAAAAACAACATTTTTTAACGTTTCTCCTCAAGCACTATCCATTGGCATCAAAAAAATTGCGAAAAAAACAAAAAAATTTCAAAAATTGAATTCTGAGGTTATTTTGGTTTCTGGGTGGGAGGGTAGCGTTCGGCCTACTGGGGGGTTGAATATTCCCTATCCCCCAATGCCCACATGTGATCTCTCCTTTTATGCCCTTAATGAAGCATTCCAAGTGCATATATATATATGTCATTTTTGTTCCACCGGAGCATTTTTCTCTGTATATATATGATTTCAGTAATCTCTCCATTCACTGTCGATAAAAATTCTCTAATTTCCTGCAATAAATTATTTGTAACAGTCTATAGATAATGCATTCATTCGTACATTGTGTGTGTGCATACGAAAACGCGTTTGAGGCAAAGTAAAGGCCAAATATATATGAAGATCAAAAATTTTGCGCAGAAGCGCACGGAAAATTGCACTGAAATTGTGAACTAAGATGCTTCATTAGCTTTAATTCCGTGTTTTTGAGATTATTCTGGATAAAAAAGTTCCCTAGCTAACCCTCAGGCCGGCCGGCCGGCCCGGTCCAGTGTGCATTTACAATCAGGCACGCAGTTGGGCTTCTGAATTTAGAGGGAATTAAGTTTCGAAGTCAGATACCTTAAAATGGACTTGAAGATAGATAAAAAAAGTGTTTCTGAGGGTTTCTCATCGAGCTCTACAGATGGAGGAGAAAAAATTAGAATTCTCCTAAACAAATGTGAATCGATTTCAATCATGTTCAAAAAAATTAATCATGTAAAATAGCTCTATAAATAATTTTATAAACATTATGTCTCCGCTTCATCCTGTATTTAAGGAAAATAACTGATTCTGCGCAGAGCCGAAAATTTTTTGATATATTCACGATGTCTTACGTACTCAAAGTTGGGCTGTTCCGAAGACTAAAGTTATGCACAAACATAAGGAGTGTTTTAACCGCGCATTTAGGACCAATCAGACTATAATAATGGGGCGCAAACTTTTGCAAGTTTTTGCTAAAAAAACCAAAGGCAGTAAGTCAGGGAAGAAATTATTCCTAGATTCATTTGTGGGGCACATGCCCCCTATCCTGTAAATATGGGCCTGAAGATCAGTAAGCGTCCCGTCAGCTAAAACTACAGTTTTTAACCTTTACTGATACACTTTAGCATATTTAAGAAGTACTTGATAGTAAAACAAGAAATCGTCAATATGGCGGCGGAAATATTTTTTATTTTTATCGTTTCCAAGCCTAATTGGTGGTCATTTTGATAATTGACTCTTTAGATATGAATTTACGCCAGGCGCTTTAAAACTGTTATTGCTGTAATAAAACGATGTAAAAAAGGTACCTAAAGACAAATAAAACACTCGCTTTAATTAAAGTCTAAGGGAAAATTAAAGCACTAAATTTGTATACTTAAGGCACCTACAAAAACATTTTGATTTTTTCAAGAAATGGATTTTGAGACAAGAAAAAATTGAAGAAAATTAGATATAACGAGTTCAGTACAATTTTTTTAAAAATTTAGACAGTTCTTAGGTAAAGGTGGCATTGGCATTTATGCGCCATTGTTTATTGAAATTTCTGGCACTTCTACAGAATAGTAACGTCGAGCGTTTTCAGACGATGGATCCGCACCAGGTTCGTATACAGGGGAGACAGGGGGCACATGCATAGAAAGAAAATCCAGACAGAACTTAAAGTTGATCTAAGCTCTTTAAATGCCAAACAGGGATGTTGGTAATCTAAAACGGAACCAAGTCAGAATGCGAGCGATAATAGGTCCTGGGTACCCTCGCCAGTCGCCACTGTACTAAATAATCAGTTTTTTGCCTTTCTTACGCGTTTTCAAAATCTTTATAGAACGTCTAACCGAACTGTGCAGGAAACAATGTGGAGATATTTTACAGCCAAACATACATCGAAGACTAAAGTTATGCACAAACAATAAATCCGCGTCCGAAAATTTTGGGAGTATCAGCCCAATAGTTCACTGAAATCCATTCTTGCTTGTAAAAAATACTCGTACTTCCAAAATTTCGGGTCTGGTGGGAACCACATATGGGCATAGGGACGGGGATTTGAGGGTATGCGCCCCCAGAAGGCCGAACAAAGTCAGATACCAAAATTCCTCACTCCCCAGAATTAAATTTTTGAACTTTTTTTTTGTTTCTTCCCAATTTTTTATGCCAATGGATAGTACTCGATGAGATCCGTTGAAAAATGGTGTTTTTTTTCGCCACACCATTTATAAGACCATTTTTGACCTTTGAAAAATCTTGTTTCCCCAGAATTTTGATGATGCCCACATATGATGGGAACTAGTATCCCCTTATTCCCCATAGCTATACATACGTGTCTGTACCATCAAAGTGTACATAAATGCTAAACTAGCGCAGAAACCACCTACATAGTGAAGTCAATTTCACACAAGTTTAAGCATAACGTTTTAATATCATGGGCAATAATCTGATATTTGCCCTGATCTGATATGTGGCTCAATCTGTCGGCTTACTCGAGTTGAAAAGTCTTAGAATACATGCTCCAAAATTTAAGGTATCGATAACTCCTTGTCGATTTCAAGCGTTTTTGAAGGAAATTTCTGATTTCCATTTATTTTTATCATTACTTTGTCTTATAGCCTCCAGAAAATTTTCCATGTCTCTCTTATGGCTGCTTTGTGTTGCATGCACTTACTTCAATTTCCACTTAATTTGCACAGCTAGGACAGTTTTCCAGTATGCTACCGAAAATTAGTGCAGCACACTTTGCAAATTTTACTACCCGAGTACCATAGGTGGGCAGCACCGAAATTCTGGGGGGGGTGAAAAAATTTCTGGGGGGGTGAAAAAATTTTTAAAGGTCAAAAAATGGTCTTAAAAGTGGTCGTATGGCAAAAAAACACCATTTTTCGACGTTTCTCATCAATCTCTATCCAATGGCATCAAAAATTGCTAAAAAAGCAAAAATTTTTTTTTCTGGGGGGGTATTTTGATTTCTGGGGAGGGGTATTTCAACTTCTGGGGGGTGCATACCCCCAAACCCCCCACGCCCATGTGTGCCGGGTACCAGGGTAATTCGGGTACTCGGGTATACCCGGGCAAGACCTTAGATGGAAGAGAATGCAGCGAACATCGTTTATTTACGGTTTACAATGAGATCTAGGGCAAAGTGATATCTAAGCAGTAAACTTATTTATAAATTAATCAGCATTAAATAGAATCGAGGCTTTAATCTGAAGAATCCGCATGCATTTAATGAAATTTAAGTAATTTTCATAATTCAAAGCGAAAAATTGTGAATCAATCTGGAGATACGGCATACTATATGCAGCAAATTGCCTTTTTGTCATTTTTTTGCATTAATCTAATTAAGAGCCTGAAACAAATGAAGTTGCTAGGTACTTCAATTTCCGTGATAATCCATATCAATCAGAAAACGATTTAGTCATCAATGAAGATATATTTGTTTAATCATCTTACATGATATGCATATTGGGTAAAAGAAATTTACATTTATATAATCATCTGAGTCACTGTCAATGGCGGCTGAGAATGTAACATCTTCTTGCAGCATACATGTATGTGTATGCCTTTGAAAAATAATTATAATATGTAACATATATTATATACATAATAGATGGCTCAACATTGCTGATAAATAATTAATTCAACAAACAGACTTTGCCCAGACAGGAGCTTTGAATTTTTGAAAACCCCGTAAAAATAAATCTTTGTGACTATATGATATGGTATATGATCTAGGTTTTGTATCTTCATAGCGTCATCAAAACATTTGAAGCGGGAAAGCACATTGACGAAAAGCAATTTTGAAATCAACAGGAAACGAAAATTTATTCAAAAACAAATTTATCTGGAGCTGACTGCATTTGGAACATTTAATAGGCTTTGAACAAGGTCCAACTAAAACAGTTGCGCGCACGATGTGAATAAAAGTTCCAATTTAAATTTATATAATGGTTACAAAAGTATAGTCTGTTTCGCATAAGTTCGTGCATAAATTCTAAGAATTTTCAAGGACTGTAAAATGAGGGTTACGATACATATATATCAGATCAATGTTATAACCGCAATCTGTCAGCTTATTGTCGGAGATAGTTTTAAAATTTATGACCGAAGTTGTGTGAAACAGACTGTAGTTGCATTAGAAAAATAGCGTCGCTAGCAGATAATTTCTTGTTTAAATTTGTTTACAATAGAGAATAAGAAGAATTCAGCACAAATGAAATAAAGTAACTAAAGAGCTGAATAATGGGATTTGCTTAGACGGTTGATTATATCGAATCACATTTACATTGTGATTCAATCACACTTTAGAAGCAATGCAATTCTTAGCACACATTGCATGACTGCAGTGCTAATTTTCCATTTCATTTTAGGGATTCGGGTACCCGGGTTCGGGTACCCGCGTGCAGCTCTACCGAAAATCAATTTTCGCTTATAAGGTTTCGAGCGTCCTTCATGCGCAAGGGGATCAGTACCTACCCATATCAAACGCGCTGGATGAGTTAACCGGGCAAGTAATGCTTGGTGATTTTGAACTGATGGACTATTTTCTGCATAATTTTTGAAGACAAGCAGTAATATTGTCGAAATCTTTCATTTATGTGCTGTACGAACTAAAAAATCAGAAATTCTAGCCAGATTAAATGATTTCTGTATTTTTTAGTATCAAAACTGATATAATGCAGTCAAAATGGACTAAAAATGCTTTTAATAAAGCGGTATTTGCATCCCAAAGCCTTTATTCAGCCCATTTTGACCATCCTCGTAATTTGACTAGGCCAAGAAAGCGTGAAAAGCTATTTCACTGTTTTAAGTTTCTGGGATTTTATTCCCGCCCTACCGACCCGACTATTGCATTTATGCGTGTAACGGTCTATGATACATCCAAATACACTGTGTCGCAGTTTAAATTCATCACACTTCACACAAAAGTCTTAGTCTGCCATTCCAATCTTTCCTGATAGTCGCTCGTTTGTCGATTGTTACGATGGTGAGTTGGGCTCTTTACTATGACATTTTAGGAGTTTTTGAAGAATATGATGTGAGCCGATTTTGCGCCATTCCGGCAGAACTGCCATACAATTGCGCAAAAACGATACTTTGTGTCACTGAAAGACGCGGAAAAAAATAATAAACCAGATCCATACAAAACTCACAGAGTTACGATACTTCAAACATCATACTTCGACATTCACCATTTTGAGCCACTTTGAGGAATTTTAGCAGTTTATCAAAGGTTTCCAATTTTTACTAATTAATAATTTCCTGCCATTTTCAAGGTCGCATATTACCAAAAATGGAGTAACTTAAGAATATGGTACTCTCAGAATACTAAGAAATAAACTTCAGAAAAGCGAATTTTTTTTGCTCAGTACTTAGAACATGTTGAAAGAAAGCGCGGAAAAAAATTTCATCCGTCTATGATCAATATCACAAAAGCTACGGGTTTCGTTAATTAGCCTCTTCTCGACCTAATTATTTGAAGATTCAAACAGCTGAATGCAGAATCACACGCAGATACCCAATTTACGTCGACCTAAGCATCTATACATAGACCTAAGCATCAATACATCGACCTAAGCATCTATACATCGACCTGAGCGGGAGCGACCTCGACCTAAGCAGCTTAAAACACCTTTTCAGATATACTAAGCCTAAGCCTAAGTATAATAGAAGCAAAAACTCAGATTTTTGTGTATCTTGTCAAGTAAAACCGAAAAAAACATGCAAAAAAATATGAAAATTTTTTAAATTTTTTAAAAATTTCAAACAGCTTTTCGCGCCTTTTATATTCTTCTCCTTCATTGCTATGCTTCCTCCCATAAGTTCAGCCCATATTATTTATTTCTGACAAATGTGTAAGTCCTTGGATCGAGCCGTTTAATCGTCCCACGCAACACTAGTTCTGCTTCTCAAACTGTGAAAACGGGATAAATATCTCACTTCTGTACACTTGAGGGAGTAAATGCAGAATAATAGTTCCATCAGAAATACGTAAAAATTGGCTTAGAAGTCCGAATTTTTTGCAAAACGTGCTGAAATTCTTCAAATAAGGCGTGGAAAACAAGCTTGATTGAAATATGACAAATGCTCAACGAAATAGTACGGTTTTACCGCTGAATTCGTGTTTTATGTGATTAAGCACTAGAATATCAAATTCATGGTTATATGGTTTACGCTATTTCCGATTTGCTGATGACGAATATACTAATCTTTTTGCTTGAAAATCTTTTTTACGCGTGATATATGCAAATTTATTCAAAATTTTGTTCAAACATCTATAATTCGACCTAAATAGCCATATGCCGAGCTAAGCATACTGAAATTCTTCTATTAATAAGTCTAAGACTAAGAAAATTACGATTAAATTTTAAAACTGCCTATACTTATGGGGGGAAAGTAAAATCCGGAAACGGAATTGGAGACGGAAAAAAATGGGTAAAAGCCGGAAACGAAAACAATGGGTAAAAGCAGGAAACGGAAACGGAAACAATGGGTAAAAGCCGGAAACGGAAACGATTCAAAGTGGCGGAATGGGGTTGCCCAGGTAGGGCCCATCAGGGTCTACTTCTCAACCTCGTTTCCGCCAAAATTTCCACAACTGGAGGGGGTTTTAGGGGCTCGGAAACGGGATGCCACATTATTCATATGTGAAGCTGACCCCGGTTCCGTGGGGGTTTCTCCAACCTAAGGGTGATCCAAAGTGGCGGGACCGGGGTTTCCCAAGTAAGGCCCCTCAGGGTCTACACCCCAACCCCTTTTCCGCCAAAATTTTCACTACTGAAGGGGGTTTAGGGGCTCGGAAACTGGGTACCCCATTATTCATATGTGAATCTGACCCCGTTTCCGTCGGGGGTTTCTCCGTCCTGTGGGTGGTCCAAAGTGGCGGAAATGGGGTTCCCAAGTAGGGCCCATCAGGGTCTACATCTCCATCCCCATTTTCGCCAAAAATTCCTACAACTGAAGGAGGCTTTAGGGGCTCGGAAACGGGGTACCCCTTAATTCATATGTGAATCTGACCCCGGTTCCGTCAGGGGTGTCTCCGCCCTAGGGGCAGTCCAAAATGGTTGAACCATGGTTCTCCAAGTAGGGCCGATCAGAGTCTACACCTCAACCCCGTTTCCGCTAAAATTTCTACAACTGAAGTGGGGTTTTAGGGGCTCGGAAACGGGGTGCCACATTATTCAAATGTGAAGCTGACCCCGGTTCCGTCGGGGGTATTTCCGCCCTGGGGGCAGTCCAAAGTGGCGGAACCGGGGTTCCCCTGAGTAGGGCTTATCAGGGTCAACACCCTCATCCCCATTTCCGCCAAAATTTCTCCAAGTGAAGGGGTTTAGGGCTCGGAACGGGGTGCCACATTATTCAAATGTGAAGCTGACCCCGGATTCCGTCGGGGGTATTTCCGCCCTGGGGGCAGTCCAAGTGGCGGAACCGGGGTTCCCGTAGGCTTATCAGGGTCAACACTCATCCCCGTTTCCGCCAAAATTTCTCCAAGTGAAGGGGGTTTAGGGTCTCGGAAACGGGGTACCACATTATTCATATGTGAGGCTGACTCCGGTTCCGTCGGGGGTTTCTCTGCCTTGGGGGCAGTCCAAAGTGGCGGCACTGGGGATGAGGGTGTTGACCCTGATGAGCCCTACTTGGGGAACCCCGGTTCCGCCACTTTGGACTGCCGCTAGGGCGGAGAAACCCTCGACGGAACCGGGGTCAGCTTCACATATGAATAATGTGGTACCCCGTTTCCGAGCCCCTAACCCCCCCCCTTCAGTTGGAGAAATTTTGGCGGAAACTGGGTTGGGGGTGTTGAACCTGATGAGCCCTACTTGGGGAACCCGGTTCCGTCACTTTGGACCACCCCCAGGGCGGAGAAACCCCCGACAGAATCGGGGTCAGCTTCACATATGAATAATGTAGTACCCCTGTTTCCGAGCCCCTAAACCCCCTTCAGTTGTGAAAATTTTGGCGGTAACGAGGTTGGGAAGTAGACCCTGATGGGCCCTACTTGGGGAACCACGGTTCCGCCAATTTGGATCGTTTCCGTTTCCAGTTCTGGCTTTTACCAATTGTTTCCGTTTCCGGCTTTTACCCATTGTTTCCGTTTCCGTTTCCGGCTTTTACCCATTGTTTCCATTTCCGGCTGTTACCCATTGTGTCCGTTTCCGGATTTTACCCAAACCCTATACTTATGCAGTTGGATTGTTAACTTTAGAGCCCTATAGCTCCTACAATATAGGACGAATTTTCATGGGACTATTTTTCCGCGCAAACCATTTCTGCAAGTTTTGTACAATATGCGAAGTACCCAAACTGATTTTTAACAATCTCTGATGGAACCAATGTTCTGCACTTTAGCCCAGTTGTGAAATCAATTTTTTTGCGGCAATAACTTAATTTGATTGAAAAAAATAGTTGTAAGAACGTTAAGCTATAACAGTTGAGTTCTATCGTTTAATTCTCATTCTGGCACGCATAAATACATAAAATATTTTTTTGATTTATCTTCGAATTTACTCAGTTTAATATAAACAGTTTAAAAAAACGGTTATAATGCTATGATATTTTTCCGTTCTTCTGCTTAATTTGCAATAACTTTTCATTGATTTTTTCAAATATTGCTTGATTGACGTCAAATCCGAGTTTTTTATTCATCATTATGGAAGCTGTATTGATCTTTTTTAAATGAAGGTTTGGATTTTCTATTTGACAATGGTGATGGTATTGAATAGCTCTTTGACAGCGCTTCGTGGCCCAGAATGCCAAAAGGTAAAACACGTCCACGTCGCATTCTATGTTGATCTGCAGTACCGACAAGATCGATACTTAACAACCAATATTTTTGATAACCTATGGGATTTTTTAAGAGAAGCTTCCCAAAATCAATTCGAACTTGGTCTCACTCAAAAAACTTCGCTTGTTACTGTGCTCAGCGTTAGCTATGGTATCTCGTGGTGCTTTTATAGTTATTGCGCATATCAAGCAATAGATAATGTTTACTACCGGCTCCAGCTTGGAAACGACTATATGGAATCTTCATTCCCAGAACACATTTCATGGATTCAATCGGCATGGTGGAATGATTCGACTACAGTTTACATTCCTGGATATGCGTATGTTGCAGAAAAAGTGAACATAAGTAAGCTTCATTGACTTTTGAAGACCATTATGTGTTTTGAATCGTGAAGTGCGTTAGTTAGAGTCGTGTCTGGGCAGCAGTGGGGATCTGATATTTTAGCGCGAGCGAGAGTTGTAGGTACTCCCATTCCTTAGCACTAAAAACTACGTCCGGAAATTCATTATTTGCGTGAGGGTTGCGTTTTAAGCTGTTTTTTATATTGTCTATTTTTAGTTAAAATAATTTTTTGTGGAGAGTTTTTTCAAAAAAATTGCGCAATTTAAGCAATTTCGCCCCAAAAATGATCTTATTAACTTTAACTATAACTTAGTGTCGAGAAATTGGTGAAATTTAAACAGAAAAGACGTTAAGAGGCTCGAATTACTTCGTTATTTCCTGTATTTGTGCAAGAAGCAAAGCAATTGAAGCATTTTACGCGAAGTGCAGAAAATTTCTAGAATTCAGGCAAAAGTAGAAGAAAAGTTAAACAAATGCGGCTTTCAGATCGCAAAAGAAGTGCAGAAATGTAATATATTGGAAAAACAAGTAAAATTACGATGCTGATGACCAAAATCAATGCAAAGTGCATAACCATCCTCTTTTTCTTCAACTGTTTGGAGTTAATGGGGCAGCGGCCGCACCCCCTGCTGATTCGCCACCTGCTGGACAGTAACTCATTCGACTCGTCCATTGGACGGACCAAGCCAAAAGTTGAACGGGCGAACGGGTTGTTTGGACGGGGTACCCTTTCGGCACGTAGCAGGTACGCAAAAATTATTTTTTTAAAATTTTCCCTAAATTTGGTGAAGTACGATATAAAAAATTTTCTTAAATGTGCACCATAAATTTTCAAAATATTTTCGGAACTATATGAAATGCACACTTACATGATCGGCACATAAGAAATGACAAGAATGAATAGATTTTAGCTAAAAGCTCTCAAACAGCTGCATTTTCTAAATTCGTGCAAAACCACCAAAAATGTTAATTTTGCGCACCTAAAGTCAGAAACATTCCGAGAAATGGTTTACGTTAAAAAATGTCTCCTCTTTCAACGATACTTAGGTCATTATTACTCCCGCCGTGGTCGTTCTAGTTGCATAAAATTAAAAAAAAACTTTCAGTGCCAAGCATTTCAAAACATTCATTATCAGCACTTCAGAAATAATCCAAAGAATTCATCTTCGTTAGAAAAAATTAAAAAACTTGCATTTTATCTTATTAGTGCTAAAGGACGAAAAACACGAATTCCGTATTAGAAAGAATCTGAATTATTTTGGGAAATAATGTTTTTCAGTTTAATATTTTTTTACACGCGTTATGCAAAAAATTAAATATCGGCCAAAGTCGTTTGTATGATTTCCAGAATTACCTAACCATATATTCAGCTAGTTCCTTTTCGTTTTATATTATATCGTTTTGATTGCAAAAGGTTCAGAGCTAAGAGGATACACGCAAAAAACGGTCTTGTACCTGTACTGCTTAGGGTCATCAATTTCTAAGTATCTTTTGAATTCCGGTGGTCCGCCTAAAATATAACATCACCTGTCTGGGGGATTATTTCACGAGCGGTTTTTGCATCAGAATGACCTCAAAAATTGATATATTCCCTGAGAAAGCGTAAAAACTGTTCTTAATCCGCAGTTTCTGATCAATTTCTAGCACGTTATGCTTTTATTTTCATTCCTTTTTTCATCACAATCTTGCACCTTTTCCCCTAGAAAAAGTTTTCCATTTTTCTACTTTGGATTTCTAAACCCCAAAATGCACCCCCCTCCCACATGCATGTCTGGTCCAGTCCAGACTATCGAAACTTAAATTTCATGAAGTATGAAGTTGTAAAAGGAATATAAAGTACAGTCAAAGATTTTTCGATCAGAATATACGAATGATGAACACACATGGGCGTAGGGATTGGGATGTGAATCCCCTCCACCAGGCCGATTACCCTCGCCCACAGAATTCCATTTCTTATTTTTTTGTTTTTTTAGCAATTTTTTGATGCCAATGAATAGTGCTCGATAAGAAACATTTGAAAATGTTGCTTTTTTTGTCTAACTGCCATTTTTAAGACCACTTTTTGACCTTTGAAAAAGCTTTCACACCCATTCCCCAGAATTTTGGCGCCGCCCATGTATGGTGATGAACATACTCTTCCCCTAAATGATAAATTGGGGAGGCGAAATGATGGCTGAAAATGGATAAAAATCGGAAATTTTCATCAAAAGTGCAATATGTGATTGTTGTCATTATTGCTACACATCCCATGGACCGGTGAAGTTTTTAGTCCCAACACAAGCTCTATTTCCATTATTTGCTAAAACTCCTTCGGAGTCGGTCTGCTTCCCATTGCGGGGTTGCGAGTTTGCTTAGCCACCAGCACACGCGAAGGTGGGGGGAGTTTTGCATTACTGGGCAATGGACAGAGCTTCGCCCCGTTGCGGCATCCAATTTTTAGGTTGGTTGGTTACTTTTCAAACAAGATTGCCTAATTTTAGGATACTCGGATACTGGTCCATATTTAGGATTACTCGGGGGGGGGGTGGCTAAAATTTTTGAAGTTAGATACCTCGAGAACTATTTGAAGATGGGCTAAAATAAAGGCATTTTTTCCGCATCTTGGCGAGCTTTACACAATGGCGAAGAAAAACTTTTCAAAAAATTTCGAAAAATTTTCACTTTATTTTATTCTCAAACAAAACAAATTTCTATCGTTTAAACCATCTGTACAAGTGATTTCTCACCATTTTTCACCAGCGATTTTGAGCGGGCTTGAAGACAGAAACTATACATGAACAAAAGATTGCGCCGGAATAAATTTATATGTCATTCATGTCATAAATCAAATTTGACCAGTTTTGATCGAATAGAAGACAGAAGCTATAGATAAACGATGAATTCGGCGCAAGGCGCCGGGAAAAACTTCATGTTTTTCATATCATACCTTAAAATTGATCGGTTTTGAGCAGTTTAGAAGATAAAAACTACACCTGAACAATAACCCCTGCGCGAAGCGCCGAAAAAATTGACATACTCTCGATGTCTAATTCAAATTTGAGTGAATTTGTGCGGTTTAGAAGACCAAAACTATATACACTATAAACAATAAATTCAGCGCGAAGCGCCCGGAAAATTTGCGTTTTCTTGCTCAAAATTACCTCAAAAACCTATTTTGGCGATGTTTTAGACGCAATTCAGGAATTTATCATTTTTTCTTTTGTGAGACACTTATGATTTCAAAAAAATTCCATTTTGGAGAGAAGGCGGTCCGCCCTGGACAAGGGCCTGCTTGGATATCGTAGAAAATTAGTATACGCAATAATAATAGCATTTTCAGCAATTCTTTGCAAGAAATTTTCAATGGACAAGAATAATGGCAAATAAATCAAAATTTAATGCTCAATTTCTTAGTCAGACATAAAAATATATGATTAAATTAAGTTCACAGCTGATGTCTCAATATGTGAGTCGTAAGGCCGAAACTGGACCTTTGATGAATTCGTAAATTTTTGTCAATGATTATTAGGGATCGATCGGAGCTCTAGTTCTGGCTCTGGCTTCTCCTGCTGTTTTTAGATTCCTAGCCTCCAGCAAACGAAAAACGAAAAAGTTGCAGGAGCACGATTTTTAACACCACTATATTGCAGGTTGCCCCATGCTGATAAAAATTTCAGCCATTAGCACGACTTCCTTACGGATACAAAGTCCTTTTTGGGCAAAAGTGTAGTAATTTTTACGCTTTTTTAAAGTATTTTTCAGCAAACATCCCAAGAAATTTTCGGCGCTTTACGCTGAGTATTATACTGTTTATTTAGCCCCAACTGCACGATTTAAACACTTCACAGTCAATCTTGTAATCTAAATGGTTATGCATTTTTCTCGTCTATTTGCTTAAAGGTTTCCAGCATAAAATAATTTACTTTCAGACAACTTCGCATTGTTTTTGCTCTTTGAAAACAAAATTAGATTCCTCATGTTTTTTATTATTCAATTCATACAAAGCGCACTAGCGTCTGTTGTCAGATTAAATATGGCAACCGCCTTTTCATTTCTGATGTGGTAATAGATACGAAAGTGTCAGCTTTCTGCGTCCACTAAGGCTGTCTTTTTTAAGAGTAAAGTTGCCTGGTTCCTGAAAAAGGTTGCCCGTTTCATTAAAGTTGCCTCCTTCAAGGTTCCCTGGTTCCTTAAAAATGGTAGCCTGGTTTTAGAATAAAAAGTTGTCCGCTTTCTAAACAAGGTTGCCTGGTTCTTGAGAAAAGGTTGTCTGATTCGAGAAAAAGGTTGTCTGGTCCCTGAAAAAAGTTGCATGGTCTGTTCTCAAAAAAGGTTGCCTGGTTCCTGCAAAAAGGTTGCCTACTTCGTTAAAAAGGTTGCCTGGCTCGTGAATAAGGTTGCCTGGTACCTTAAAAAAGTTACTTGGTACCTGAATAAGGTTGTCTGCTTCTATAAAAAGGTTTTTCGATCCTCAACAAATGTTAGCTGCTCCCTTAAAAAGGTTGGTCGGTTACCAAAAAACGTTGATTGCTCCCATTTAAAGGTTGATCGGTTCGCAAAAAAGGTTGGTTGCTTCCTTAAAGAGGTGTTGGTTCCCAGAAAAAGGTTGCCTGTACCCATTAAGAGGTAGATCCATAAAAAGGTTGGCCGGTTCCCAAAAACGGTTGGTCGGTTGCCAAAAAAGCTTGATTGGTTAGCAAAAAAGGTTGGTCGGTTTCCAAATATGGTTATATACCTGCTCCAATTAGAAAGGTTGGTCGGTTCCCAAAAAAGGTAGGCAACTTCCATAAAAAGCTTAGCCGGTTCCCAAAATACGGTTGATCGGCTCCCAAAAAGGTTGGCAACCTCCATAAAAAGGTTAGCCGGTTCCCAAAAATGGTTGGTCGGTTGCTAGAAATAGTGGGCTTGTCCCTTAAAGAGGTTGGTCGGTTTCCAAAAAAATTGCCTGCTCCCATTAAAAGCTTGGTCGGTTCGCAAAAAAAAGGTGGTCTGCTCCCTCAAAAAAGTTGACTGCTTCTATAAAAAAGTTGGTCGGTCTCCAAAAAAAGTTGCCTGCTTCTTAAAAAGGGTTATCTGGAGTTGTCATGCACTTTAGAAAGGTTATTTGGTGCATAGGTAGCATATGTAGTTTGGTCATTTGCTTCAAAAGTCGTTATATTTAGACTGTCAATCGAAATTTAGCATGTATCTATACCCATGTACAAAACACAGCCCCCATCCCAGAGACCCTTCGCCCTATTGCAGGATTGGTCCGACCCATTGCAGGTTGAGGGCAATATGGGGCATTGCCCAGGTATGGAGTTAGGGGTAAGCACCTCTCTGAAGGCTGAATACCTTCCCTGTCAGAAACCAAAACACCCCCCAGTATTCAATTTTTGAAATTTTGTTTTGTTTTTCCGCAATGTTTTGATGCCAATGGATAGTGCTCGATGAGTAACGTTGAAAATTGGTGTTTTCCACCATACCACCTTATTTAGGACCATTTTTGTACCATTGAAAAATCTTGCGCCCCTCCAAAATTTAGATGTTGCCCATGTATGGCCACCAGGGTCAAGTTACTTGACCCTGAATTTACCCTACGCCCATGTATGCTACATAATATTCAGAAAGCACTTAAAATAGTTGCAGGGCCGACAAGCGAAGTCAAGGTTTCTGACATGTGAGTGCATCATTCAAAAAGTGATTTGCATCAAATTGAGTGTTTCTTTTCCACACAAAAATAACTATGATTATCTCTCTAAAGCTTCACTGCACAGTGCTTATTATATCGAAATTAAAGGCATTTCAGATGTCATTCAATTGAGGACAGATCCACTGGGCGCTTTGTTTTTTGCCCACCCTTTATATGCAATAAAAGCTGACAAACTCTTAAATGGGAATTTACAAATAGTCGAAAAAATGATGTTACTTTAGAATTATGCGAAACTATGTTCCAGCTAGGGTATCTCAAGTTAGCTTTCTATATCTCAAAAATCCGAAATATTATTGTTTGCTTTCAGTTATTACGACAGGATTTAGGAACAGTTTGGCAATAGCTAAAGGTCATAACAAGAACTTGGGCAACATGACGAATTTCATGATTTTGCTGAATGAACAAGGTGAGTTTCTTTCCATATTGTTTTTACGTATCATAGCAACACAAAAACGCAAAGACTACCACCTATATGCAGTAGTATGGAGGGGGTCACAATCGTAAAATTGGGGGTACCGCTATGCTATAATGTGGGGACAGGCCGCTTATCTTTTGTACACGGGGGTACCACTTTTTAACCTGCTTGTTGGGCCGTTTAATGCATAATAGATTGAAACATGATTATAATAGCCTATAAACAAACATAATTAGGTAGTAATATCGCACATTGACTCTGTGATGCAATCGTAATATCTCGCATTGGCTGAGCAGTGTGACGCATATTGCGCATCTTGGCAAAGCATTCTTCTTGCTATTTGATGTCCGTAATATTGCGCATTGGCAGCCCGGTGCATACAATTCTTTCAGGATTTCAGCCCCAATGTTTTGTAGACAGTAATTCAGATCATTTAGTCAAACAGCGTTTAGAACATCTGGAAAAAATTCAAAAGGCGCAAAGTGCCATTCTTTTATCAACATTCCAACATGTTTTTGAGGCTCTTGATGCAAAAATAAGCACTAGTGAAGCATAATTCAAGAAGCAAGAAGCCGATGTTAGATGAGAAAAGGCTTACTCAATAAATTGATTCGAACTAAAACTAAGTTGCATAGATATTGCACTCAACTTATGTGTCTCGTATTCAATTTGGGAAAATATAATGCGAATTTAATTAAATGCAATATATTTCCTGCAATCATTCAACAAGTGCGGAGTGATCCTGAAAACAACACATGTCAAAAAACAATTCTACAAAACGGCCAACTCTTTGCTTGTCAACTAGCATTTTTAAGTTTCTTAATGTTAGTACTAATGTTGCACCTGGTTTTAGTTCAGATGTGTCCATGATAGTGATCGACTGGAGATCCGGCCATTTTTTCCGCTCCAGGGCCCATTGCACCAAACTAGGAGTGTCGGATTAAGGAGTAAAGGTGCAAATTTGGGTTGCATCATCTAGGAGCTAGGAGTCTCCTGAATCAGGAGTGTAGGAGTACGATTTGGAGCAAAGAGGGTGTTTTAGGGGCAACTTAAGGAGTAATTTTCAATTTGGGTTGCACCACGTTTTGGCCTGTTTTTTAATGAGTAAATTAACTCCTGATCTTTGTACAAAATGTAAGGAGTGTCTGTTCTTTCCTAAAGCTGTTGGTTGTATTGAATTGGTATTTTTTGACTGCGATGGACAGCAGTAATAGTGATGATGAAATTATTGAAGAAATACGCCAAAAAAGAGTCTGCAAGCAGCGTATTAATTTTGATGTTGACTATTTCGAAGAAAGTTTTTGACTGTTGCGGCAAACAATGGAATGTGTTTACTTGATAATTGGACGGTTTTTACAGTCAAAAAATTACACACGGCACTTTCTCAAAAGCAACAGATTTTATCAGCTCTAAGATTCTTAGCACTGGAGGATTTAAGGATAATTGTTGGTGATGCTCTGGATTTGCATAAGTCTACTGTTTGTCGGAAAATTCGATCTGTTGTATAGCTTATTAATGAAATTAATGAATTTATTTGACATACAGTCGTAAATTTTCCAAATAGCTTGGCTGAGTTGACTGAAAACGCTCGAAAATTTATGGATATTGCGGGCATCCCGTCTAAATCCTAGAAACTCTCCTAAAATTACTCCTAAAATTACTCCTAGTTAGAGTGAAGAATGTTTACTCCTAGAAAGCATGAAAAAATTACGCCTAGGTTAGGAGTCAGTGGTGCGACCCTATTAAGGAGACTCCTGAGCATACATGATCTTGGGGGGTTTCATCCCTCGCAGAATCATTTTTCACCCCCCCTGCAAAAAAATTTTCAACCCCCAGAATTTGCGATTTTTCAAAAGTTTCCTAAACTTACCTGAAAATTGGTAGAAAAAGTGTCTTTTTAAGGGTTTTTGGCTATCTATTTGCTCAAAATCGCCAAATTCTCGGCGCTTCGCGCCACGTATTCATGTTTTAAGCGATATATTTGTCAATTTATTCCACTTTTTTTGAAATTTTTTTTTCATGATTTCATGCTCTAGAAGGATAGAGTATCGTCAGAAACGCCAAAAAACGATGTTTTTTAACGCGTACCGGCCATTTTTGGGTCCAAAAAAGGCACTTTAGGTTTTCACCCCCTCAGAATTCCCATGCTGTGCATGTATGCTCCAGAGCCAGGAGTAAATTTACTCCTTACTCCCAGTGGCGGATCTAGGATTTTCCTAAGGGGGGGGGGCGGTACCCCTAAGGGGGGGGGGCGGAACCCTGACTTGGGCGGAAAAATTAGCCGTTTTGACCCGAAAATCGCCAAAAATCGCTCAAAAATCTTTAATTTTTCGCATTTTTTTGGGCCAATGGGGGGCGGCCGCCCACCCCCGCCCCCCCCCTAAATCCGCCCCTGCTTACTCCTAACTCCTGCACTCCTAGTTTGGTGCAATGGGCCCCAGTGCTCCGGCCAGAACACATCCAAAAATCGGATAGGCCGTAGAATTTTTTCCGTTTTTTGCATAGTGACCAAACGTACTAATTGCTGACATTATGCACATTAAATTTAGTCATAGCAGAATACAATAGCAGAAAAAGGAAATAGCACCAAACAAAGTGTTTATCACCACTATGAAAGTAAAATATTCATTTTTAGAAGGAAAGAAAATTACTCTATTGATCAATTCATGCAATTGCTGTGAAAATCGCTGCAGGAAATCATATTAACACTGGATTTCAGAGTATCATAATATGCAGCCTGGCCTGCACTGCACATGCTATACTGATTTTCCAGATAATGTTGCTGTCCATTCTGTACTCATATTCGCGGTTCACTGAACATAGTATATTTGTAACATAACTATGTATATATGGTCACACACAATCATGCTTTAACATCAAATATTGCCTATTAACGCTTTATTTAGGGCAGGCTATGGAGACAACAGCATCTCAAATTGCTGCATAAATCATCTAAAGATAGATGGGTACGATCAGTGTTTTTTTTGTACTTGAAAAGATTTTTCCCGATGTACAAAGACTTTTTGGGAACATCTTTTTACATGTACAAAGATTTTTGTGAAGTCAAAAATTGCAAGAAAGGTCTAAAATTTGCAAAAATTTTCGGCGCTTCGCGTCGAAATGAGTAATTGTGTGTTCTATATATCTTTATAATATCAGAAATTGCATGTCAATAGGGAAAATGTAAATTTTTTCTGCCGCCATTTTAAGACGATTCTTGGTGATTTTTGCCCTTAGAGACCCAGAAATTTGCTAAAATACACTACCAAAAGTCGAACATCTTTTTTACCACACTAAAATCGCTATTGTACCATATTATAGTACCCAAAAATTTGTGTGTACAAAATATATTAAGATTTTTGGGAAAACAAAAACTAGAAAGGTGTAAAATTCCCAAAAATTTTCTGCGTTTCGCGCCAAAATGAGTAATTGTTTGTCCTATATATCTTTAAAATGGCAGAATTTGCATTTAGAATGGAAAAATGTCAAATTTTTTTGCGCTTTGCGACGTTTTGAGACAATTTTTAGTAATTTTTGGCGTCAGAAACCCAGAAATTAGCTAAAATACACTACCAAACATCGAAAACCCTGTTTTATCACACTAAAATTGCTGCTGTCCTATATTATAGTACACAAAAATTTGTATGTACAAAACGTACAAAGACTTTTGGGGACCATCTTTGTACATGTGCAAACGGACCTTGTACAAAAAAAACACTGGGTACGATCAATGAATGTTTTTAACATTTTATTCCACAAGCACACTCATATAATCAAGCCATTTTTGATTTTTTGTCCGCGTTTCTTTTTGTGATCCTACTATTCCTCAAATAAGCTCATATAATCGTGCCATTTTTGATGTTTTGTCCGCGCTTCATTTTGAAATATATACGCCAGAGATATGGCTAATGGGCAACATAATCGCTTGAATCCGCAAAATGTGCATAAGTTTCTGTTTTTAAAATACAATTTTAAAGCAACTGGATACCACACGTTAGATCTTCCGAGTCCAAAAACGAATCAGCAAATTGCTGACGCAGCTCAGATAGTTATGACATTGATGATTATATAGATACTGCGACGAGTGAAGATGTTATGGACACTTAGCTGCAAAATAATGGCAAGGTTGCTGAGTAATTTTGAATAAACTTTTGTTGAATGTAGTCTATTTTACATAACTAACTAGCTGGCATGCCATTGAGATCCATGTGCACTATGGTCTAGGTCTTGGTCACAAACATGTCCTATCTACCCACACGTGTAAAATAATATTTCTCTGGCTCCGGCCTCCGGCTCCAGTCGGAGCAACATAGTCTGATCCGGCTCTGGCTGTTTAGTCCGCTCCGGTCAATCACTTGTCCATGAGAGCTTACAAGGCGACATTAGTAAGAGCCAAATTCCCTTACCAATACTTGGATTCATTTGAAAAATTGTCTGAGACACAATTACCACCTCTTGAAGTGTTCTACAGCTCACTTAAAGATGAATGCATCAGTACAGCCGATTATCCACAATATCAGCAGTACTGGCAACAATATAATATGACTACATTGAAGGACTATCTAATTTTTACAATGAGCAGGATGTTGTACCGTTCTTAGAAGCCTGTAGTGACATGCTGCAGCTGTATTGGGACAGATTTAAAATTGATACTTTTAGAGAAGCAACGTCCTTACCCGGAACCACAGAATAGTACTTTTTTCAAAGCATTACTGACACTAAATTTTCATTTTTTTAAGGAAAATTAGAAAAACGTCTACAAATGCTGAAATCGAGTATATGCGGCGATCTTTTTTGTTGGTTATGACTCGATTAGCAATTATTGACCAAATATTTATCAGGAACAACCCATCAAAACCAATGAAATCAGTAGTAAGCCCTAATTTTAATGCATTGTACTTGTGGGTACAATCTTAAGACATGCCTACTAGTTATTAAGACCACTGGATAATTGAGAAAAATAATAAATTTCACAAAATTACCTCTTCTAAGTTTTTTTAATAAAATACTTAAAATTTGAGACTTAAAATAGGTCATCAAATTCAGCATTTAGGTTACAATAAGTAAAAAACAATAGGACCTGCCTGCTTACCTGTTGACGGATTCTCTGCAGATACACATACAGTATATGAATTTAAGGGTTGCTATTATCACTGCCATAACTGCTTGGCAGGATAAAGAAACAAGAAAAAGGATCCTGCAGATGCTCATGCATGGATTCAGACAAAAGAAGCCTACATAAAATCACTGGGCTATAATTCAATTAGCATGTGGGAAGGCAAATGGCACTCTATTAGGAGGGAATATTTGAAAAGTGTTTGCAAATTTTACTTTGCCATGATTGCTGATACTTTCAAACTGTTGGGCAACACTGGATATGGCAAACATTAACAAATAAAGAGCAGCACGTACATGTGTTTTAAGCTGATTACAAAAAGCAGCTGGATTTAGTCTAGGCCCATATGTTAAGAGAGTGTAATTCATAACAACAATCTGTTATGAAGTGCATATGTTCAAGAAAGAAATCGTTTTAGATTTAACAACAATTATAGGCCTTTCAGTATATAATTGGGCAAAAATCCGAATGATGGGTTTCTTTTATGACATGCAGTTGAAATATTTTGACATTTCAGATCATTAGTGTATGCAGACAGACACTGATAGCATATACTTGACACTATCTAAAGAAAATTTGTTGGATTTAGTGAAGCCTGAACTCAGGGAATAGTTTGCAAAAATATATAAACAGTGCTTTGAGACTTCAAAATTGACAAAAAGGACTCCTGGTCTGCTGAAAGAGGATTTCAAAGGAAATCCATGTGCTGTCCAGCTGCAAAAACGTACATTGCTGTTGATGACTTGACAGGAAATATTGAAGTCAGTAGTAAAGGATTAATGAAAAAAATTAATCGGCTAACCTTCGATCGGCACTTTGGTATGTTGGATACTCAAACAGTACATGTAGGAAAAAATATTGGATTCAGGATGCAACCTGATAATCAGATGTGGACATATATTCAAGAAAACCAGGGACTGCTGTATCTATACATTAATAAAAAGTCCTGTCTGACAGCATATCTACAGTCCCACTTGACATTTGAACACACATCTAAAAAGTAAATTTCAAGGATTTTTTGCTCTTTCATGGAAATAGGGCACCTAATATCCCTCTGAACCAGGCACATGGTTAGGATTCCTAGAGCCATGGTTAAATAGACATAAACTGAAAATGACCTACCATTGTGCCAACCTCCTCATGGTGTAGGTCGGTCAATTGGTGCGAATAAAAACATGGACAAAAGCCTCACAAAAGTCAGTAAACATACATTCACTGATAAATTATTTCGAATTAAAGAGGTATCAAACTATAATATCTCATGGGTGAGCAAATAACAGGGTCGTTCTATGGAAAAGAATTACAAATAGCTAAACCTAATGCTGAGCAACATAAGCAAATAGTCAAAATTATAAATAAGGGAAAAGCAGAGTATAAAGTGCATTTTAAAGATTGGCCAATGAAATTTGATACAATTTAGTCAAAAGCAGATTTAAAATTCTATGAACAGCCAAAATGATTATGCACCACTCTTTTGCATGCATTGTCTCTGGTCCCACAAAATCTGGTAAAACAACATTTGTGAAACAGCTTATTGAAAATAGGGACAAAATCATTAATACAAAAAATGAGCCAAATTTACTGGTCCTATAGTGAAGAACAGCCTCTATCCTATAAAATAAAGAACGTTACATTAATTGAAGGGTTACCCGACTTTAAGAATATAGTCAAAGAAAAGATCATGCACCATAACTATTGATTCTTGACAATCTAATGCATGAAAGTAAAGGAAATGCTCAAGTTATGCAATTGTTCACTAGAGGTTGTCATCATTGGAACATAAGTGTGATACAGATTGTGCAGCACTTATATTATGATGACCTTTGTACCTCGCACATTTATTCAGATTATGTAGTTCTTTTCGAAAATCCAGCAGATCAGCTGCAATCACATATTTTATTACGCCAATTATATCCTAGCAATCCAAAATATTTTCTCGAAGCCTTTTCAGACGCTACATCTAAACCATATGGATACCTATTCATTGACTTGACACAAAATGCCAAGGATTTACACAGGTTGAAAACTGATATTTTGGGCAAGCGCCCTACAGTGTATGTGCCAAAATCTATAAATATGCAGTGCAATCTACCTGAAAGCTGTAAAAATGGCTCCTCATAGACTTAAGCAAAACATTAGTTGCTTACGTTCACTGAGTGTTTCAAGAAAATCCCAATGTGATGCGCTTATAAATAAGGCAAGTAAAGGTCAACTTTTATGCATTTGCAATTGCGCAAACAATTTTCTCAATGGCAATATTCCTTTCACTGATAAAGATATACAAAAATTAAGACAATACCGAATAAAATACGATATTTAGCTAATAATAGGCTACTAAATACAAGACATAAAAACGCTTAATTATTCAGAATATTGCTTTTTAACTCTTTACTTTATTGACACCTATTCATTCAGTTGTAGGCACACATGGGCGTAAGGGCGGGTTAGGGGTATGCATCTCTAGAAGCTGGAATACCCCTTCAGAAATCAAAATACCCCCCCCCAATTTATTTTTTGGAATGTTTTTTGCTTTTTAGCTATTCTTCATGCTATTGAATAGTGCTCAATGAGAAACGTCGAAAAATGATGTTTTTCCACCATATGAACACTTTTAAGACCATTTTTTGACCTTTGAAAGTTTTTTCACCCCCAACTCCCAGAATTTTCGGAATTTTGGTGCTGCCCACCTATGGTTGTAGGTAGTTTACTAGCAGAAGCAATTATAGGCAAAAAATGATGAAGCATGCAGAGAAAATGATTATGGTGCCAGCAGATGTTGCTGAACAAAGTAAAGATTGCAGGAGCAGCACAAAAAACCATATGAACTTACTATTCTAGGTCCACAAAAATCAATTGGAAACGAAGAAATTATAGCTGGTACACTAAAAACCTTACAGCCGAACGCGAAACTGCTATTACAGCATAATAATGACAATCCTGGTATAGAAATTAAACCATCGGGTGAGATTGTCATTGATGGGCAAAAAATACAGGGTTCTAATATTGTTGATTTAGTACATGACTTCACAGGTGATTGTAAAACTGCACCTGCTGAAATTTATGCAAAAGAGCTGGCTAGAGTCCTTAGATGTTCGAATGCTCCACTTAAGAATATAGCTAATAAGAAACATAAGAGCATAGTGGCCTCTCATGGCGACTTTTCCTGGATGAACAAAATCAGTAAATAGAAAAAATGTTGTAGAAATAGAGAATAAAACTAAAAATGCACATTCAATTCAATCCTGAAAACAGTGGCCTTGGGCTACAATATTACGCAGAACAGGTAGCACAAACAGGGTATGGTTCCAAAGGGTATAGAACACACCTGGGCGTGGAGGGAAGGGGTTTAGGTGGTATGCACCCCCCAAGAAACGAAAATACCCTCCCTCCCAGAAATCAAAATACCCCCTCCCCCAAATTCAATATTTAAAATTCTTTTTCGTTTTTTGCAATTTTTTGATGCCAATGGATAGTGCTCAATGAGGAACGTCAAAAAATTGAATTTTTTTGCCATACCATCATTTCTAAGGCAATTTTTTTACCTCCAAAAATCTTACACCCCCAATTTTCTTGCTGCCAACGTAAGGTATAGAGGCATACCATACCAGTGAGGTGACGGATTAGGGAGTTTCTTCAAATCATTATGTAGAATGGCTGTGCCTGTGTTATGATCAATCGGTAAAAGTGCGGGCAAGCATGCATTAGCAGCAGGAGCTAATATTGCATCTGATGTTGCACAATGGGAACCATTATTTCAGTCTGCCAAAGAACGTTCCAAGCATGAGGCGGCACAATTTTTAGATGAGGCATCAATGGCTATGTCTGAGGAAGGTTTACACAAGTGTCAAAAGTCTTTAAATAGGAATAATGATGACACATTTACTAAACTAATTCGAAAAATGGCTCTAATAGACATAAAATCTATTCCAAGTACAAATTCTGAAGTGGATCTTTTCACGTTTCCTCCTACCCAAGTTGCCTTGAAAAGAGAATTTAGAGATGAAGTGCACCCTAAACGAATGAAGCTCCATATAAATTTAGAGTCCTACACGATCCTCACTATATGCAAATGAACAGGAGTTATATAAAAATGGCACTAAAAATTAAAAAGCGAAAGCTTGCAGCAGGAGCTGCAGTACCAAATTATGCACCTATCGATCTAATAGGCAAAACATTCTTCAAGCAATTCAAATGCTTTTTAAGCAGCCAATTAGTGTTTGACAGCTCTGATTTATATGATTACAGATCATACTTTAAAACAGAATCAAATTTTGAATGTGATGCGAAATTGTCTTATCTTCAGTCTGCATTATATTTTCATGAAGGTGGGGCTAATGTGGACACTGTAGATAATAAAGGGTTCAAAGAACATGCAGCATTGTTCAAAGATTCAAATATTGTGGAAGTATCTGCACCTTTACATATTGACATGTTCTCTCACACACAAGACAGATATTTGCTCAATTTCACAGATTTTCACCTAGAATTACACAGAAACAATAATTTTGTCCTGCGGTGCTTTGAAGATATTCCACTAGTACTCACTGTTTTAGTAATGGATTTTTTGTTCAGAAAGTATAAGTTTTGGAAAGTGTTAGTATAGTTCTGGAACAAACAATGTTAGCAAATACTGCAAAATATCCTCTAAGATGGGTTGTTATGACAAACATGCATATGTCCAACCCTTCAAGAGAAACGCCCAATTTTACATTGTTTACAGGCCAGCTGCCAAGATGGCTGGTTTTTGCTTGTGTTGAAGGAAGCACATTTTGAGGCAGTTTATCAAAATCGCCATTTAATTTAACCCATTTAGCATTTATGATCTAAGAGTAACATGTGGAGGACAAACTCATTCACTAAATGTGTCATTCAAGCATAATGAGTTTATTCAGGCATTCAATCAGATGTGTGATGCACTTGATATTGGTCGTGATAATAAAGGCAATTTCATTAACCCCGGTGAGTTTAAGACAAGTCATTCTATCTTTGTGTTTGACGCCCAATGCTGACAATAGTGGGCATTGGGATCTAGTGAGTGAAGGAACAACAAGTATAAATGTCACATTTGTGGATGATTTACCAGACTCTGGAGTAGAAATTATCATATATGCTGAATTTGATAATTTGATTACAATTGATAAAAATCGCAATTCATTCCATGATTATAACGCTGGAAAATGAACACCATCAAAATACTGAACATTCTAGGCGCTGATCCTGGTGTAAACAGAATTCTATTATGCGTCTTCCCTATTGATTGCCCTCCGTCCATACAACACTACCCTGCTGCACTAATAGTCAATTTGGATTCCTGTAATGAGCCGTGTTCACACTGGGTTGCCATGTTTTTCTGTTGTACGGCACACTATGATTACTTTGATAGCTATGGCCAGCAACCATTTGAGCTCAGAGAATATATTGAGAAAAATGCTTTATCATACATGTATAATAAAATGAGGGCAGTGATTGTACGGGGTCAGATTTTCAGCCCCAATCAGGGTCGGGGTCGGGGATGAAAAACCCCGGTTTTCGGGGTTGGGGTCGGGGTCGGGGTTGGGGTTGAAGATTAACAATTAACATTGCATGATTACATACCAATTTGAAAAGGACAAAAACGATACCTTCACTTGTTTGTAGAACATACTAATAAAGCTGGTTATTTTCAACATTTTATTTCCATTCCGAGTTCAAGCATGGTTTTAGCAATTTAGCATTACTTTCAATTTTAATCACTAATTGCTATCGCTTTTTTGTATTATTCCACAGTTTTTTCATAACGGTTTTCCATGGCGCACTGATTGTAGAGGAGACAATGGCGCGAAGCGCCGAAAATTTTCCAAATTTTTACCGTTTTCATGTAGAATTTTACGCCTTTTTATTGACTAACAGTTCGGAAATCATAAGTGGCGCAAAGCATGAAGAAATTCAGTCATATTGTACCGCCCTAAGACAATAATCGGCGGTGCTAATCGCAGGAAAATTTCGACGTTTTTACTCTTTAAACTCAATTTATACCGCTTAAATCATGCAGAACAGATAAACTAATTGCGGCACGAAGCGCCAAAAATTTTTAAAAATTCCTAATCCTTTTACCTTTTCTGTCCTCCTAAAAATCTCTTTCAAGATGTAGAACGAGATTGTACGTTTGAAGGTCTGGGGTGCGCGCTCAAGCGCCACCAGCGAGGTCCAGAGCCGAACCCCCGAAAATTTTGTAAGAAAGCATTCTAAATTAGTAAAGTTAAAATTTAAAATTTTCACAAATTGGCAAAATCTCGGTTCTGAATTAAGTCCTAAAAAACTTAAAATTGATTAACACCTACAATAATAGTGCATTAAATCACTAAAGTGCTGCGAAGTGCTGGATTATTTTACCAGATTCAAGCTTTTAAATTCATTGGATCTGTATAACAATAAATAATAATGACTCGGCGCGAAACGCCGGGAAACTTTGACGTTTGTGCCTTTTTTAACTCAATGTTCTGGACACATTGCGCCAGAAAAATCAACATAATTTCTGAAAAATTCCGGGGGCATATGCCTCCATTCTCCCCCGGCTACGCCTGTGATTCTGCAGTAATTTCGGCGCACTTCATAATGGAAAATATGCGAACATGTATGTACGTCTTAACAGCATGGCGACCAGGCGTACTTTTATGAAATATTGCGAGTGCCGAGTTTGACATATCAATTTTGCTGGTGAATGAATTGTCCTTGTTCCGAATTTACTTGCTATTTATACAATTCTTCTATGTACCAACAAATAAAATGCTATATTTCACCCCCAAAAAAAGGTTCAACCCCGACTCGAAAAATCATGCTCCCGGTTGGGGGTCGGGGTCGGGGTTTAGGCCGGGGTTTTTCAGGGTTGGGGTCGGGGTCCCCGTACGATCACTGAATGAGGGTTCAAGGATTTTTCTCTACATCATGTGGCCATATGTTTATCTGAATTTCTGCATTTCCGAGCAAAAGGCATTTTATTCAAAAGAATTGTAAAATCTATGCACACGCCTGAAATCTATAAATACTTTGAGAAAATGTAAAGGACACAAACATGGATCCTAAACAATTCTACATGATGCTTCCAGGTAATTCTCAAGAATTAAATACTGCATCTACCTTTATTACAAAGCTGCCTAGACACATAATCTTCAATGGTGAGTGGGAAGTTTGGCTGGCCAAGATAATCTATGCAAACATCTGGCATAGTATAGCTAAACATTAGAATATGATACAATTTTATGATTTAAAAAATAAAATGCAAATAAAAATGCTGATTTTCTTGAGCCGGGTACTTAACTATACAGAATCTTGTAAAAAGCATAAAAAGTGGTTTAAAAACAGTTAGTCTGAAAGAAAAAGTCAGGTATACAGAATATCTTGGCATAAAATATGATGAAAACAAGAAGGTTTGCCATTTGATTATCAATACTGAATACATTCAAAGCGTAAATTTGACCAAACATTTAATGTAAATGCTGGGTTTTCTAGAAAGTCAACTTGATAACATCAATTACACTATTGCACAAGAATTAAGTATAACCGCCCATCATTCTCCCAATATGCTAGGCGGAATGCATAATTCTTATGTATATTGCAATATAGAGGAGCCTCAAATTGTTGGAAACATCTTTGCACCCCTCTTGCAAGTCGTAAATATTGAAGGAAAGTACATGGACATTGTGAATCATTCGTATATTAACCCACATTATATACCTGTGCTCAGAAAAATCATTTAATACCATTGAAATTAATGTTAAAATTGATCAAGGTCAACTGATTCCTTTGGAATTTAGCAAAACCATTATAAAATTACATTTTAAACTAACAAATTAATAGATTTACAGACTATGTATAGGGGATGCACACAATTGTGTTGATGCTTTGTAAGAGTGGACCCCTGCCTCGGATTTATCATTAATTCTTATCACTCAAGTGTATACAAAGGAAGGAAGAGCGGACCCCTGCCTCAGAATTATCAATATTTTATCACTGCAGGTGGCGGCTTCTCAACAGCAGCTCCCATAACACATCAAGCATGTTTAGGCAGCAGCTCCCCATGGCGGCTCCCCGGTGAACACGTCAAGCATGTATGGCATGTGTTTTTTAATCATGTTACTTCATTCTGATCCTAACTTGTGAAAACATTGTGAACACATCAAGCATGTTGCTCATCTTATAACACAGTGTATGTAATAGCATGGGGGACCCCAACCCTTATGGCTCCTTTCCCCAAGGCCCCTTCATTCCCTTCCCTAAAATGCCATCTTCCACACTGAAGCTGCTCCCTCCCCCAACCCATCCCCTAGGGTGACTCCCTTTCCTATGATTGCACCATGCCCCTACCCACCCCAAAGGCCACTCCTTGCCCCACTCCTTCCCCTAGGGCTGCTCCCTGCTCTAAGTCTGCTCCATCGCTTACTCCCTTTGTACGTTATAGCACACCTCGGTCACAGGATAGCTCAGTAAACACATTGTAGGCGTTTTACACATGTTGCCTATCTTATAACATGGGCTATGTTATAACATTACATCCAGGGTAACACATATAACTACTCTTTTTAATCCTATTGTGAAAAATTGCTTCAATATTCAACAAAATGCGCCAATAAATTTGTATCATGAAAGATGCTTCGCTCATGCGCTTATTATAAATTCCAAACAGGCTGCCAATGCGCAATATTAGGGACATCAAAGAGCAAAAAATGCTATGCCATGTAAATGCCCAACATGTGTCACACTGCTTAGCCAATGTGCGATATTATGATTACCTTAAATAGCCAATGGGCGATATTACTACCTAATTGTGTCCGTTTATAGTTTATTATAATCGTGATGTCTCAATCTATTATGCATTAAATGGCTTAACAAACAGATTAAAAAGTGGTACCCCCGTGTACAAAAGATAGGCGGCCTGTCCCCACGTTATAATATAATGGTACCCCATTTTACGATTGTGACCCCCTCCATACTACTTATGCATTGTAAGACTAAAAACCCATGCTTGCCAATGATTTAAGTTTATTTTTCATCCCAGTTATAAATAATGCACCTAAATCCTTCCATTGCACAAATGCTACTATAAGAGAGATTGAAAGGATTGTTAAAAAAAATTCACTTTCACTGAGACAATTTTGTAAAACTGAAAAAATTATATTGCACTGAAAAATTTCATCAACATTGAGTGCGCTGTTTTTCATTGATCTCTGTCAATAATTTTGCCTTGATTACACAAATATGTAGCAGCTATTTCACCAGTATCAAGAATCTGTAACGTTTTAGAGAACATTACTTCGGCAATCAAGCTAAACAAATTTGCATTGGCAGAAAAGTGGATATTCCAGCGACCATATTCTGAACTGAAGAATGCTACCGGAATCATGCAGGTCATATGCAAAAAGATGCACTCGTGTCAATTTGATAATAAAACTGATTCATGCCTCTGGCATGGACAGAAATGTCAGCAGCGGCACTGGTTTAAAATTTTGAAAAATGGCATGCATTGTCCCACTGAATATTTTACTGACTGCACCGGTTGTACGATGCCGACGTCAATGACAAAGTCATTGATGACAACAATGTCAACAACAACAACAACAACAACAATGAGTCGTTCTTTGACACCGCTCCGAGGCCCAGAATGCCAAAAGATAAGCCACGTCCACATCGCATTCTATGTTGATCTGCAGTACCGACAAGATCGATACTTAACAACCAATATTTTTGATGTCCTATGGGATTTTTTAAGAGAAGCATCCCAAAATCAATTCGAACTTGGTATCACTCAAAAAACATCGCTTGTTACTGTGCTCAACGTTGGCTATGGTATCTCGTGGTGCTATTTTAGTTATTGCGCATATCAAGCAATAGACAATGTGTACTACCGGTTCCAGCTTGGTGACGACTATACGGAATCTTCATTCCCAGAACACATTTCATGGATTCAATCGGCATGGTGGAATGATTCCACTACAGTTAAAATTCCTGGATATGCGTATGTTGCAGAAAGAGTGAACATAAGTGAGCTTCATTGACTTTCAAAGACCATTATGCGTTTTGAATAGTGAAGTGCATCACTTAGAGTCGCATCTGTGCAGTAGTGGGGATCTGATATTTTAGAGCGGGCGAGAGTTGCAGGTACTCCCCTTTTTTAACACTAAAATGATGTCCAAAAGCTCGCTATTTGCGTGAGGGTTTCGTTTTAGGTTGTTTTCTAATTGAAATTCACAATTACATGATCAGCACATAAGAAATGACAAGAATGAATAGATTCTAGCCAAATGCTCCCAGGAAGCTGCCTTTTCTAAATTTGTGCTAAATCACCATAGATATCAATTTTGCGCAGCTGACGTCTACAATTTTTCAAGAAATGGTGTTTGGGAAATGTCGTTTTTCAGTTTAATTTGTTTTTCCTCACATTGAGCAAAAATTTACCTCTTGGCTGAAGCCGTTTGTACAATTTTAAGAATTTCCTTACTGTATATACAACTTGTTCCTTTTTGTGTTATATTATATCATTTTGTTTGTCGAAAAGGTTTAGAGCTACGAGGATATGCACAAAAAACGTTCTTGTACCTTGAAAATTCTAAGTATCTTTTGAAATCTGGTGATTCGCCTAAAATATAATATCCCCCGTCTGGGAGATTATTTAGCAAGCGGCTTTGGATCAGAATGCCCCTAAAAATTAGTATATATGCTAAGATTGCATTAAAACGATTGTTAATCCGCACTTTCTGATTAATTTCTACCACATTATGTTTTTATTTTCATTCCTTTTTTCATCACAATTTAGCACCTTTTCCCCCAGAAAATTTTCTAATATTCTTCTCTAGAGTTCTAAACCCCCAAATGAACCCCCTCTCACAAAATGCATGTCTGGTCCAGTCCTGACTATCTAAACTTAAATTTCCAGAAGTATGAAGTTGTGAAAGGAATATAAAGTACATTAAAGATTATTTGATCAGAATGTATGAGTTTTGAACACACATGGGCATGGGGGGTGGGGTGTGAACCCAGCCTCCAGGCCAATTACAGAATTCAAATTTCTTAATTTTTTTAGCTAGTTTTTGATGCCAATGGATAGTGCTCGATAAGAAACATTTGAAAATGTTGCATTTTTCGCCTTACCACCATTCTTAAGACCATTTTTTGACCTTTGAAAAAGCTTGCACACCCATTCCTTAAGAAAATTGGCGCTGCCCCTGTATGCTGATGAACATACTCTTCTTCTAAATGATAAATTGTAGAGGCAAAACGACAGCGGAAAATGAATAAAAATCGGAAATTTTCATCAAAAGTGCAATGTGTGATTGTCGTGATTATTGCTACACATCCCATGAATGGGTAAACTTTTAGGTCCTAACAAGCTCTATTTCCATTATTTGCCTAAACTCTTGCAGGCTCGATCTGCTTCCATTGCAGGGTTACGGGTTGGCTTAGCCACCAGCACAATGCGGGCATTGGGGGAGTTAGTGGTAAGCACCTCTCAGAAGGCTGAATACCTTCCACTGTCAGAGACCAAAAGAACCCCCTCAGAATTTAATTTTTGGAAATTTTTTTTATTTTTTCCTTGCAATTTTTTGATGCCAATGGATATTTCTCGATAAGAAACGTTGAAAATTGGTGTTTTCCGCCATACCACCATATTTAGGACCATTCTTTAACCATTGAAAAACCTTGTGTCCCTCCAAAACTTTGATGTTGTCCAATTATGGTACCAGGATCAGGTTACTTGATCCTGAATTTACCCTGTGCTCATGTATGCTACTTAATATTCAGATAGCACTTAAAATATACTCAGAAAATATGTTTAGCAGATAGCACATGATGCATTGTGAAAATCGAAGATTTACAAAAATTAATTCATGGCGAGGTTTGATTCATAATCTGCTGAGCAACTAGCGTCAAGTTATGTACTGTAATCTTTTGCAAGCATGTTATGGGATATTTGCATCGTACATTCATGAAAAATCTCTTTTATGTTTTAATTACCTATTAGAATGCATGCAAAAGAGCTGCATTTACTCGTGCAGTTTCCGAATGTGCAACTTTAGGTTAGAGCCTGATCATTTTGCGGTAAAAAATGAGTAAATTTAATTAATTCTGCACTAAACTCTCATTGAATATTGTAAGATTGCAGGGCCGACAAGCGAAGTCAAGGTTTCAGACATGTGACTTAATCATTCGAAAAATGATTTGCATCAAATTGAGTGTATCTTTTACACAGAAAAATAACTATGATTATCTCTTTAAAGACTCAATGCAGAGAGCTTTTTATACCGAAATTAAAGGCATTTCAGATGTGGTTTAATTGATCACATTATCCAATGGGCGCTTTGGTTTTGGCCCACCCTTTATATTCGATAAAAGCTTACAAATTCTCTAATGGGAATCTACAAATTGTCAAAGGAATGGTGTTACTTTAGAATTATGCGAAACTATCTTCCAGCTAGGGTATCTCGAGTTAGCTTTCCATATCCTGAAACTCAGAAATATTATTGTTTGCTTTCAGTTATTACGACAGGATTTAGGAACAGTTCGGCAATAGCTAAAGGTCATAACAAGAACTTAGGCAACATGATGAATTTCATGATTTTGCTGAATGAACAAGGTGGGTTTCTTTCCATATTGTTTGTACATGCTCACAGCAAAACAAAAACAGCTTGCGTATGATTTAATTTTTATTTTTCATTTCAGTTATAAATAATGCACCTAAATCCTTCCACGGCACAAATGCTGCTATAACAGAGATCGAAAGGATTGCTCGAAAAAATTCACACTCACTTGGACAATTTCATCGAACTAAAAAAATTGTATTGCACTGAAAAATCTAATCAACATTGAGCGCAATGTTTTTCTGATTAAACTCTGTCAATAATTTTCTCTTCATTACACAAATAGCGTAGGAGCTATTTCACCAGCATAAAGTATCTGTCACGTTTTAGAGAACATTACTTCGGCAATCAAGCTAAACGAATTTGTATTGGAAGAAAAGTGGGTATTCCAGCGACCATATTCTGAACTGAAGAATGCTACCGGAATCATGCAGGTCATATGCAAAAAGTTGAGCCCGTGTCAATTTGATAATAAAACTGATTCATGCCTCTGGCATGAACAGAAGTGTCAGCAGAGGCACTGGTTTAAAATTTTGAAAAATGGCATGCATTGTCCCACTGAATATTTTACTGACTGCACCGGTTGTACGATGCCGACCTCAATGATGAAGTCATTGATGACAACAATGTCAACAACAACAACAACAATGACAATGAGTCGTTCTTTGACACCACTCCGAGGCCCAGAATGCCAAAAGATAAGCCACGTCCATGTCGCATTCTATGTTGATCTGCAGTACCGACAAGATCGATACTTAACAACCAATATTTTTGATGTCCTATGGGATTTTTTAAGAGAAGCTTCCCAAAATCAATTCGAACTTGGTATCACTCAAAAAACATCGCTTGTTACTGTGCTCAACGTTGGCTATGGTATCTCGTGGTGCTATTTTAGTTATTGCGCATATCAAGCAATAGACAATGTGTACTACCGGTTCCAGCTTGGTGACGACTATACGGAATCTTCATTCCCAGAACACATTTCATGGATTCAATCGGCATGGTGGAATGATTCGACTACAGTTAAAATTCCTGGATATGCGTATGTTGCAGAAAGAGTGAATATAAGTGAGCTTCATTGACTTTCAAAGACCATTATGCGTTTTGAATAGTGAAGTGCATCACTTAGAGTCGCATCTGTGCAGTAGTGGGGATCTGATATTTTAGAGCGGGCGAGAGTTGCAGGTACTCCCCTTTTTTAACACTAAATGATGTCCAAAAGCTCGCTATTTGCGTGAGGGTTTTCGTTTTAGGTTGTTTTCTAATTGAAATTCACAATTACATGATCAGCACATAAGAAATGACAAGAATTAATAGATTCTAGCCAAATGCTCCCAGGAAGCTGCCTTTTCTAAATTTGTGCTAAATCACCATAGATATCAATTTTGCGCAGCTGAAGTCTACAATTTTTCAAGAAATGGTGTTTGGGAAATGTCGTTTTTCAGTTTAATTTGTTTTTCCACACATTGAGCAAAAATTTACCTCTTGGCTGAAGCCGTTTGAACAATTTTAAGAATTTCCTTACTGTATATACAACTTGTTCCTTTTTGTGTTATATTATATCATTTTGTTTGTCGAAAAGGTTTAGAGCTACGAGGATATGCACAAAAAACGTTCTTGTACCTTGAACATTCTAAGTATCTTTTGAAATCTGGTGATTCGCCTAAAATATAATATCCCCCGTCTGGGAGATTATTTAGCAAGCGGCTTTGGATCAGAATGACCCTAAAAATTAGTATATATGCTAAGATTGCATTAAAACGATTGTTAATCCGCACTTTCTGATCAATTTCTACCACATTATGTTTTTATTTTCATTCCTTTTTTCATCACAATTTAGCACCTTTTCCCCAGAAAATTTTCTAATATTCTTCTCTAGAGTTCTAAACCCCCAAATGAACCCCCTCTCACAAAATGCATGTCTGGTCCAGTCCTGACTATCTAAACTTAAATTTCCAGAAGTATGAAGTTGTGAAAGGAATATAAAGTACATTAAAGATTATTTGATCAGAATGTATGAGTTTTGAACACACATGGGCATGGGGGTGGGGTGTGAACCCAGCCTCCAGGCCGATTACAGAATTCAAATTTCGTAATTTTTTTTAGCTAGTTTTTGATGCCAATGGATAGTGCTCGATAAGAAACATTTGAAAATGTTGCATTTTTCGCCTTACCACCATTCTTAAGACCATTTTTTGACCTTTGAAATAGCTTGCACACCCATTCCTTAAGAAAATTGGCGCTGCCCCTGTATGCTGATGAACATACTCTTCTTCTAAATGATAAATTGTAGAGGCAAAACGACAGCGGAAAATGAATACAAAATCGGAAATTTTCATCAAAAGTGCAATGTGTGATTGTCGTGATTATTGCTACACATCCCATGAATGGGTAAACTTTTTGGTCCTAACAAGCTCTATTTCCATTATTTGCCTAAACTCTTGCGGGCTCGATCTGCTTCCATTGCAAGGTTACGGGTTGGCTTAGCCACCAGCACAATGCGGGCATTGGGGGAGTTAGGGGTAAGCACCTCTCAGAAGGCTGAATACCTTCCACTGTCAGAGACCAAAAGAACCCCCCTCAGAATTTAATTTTTGGAAATTTTTTTTATTTTTTCCTTGCAGTTTTTTGATGCCAATGGATATTTCTCGATAAGAAACGTTGAAAATTGGTGTTTTCCGCCATACCACCATATTAAGGACCATTCTTTAACCATTGAAATACCTTGTGTCCCTCCAAAACTTTGATGTTGTCCAATTATGGTACCAGGATCAGGTTACTTGATCCTGAATTTACCCTGTGCTCATGTATGCTACATAATATTCAGATAGCACTTAAAATATACTCAGAAAATTTGTTTAGCAGATAGCACATGATGCATTGTGAAAATCGAAGATTTACAAAAATTAATTCATGGCGAGGTTTGATTCATAATCTGCTGAGCAACTAGCGTCAAGTTATGTACTGTAATCTTTTGCAAGCATGTTATGGGATATTTGCATCGTAAATTCATGAAAAATCTCTTTTATGTCTTAATTACCTATTAGAGTGCATGCAAAAGAGCTGCATTTACTCGTGCAGTTTCCGAATGTGCAACTTTAGGTTAGAGCCTGATCATTTTGCGGTAAAAAATGAGTAAATTTAATTAATTCTGCACTAAACTCTCATTGAATATTGTAAGGTTGCAGGGCCGACAAGCGAAGTCAAGGTTTCAGACATGTGACTTAATCATTCGAAAAATGATTTGCATCAAATTGAGTGTATCTTTTACACAGAAAAATAACTATGATTATCTCTTTAAAGACTCAATACAGAGAGCTTTTTATACCGAAATTAAAGGCATTTCAGATGTGGTTTAATCGATCACATTATCCAATGGGCGCTTCGGTTTTGGCCCACCCTTTATATTCGATAAAAGCTTACAAATTCTTTAATGGGAATCTACAAATTGTCAAAGGAATGGTGTTACTTTAGAATTATGCGAAACTATCTTCCAGCTAGGGTATCTCGAGTTAGCTTTCCATATCCTGAAACTCAGAAATATTATTATTTGCTTTCAGTTATTACGACGGGATTTAGGAACAGTTCGGCAATAGCTAAAGGTCATAACAAGAACTTAGGCAACATGATGAATTTCATGATTTTGCTGAATGAACAAGGTGGGTTTCTTTCCATATTGTTTGTACATGCTCACAGCTAAACAAAAACACGAAGACTGCCACATACATGCATTATAAGACTAAAAACCCATGCTTGCGTATGATTTAATTTTATTTTTCATTTCAGTTATAAATAATGCACCTAAATCCTTCCACGGCACAAATGCTGCTATAACAGAGATCGAAAGGATTGCTCGAAAACATTCACACTCACTTGGACAATTTCATCGAACTAAAAAAATTGTATCGCACTGAAAAATCTAATCAACATTGAGCGCAATGTTTTTCTGATTAAACTCTGTCAATAATTTTCCCTTCATTACACAAATAGCGTAGGAGCTATTTCACCAGCATAAAGTATCTGTAACGTTTTAGAGAACATTACTTCGGCAATCAAGCTAAACGAATTTGTATTGGAAGAAAAGTGGGTATTCCAGCGACCATATTCTGAACTGAAGAATGCTACCGGAATCATGCAGGTCATATGCAAAAAGTTGCGCCCGTGTCAATTTGATAATAAAACTGATTCATGCCTCTGGCATGAACAGAAGTGTCAGCAGAGGCACTGGTTTAAAATTTTGAAAAATGGCATGCATTGTCCCACTGAATATTTTACTGACTGCACCGGTTGTACGATGCCGACCTCAATGACGAAGTCATTGATGACAACAAAGTCAACAACAACAACAACAACAACTACAATGAGTCGTTCTTTGACACCACTCCGAGGCCCAGAATGCCAAAAGATAAGCCACGTCCACGTTGCATTCTATGTTGATCTGCAGTACCGACAAGATCGATACTTAACAACCAATATTTTTGATGTCCTATGGGATTTTTTAAGAGAAGCTTCCCAAAATCAATTCCAACTTGGTATCTCTCAACAAACTTCGCTTGTTACTGTGCTCAGCGTTAGCTATGGTATCTCGTGGTGCTTTTATAGTTATTGCGCAAATCAAGCAATAGACAATGTTTACTACCGGTTCCAGCTTGGTGACGACTATACGGAATCTTCATTCCCAGAACACATTTCATGGATTCAATCGGCATGGTGGAATGATTCGACTACAGTTCATGTTCCTGGATATGCGTATGTTGCAGAAAGAGTGAACATAAGTGAGCTTTATTGACTTCTAAAGACCATTATAGGTTTTGAATCGTGAAGTGTGTTAGTTAGAGTCGTGTCTGGGCAGCAGTGGGGATCTGATATTTTAGCGCGAGTGAGACTTGTAGGTACTCCCATTTTTTAACACTGAAAACTACGTCCATTAACTTGCTATTCAGCGTGAGGGTTGCGTTTTAAGCCGTTCCATATATTGTCTATTTTTAGATATAATGATTTTTGGTGCAGAGATTTTTCAAAAACGAAAGCGCAATTTAAGCAATTTTGCAGCAGAAATGATGTCTTTAACTCTAACTATAAGGGTGTGGGTAAAATCCGGAAACGGAAACGGAAACAATGGGTAAAAGCCGGAAACGGAAACGGAAACAATGGGTAAAAGCCGGAAACAGAAACAGAAACGGAAACAATGGGTAAAAGCCGAAACCGGAAACGGAAACACACCAAAGTGGCGGAACCGGGGCTTTCCAAGTAGGGCCCATCAGGGTCAATAATAGCAGCCCCGTTTCTGCCAAATTTACCTTAACTGAAGGAGGGTTTAGGGGCTCGGAAGCGGGGTACCCCATTATTCGTATGCGAAGGTGACCCGGATCCGTCGGGTGTTTTTCCGCCCTGGGGTGGTCCAAAGTGGAGGAACCAGGGTTCCCCAAGTCAAGCCCATCACGGTCAACGCCCCCGACCCCGTTTTCGCCAAAATCTCTCCAATTGAAGGGGTGTATAGGTGCTCGGAAACAGGGTACCCCATTATTCATATATGAATCTGACACCGTCGAAGGTTTCTCCGCCTTAACGGCAGTCCAAAGTGACGGAACCGGGGTTCTCCAAATAGGGCCCATCAGGGTGTACACCCTAACCCCATTCCGCCAAAATTTCTCCAACTGAAGGGGGGTTTAGGGGCTCGAAAACATGGTACCTCATTATTCATATGCGAAGGAGTCCCCGGTTCCGTCAGGGTTTCTCCAAGCTGGGAGCGGTCCAAAGTGGCGGAACCGGGTTTTTTCAAGTCGAGCCAATCACGGTCAACGTCCCCAACTCTGTCTCCGCCAAAATTTCTCCATCTATAGAGGGGTTTAGGGGCTCGGACACAGAGTACTTCATTATTCATATGCGAAGGGGACCCCGGTTCCGGTCAAGGGCTTCTTCATCCTAGGAGCGGTCCAAAGTTTCGGAACCGGGATTTCCCAAGTAGGGCCGATCAGGGTCAAGACCCCCAACCCCGTTTCCGCCAAAATCTCTCCAAGTGAAGGGGTGTTTAGGTGGTCGGAAACGGGGTACCCTATTATTCATATCGCGAATCTGACACTGCTTTCGTCGAAGGTTTCTTTGCCCTAAGGGCAGTCCAAAGTGACGAAACCGGAATTCCCCGAATAGGGCCCATCAAGGTCATCGCCGTCAATCCCGTTTCCGCCACTTTGGACCGCTCCCAGGGCGGTGAAACCCCCGATGGAACCGGGGTCAGATTCACATATGAATAATGGTGTACCCGTTTCCGAGCCCCTAAACACCCCTTCAGTTGGAGAAATTTTGGCGGAAACGAGGTTGGGGACGTTGACCCTGATAGGCCCCACCTGGGAACCCCGGTTCCGCCACTTTGGACCGCTCCCAGGGCGGAGAAACCCCCAACGGAACCGGGGTCAGATTCACATATGAATAATGGGGTACCCTGTTTCCGAGCCCTTAAACACCCTTCAGTTGGAGAAATTTTGGCGGAAACGGGGTTGGGGTGTTGACCCTGATGGGCCCTACTGGGAAACCCCGGTTCCGCCACTTTATACCGCTCCCAGGGCGGAGAAACCTTCGGCGGAACCCGTGTCAGATTCACATATGAATAATGGAGTACCCCTTTTCCGAGCCCCTAAATCCCCTTCAGTTGGAGAAATTTTGGCGGAAATGGGGTTGGGGTGTTAACTCTGATGGGCCCTGCTTGGGGAACCCCGGTTCCACTACTTGGACCGCCCCCAGGGCGGAGAAACACCCAACGGAACCGGGGTCACCTCCGCATACAAATAATGGGGTACCCCAATTCCGAGCCCCTAAGCACCCCCTCAGTTGGAGAAATTTTGGCGGAAACGGGTTGGGGGTGTTGATCCTGATGGGCCTTACTTGGGAAACCCTGGTTCCGCCACTTTGACCGCTCCCAGGGCGGAGAAACCGCCGACGGAACCCGTGTCAGATTCACATATGAATAATGGGGTACCCCGTTTCCGAGCCCCTAAACACCCTTCAGTTGGAGAAATTTTGGCGGAAACGGGGTTGTGGGTGTTGACCCTGATGGGCCCTACTTGGGAAACCTCAGTTCCGCCACTTTGGACTGTCCCCAGGGCGGAGAAACCCCCGACGGAACTGGGGTCACCTTCGCATATGAATAATGGAGTAACCCGTTTTGGAGCCTCCTAAACCCCCGTCAGTTGTAGAAAATTTGGCGGAAACGGGGTTGAGGGCGTTGACCCTAATGGGGTCGACTTGGGGAACCCTGGTTCCGCCACTGTGACCACTCCTAGAGCGGAGAAACCCCTGACGGAACCGGGGTCAGATTCACATATGAATAATGGGGTACCCCATTTTCGAGCTTCTAACATCCCCCCTTCAGTTGGAGAAATTTTGGCAGAAACGGGGTTGGGAGCGTTGACCCTGAAGGGCCCTACTTTGGGAACCTGATTTCTTCAATTTGGTTCCTTTCCGTTTCCGGTTCCGGCTTTTACCCATTGTTTCCGTTTTCGTTTCCGGCTTTTACCCATACGTGGGCAGCAAGAAAATTCTGGGGGGGGTGCAAGATTTTTTTGAAGGTCGAAAAATGGCCTTAAAATGGTGGTATGGCGATAAAAACACCATTTTTCGACGTTTCTCATCAAGCACTATCCATTGGCATCAAAAAATTGCGAAAAAAACGAAAAAAATTTTCAAAAATTGAATTCTGGGGGGGGGGTATTTTGATTTCTGGGGGGTATTTTGGTTTCTGGGGGTGCATACCTCCCCCCAAACCCCCACGCCTAGGTGTGCTTTTTTGTTTCCGTTTCCGTTTTCGGCTTTTACTCATTGTTTCCGTTTCCGTTTCCGGATTTTTCTTTTCCCTAACTATAACTCGGTGTTGGGAAATTGGTTAAATTCAGACAGAAAATACGTTGAGAGACTCAAATTACTTTGTTATTTCCTGTATTTGTGCACAAAGCAAACCAATTGTAGCATTTTACGCGAAGTCAGAAAATTTTTAGAATTCAGGTAAGAGTAGAAGAAAACTTTGAAAAAATGCGGCTTTCAGATTAAAAAGAAGGAGCAGAAATGTAATATATCGGAAAAATGTGTAAAATCACTATCCTGATGACCAGAATCAATGCAAAGTGCATAACCATCCTTTATTTCATCAAATGTTTAGAGATAATAGGGCAATGGGCGCAACCCCTGTTAATTCGCCACCTGCTGAACAGTAACTCATTTCGTTCGTCCATTGGACGGACAAAGCCAAAAGTTGAACGGGTTAATTGGACGGGATACCCTTTTGGCACGTAGCAGGTGCGGAAAAAATTTTTTTTCAATTTTTCCTTAAATTTAGTGAAGTATGATATAAGAGATTTTCTTAAATTTTGCACCTTAAATTCACAAAATATTTTCGGAATTAAATGAAATGCACACTTACATTATCAGCACATAAGAAATGACAAGAAGGAATAGATTTTAGCCAAATGCTCTCAAAAAGCTGCATTTTCTAAATTCGTGCTAAATTACCAAAAATGTTAATGTCGTGCACATAAAGTCAGAAATATTGCGAGGAATGGTGTACATTAAAAAAGTGTCTCTCTTTCTAGGATGCTTCGGTCATTATTACTCCCGCCGTCTCCATACTAGCTGCATAAATTTAAGAAAAACTTTTTAGTGTCAAGCATTTCAAAACATTCATTATCAGCACATAATAAATAATCCAAAGAATTCATCTTTGTTGGAAAAAATTTTAAAAAACTTACATTTTATGTTAATAGTGCTATATCACGAAAAAACACGAATTCCGTTCTAGAAAGACAATGAAATATTTTGGGAAATTATGTTTTTAAGTTTAATCTGTTTTTCCACGCATTGAGCAAAAATTTAAGTATTTGCTGAAGCCATTTGTACGATTTTCCAGAATTTCCTAACCATAGATATCAAGTTGTTCCCTTTCATGTTATATAATATCATTTTCATTGCCAAAAAGCTTTTGAGCCAAGAGTATACGCTCAAAAAACGTATATTACCGTAGACTGCTTTGGGATCGTCAAATTCGAAGTATCTCTTGAATTCTGGTGGTCCGCCTAGAACATAACATCATCTGTATGGGGGATTATTTAACCAGCGCTTTTTGGATCAAAATGACTCTCAAAAATTGGTACATTCGCTGAGATGGCGTATATACTATTGTTAATCTGTAGTTTCTGATGAATTTCTAGAATGTTAAGTCTTTATTTTCATTTCTTTTTTGGTCATAATTTTGCACGTTTTCCCCCAGAAAATATTTCCATTTTTCTACCCTAGATTTCTCCATCCCCAAATGCACCCCTCTCCCACATGCATGTCTGGTCCTGTTCAGACTATCGAAACATAAATTTCAATAAGTGTGAAATTGTAAAAGTAATATAAAGTACACTTAAAGATTTTTCGATCAAAATATACGATGGATGAACACACATGGGCGTGGGGGTGTAGGTGTGAACCCCTTTCACTAGGCCGATTACCCCCTTCCTCAGAAACAAAATTTCAATTCCTAAATTTTTTTGTTCTTTTAGCAATATTTTGATTCCAATGGATTTTGTTCGATAAGTAGCATTTAAAAATGTTGCGTTTTTTCGCATTACCACCAATTTTTAAGATCAATTTTTGTCTTTGAAAAAGCTTGCACACGCATTCCCCAGATTTTAGGCGCTGCCCATGTATGGTGATTATCATACTGTTTCCCCTAAATGATAAAATGGGGAGACGAAACGATGGCGGAAATTGAATAAAAATCGAAAATTTTCATCAAAAGCGCAATGTGTGATTGTTGTCTTCATCGCTACACATCCAACGGACAGATGATTTTTTTAGTTCTAACATAAGCTCTATTTCCATTATTTTCCAAAAGTCTTGTGGGGCCGGTCTGCTTCCCATTGCGGGGTTGCGAGTTTGCTTAGCCACTAGCACACGCGAGCGTGAGGTGGGTCGGGGGTAAACACCTTTCAGAAGGCTGAATACCTTCCCCTGTCAAAAACCAAATGACCTCTCAGAATTCAATTTTTGAAATATATTTTGTTTTTTTCGCAATTTTTTGATGCCAATTGATAGTACTCAATGAGAAACGTCGAAATTTGATTTTTTCCGCCATATTACCTGCTTTAAGACTATTTTTTGACCATTGAAAAATCTCCCCACCTTCAAAATTTTGATGTTGCTCATTTGTGGCCACTAGGGTCGAGTTACTTGACCCTTAATTAAAATGTGCTCATGTATACATGCTAATAAATATTCAGAAAGCACTTAAGATATACTCAGAAGATTTTTCAAGAAGATAACATATGATGCATTGTTAAAATCAAAGAATTACCGAAGTTAATTCGTGGAGGCATTTGGTTCATAATCTGCTGAGCAACAAGCGCCGAATGATGTTCTGTACATACCTGGGCGTGGGGGTTGGGGGTATGCATCCCCCCCCCCAAGAGAAATAAAAATACCCCCCCAGAATTCAATTTTTTGAATTTTTTTGTTCTTTTCGCAATTTTTTGACGGCAATGGATAGTGCTCGATGAGAAACGTTGAAAAATGGTGTTTTTTCGCCGTTTCACCATTTTTAGGGCCATTTTTGACCTTCAAAAAAATCTCGCATCCCCCTCCCCAGAACTTTGGAGCCGCCCCCCTATGGTTCTGTATCTTTTGCAAGCATGTTCTGGGATATTTGCACCGTAAATTGATAAAAAAAATTTTTTTGTTTTAATTACCTACTCGAGTGCATGCAAAAGAGCTGCATTTACTCCTGCAGTTTCCGAATGTGCAACTTTTGGTTAGAGCCTGATCGTTATGCGGTAAAAAATGAGTAAATTTAGTTAATTCTGCACTAAACTCTCAGTGAATATTGTAAGGTTGCAGGGCCGACAAGCGAAGTCAAGGTTTCCGACATGTGACTTCATCATTCGAAAAATGATTTGCTTCAAATTGAGCGTATCTTCTACACAGAAAAATAAGTATGATTATCTCTTTAAAGACTCAATGCAGAGAGCTTTTTATACCGACATTAAAGGCATTTCAGATGTGGTTTAATCGAGGACATTATCCAATGGGCGCTTCGGTTTTGGCCCACCCTTTATATTCGATAAAAGCTTACAAAATCTTTAATGGGAATCTACAAATTGTCGAAGGAATGATGCTACTTTAGAATTATGCGAAACTATGTTCCAGCTAGGGTATCTCGAGTTAGCATTCCATATCTCGAAACTCATAAATATTATTGTTTGCTTTCAGTTATTACGACGGGATTTAGGAACAGTTCGGCAATAGCTAAAGGTCATAATAAGAACTTAGGCAACATGATGAATTTCATGATTTTGCTGAATGAACAAGGTGGGTTTCTTTCCATATTGTTTGTACATGCTCACAGCAAAACAAAAACACGAAGACTGCCACATACATGCATTATAAGACTAAAAACCCATGCTTGCGTATGATTTAATTTTATTTTTCATTTCAGTTATAAATAATGCACCTAAATCCTTCCACTGCACAAATGCTGCTATAACAGAGATCGAAAGGATTACTCGAAAAAATTCAATTTCACTGAGACAATTTCATCAAACTAAAAAAATTGCATCGCACTGAAAAATCTAATCAACATTGAGCGCAATGTTTTTCTGATTGAATTCTGCCAATAATTTTGCCTTCATTACACAAATAGCGTAGCTGCTATTTCACCAGCATCAAGTATCTGTAACGTTTTAGAGAACATTACTTCGGCAATCAAGCTAAACGAATTTGCATTGGAAGAAAAGTGGGTATTCCAGCGACCATATTCTGAACTGAAGAATGCTACCGGAATCATGCAGGTGATATGCAAAAAGTTGCGCCCGTGTCAATTTGAAAATAAAACTGATTCATGCCTCTGGCATGAACAGAAGTGTCAGCAGCGGCACTGGTTTAAAATTTTGAAAAATGGCATGCATTGTCCCACGGAATATTTTACTGACTGCACCGGTTGTACGATGCCGACCTCAATGACGAAGTCATTGATATCGACGACAACAATAATAGTGACGCATACTACCACAACTTCAATCACCGTCACAACATCGTCATTAACGGACGACTCGACATTGACGCTTAATGCGACTGACGTATGATATTCTAACTAGTGGCGGACACACCTGGGCGTGGGAGGTTTGGGGGTATGCATCCCCCCAGAAGTTGAAATACCCTTCCAGAAATCAAAATACCCCTCCCCGGAATTCAATTTTTTAAAAGTTTTCTGCTTTTTTAGCAATTTTTTGATGCCATTGAATAGTGCTCGATGATAAACGTCGAAAAATGGTGTTTTTTCCTCCATACAACCAATTTTAAGACCATTTTTTGACCTTTGAAAATTTTTCCACTCCTCCCCCCAGAATCTTGGTGCTGCCCACCTATGGTAGCGGATCAAGGATTTTTTCCTTTTTTCAATTATGTCAGACAAGTTCAAAAAAATATCCGCCTATTATGCGTTTTATTGACGTGTTTCAATAGGCAAAATTGTTTTTGGTACAAAAGCTTTATAAATTTTCAAACTTATTGAAGTTTCCTATGAAAAAGATGTACAACTAGCACAAAAGTCGGCTCAATGCGTCGAGACGCCAAATTTCGTTTTTCTCGACCAATTACTACGTATGGTCATGATAGGAAGCACAAAATCTTTATTCTGTACAAAAATTACTCGCCTGACTTAGAAGTTTAGAGCGCCGAAAAGTCAGTAAACGTTATCATCTGGTGCTTAGCGCCAGAAATATTTGAACAATCATGAAAAATTGGCATAAATCATCAAAAATACATATTTTTTCTGTATTGCGGCCAACTGTTTTTAACGACAGAGGGCGGCCGACCTCCGCCCTTCCATAAATTCGCCCTTGATTCTAACACTAGTAATAAATATTATGAGCTGGCATGACAATGACGAATTCTGGAGGATTTCCTGTCGGGGGAAGGTGCCCGAACTTTTCCTGTATCAATCGTAAATAGTTTGCATAAATACGTTCTTTGTTAGTGAAGTAGCGTTTGTGTGGTCTTTTGGCGTGATAGTTTTGAAGAAATTAAAAATGTTTACAAAAATTTCGATTGGAAAATGCGCGTTTTCTGTGGAAAAGCCTACTTGTTGATCCGTTTGCGCTGAAACAACATTCAAATCTTCGTTCTTTTTTTAAATAATACGATACTACTAAAGTGGATAATTGGAGTGTTAAACATACTGCTTACAAGAGGTCTTCTGAGTGATTTGCTTAATCCCATTCTATATAGCAGGCGGATAGAGAAAGGAATGAATTAGGACAAATAGAAAAAACTACCAAAAACTTCACTCGACGCGCTCTGATGGATCCAGGATTTTGTAGGGGCGGTAACCATGCATAGGCAGCGGCCAGATTGTGGGGATCTCGTGGGGCAAAATTACCGAAAATAGCACGAAAATTTTACCTTTTTTGTCCTTTGATTTTTACAATAAGATTCCACTTTATACCAGTTTTATACCAGTGGGTAAAAAAAGCAAATCACATATTCGATCTTATAACTTTTAATATACTTGTCAGAATTGAATGCGGTTTGCTTTGTCCAAGAGCCTATCATCACTGTAAGAATGAAGTAAAATTTTAATTACGCTGATTTGGCTGTCACAGAGTGCTGTAAAATTACATGGCAATTAATGTAACTAATGCATTGTTCTTGACCAATGCTTTCATGACTCGAAAAACGACTTTGCTAAATTGCTTGCACCTTTTGAACAACGTGATAAATGTTATTATCACGTTATCTCTCTAATACAGAAATATTAGGCTTTTTCAAGATAGCAAACCGCAAACGATTTGCTAGTAACAAGGTCCGATATGCGATTCGTTTTTTGACCCACCCTCTATATTTGGTAATGTGAGAAGCTTATTGTACTTGTAATTCATTTCTGATTAAAATTCAAGCCAACACTTTTTTGGAATCTAGCTAAAGGATGGCTACAGGATAGGTGCATAGGTAGAAATGCTAGTTTATAATGCACTTCTTACATTGTAACATTCATATCAACTCTTTACTTCTCGTCGTCTTTTATTGAAAAGTGTTGTAAGAGTCTCCTGAATTTCTGTTATCAACAAAGAAATTACGTTGTCCCGCCATCATACTTTACTGTATTTTCACATATATGCGGGTAAATTTAAATGTATATTGTCATGCAGGAGTTTGGGAGCATGGTTTAAGCTAATCGTCTTCTAAATTACGATTCATTTTACTCTGTATTTCTTTTCATAACGTCTGTAGGGGCGAGCAAAAAGGCGCCATTCTAGGTCTGATGATTTCACCATTTTTTCAGAGTAAAGAGGACAACACAGTGATTTATGTCTTGATCGGCGTCATGTGCTCAGTATTTATTTTGAGCACCATTATTTTAACGCTCGGTTGTATAAAGAAACCAATCGCAGTAAGTCAAATACGTGTATCATTTTCGGAAGGAAACAACTCACGATCGGACGGGCCTTTTGTGTGGGGAGCGACCGCCTCTCTTAAGTTTAAACGTTCAGAAAACTATTGAAAAATTCTATGATATTTCAAAATTAATTTTGCGAAATGAACGTGCTCTATATTTGCCACAGCAATATAATTTTTTGTCTGCGACAATGTTTAAATTCAGAAATTTTTTCAATTTGCTAAAATTGTTTAATCAAGGTCTTAAAATTTCTTAAAATGTCTATAAATTGTTTAAGTCCTAACTCTTAAATCTGCTCAAATTTCTCAAATTTAAAATAATAATAATAATAATAATAATAATAATAATAATAATAATAATAATAATAATAATAATAATGATAATAATGATAATATTAATATTATTATTAATAATACCTAATAATAATACTGATAATAATAATGATAATAATAATATTAATATTATTATTAATAATACCTAATAATAATACTGATAATAATAATTATTATAAATATATTAATAAATAAAATAATATAAAAATGACAATAATAATAATAATAATAATAATAATAATAATAATAATAATAATAATAATAATGGGAATAATAATAATAATAATAAAGATAATAATAATGATAATAATAATAATAATAATAAAAATAATAATAATAATAATAATAATAATAACAATCATAATAATAATTATTATGATAATAATAATAATATTGATAATAGATTGTAATAAAAACAAATAATAGTAATATGTTATGTAGGTACTTATGTCTTTCATCTGTAATTAAAATCAATTGCAGACAGATAGATCTTTGTTTCCTAGGCTAATAAGTCATAGGGTAGGTACCTGTTGTAAATTATGCGCAGGTTCGTTATTTCGGTTTTACCTTTGAGCAAGTAATATTAAGTTTGTGCATTAGGTAAAAATTCGTGATCACCGTATGGGAGGCCACGGGCCAGTGCAAGCTGGCAAAGAGGAAGGTGGCAGGCCTGCGCCTTCGATTTGCGAGAAATCGGTCAATAGTTCTAGCTCCGGTCCTGTCAAATCTCCGTTTAAGAACCCGAAACTTACCAAGGGAACCAAGCCGTCTATCACGCAATCGATCGATCAATCAATCAGGAGTATAAAGACAGAGAAGAAAAAGTAACTTTTAATCCGAATACAAATTTGTACGAACGCTAACATTAGGGTGCTTTTTTCATTCGATGTTTCCCTCTTTTCATATTTCTCGCCGATTTTACTTGTTCCAATGTGCGCTAAGTTTACTAACGTTTTCAGTGTTACGCGTTTTTTCACTAATCATTGTGCATTGAAGTAAAGCATTTTTGTAGAATATCAGAATTCGGGCATATTGACTTTTTCCTCATTTTATTTTTTTTAATTTAATTGTACAATTTTTGTTTTTTTCAATCACGTTTGTTTTTTTTTATTTTATCGTAGAGGCAGTTCAGGGTGGTGTGCAAATCCTAAAAGAGTACGCCGGAAATTCAATCTAAGGTCTATAACCACCCCCACCAACCTAGCCCCTATGTGAGAGACGCAATCTAGTATATTTTCCTCAATTCGTCGTGTCTTTGTTCACTGAAACGTAGAAACTGAATTTAGCCTTAACATTAATGACTTATCATAACAGCGCCTGGATGTGGGCCTAGGGAGGAGTCATGGGTCACTTCGACCACGCATTGGCCTGGGGGTTTGAGAGTTCTACGTGGCCTGGGTGATGTTGGGGAATGGATAGTGTTCGATGAGAAACGATGAAAACTGCTCTTACTCTCGCCATACCACTATTTTCAAGACCGTTTTTTACCTTTAGAAGAATCTTGCACCCCCAAATATTTGTGCTGACCACCTATAGTTTTGATTTACACCATGCGAGAAGTTGGAAAACCTTCCGCGGATTACTGTAGACTCTTAAAATTTTATTTTTACCATTATTTTCGACGACTTTTAGCGATTTTACCCATCTAGACTTCCCAGAATTTTCATGCTCGCTGCTCATGTATGGTTCGAATCGAGAATCCCAAAAATTCGTTGCACACTCGAAGTTGACATTTCCTAATACAGTCGAACTCGGATGCAGGTCACCTCCTTTGGACAATGTTTAAACGCGTCTTATAGCCGATTGTGTCTTGTAAGCAAGGTTATTGTTCACTTGGAAAAAACGTACTGAGTAAGGAGGTTAGTGGAAATAATCTGCTATCGAAGCTTGTTTCAATGATTTTTCATGAATTAGATCACACTACTCTTTCACACTTATCTGTAAGCGTAACTTCATTTGCAGAGAAATTGTACAGACCTTTATCCGCAGACATTTACGACTTGTCTTTTCACATATATAAGTTAAAAAAACCACCTGCGACAATAAGCTGACAGATTGCGATTATAGCATCGATATCATATGTAATTTTCGTGATCGGCCGGCTTACTGTTGAGATAAATTCTTAAAACTTATACACAAACTTATGTGAAACAGACTATAGTTGTAGGTAACGACCACACATTGGCGCGGGAGAAGGGTATGCAACACCCAGGAGGCCCGATTTCCCCCCTTCCTGGAAAGCAAAATACCCTCAGAATTCGATTTTTGAAATTTTTTCGCAATTTTGTCATACCAATGGATTAGTGTTCGATGAGAAACGTTAAAAATGCTGTTTTTTGCCATACGCCGTTTTAAGACCGTTTTTGACCTTTGAAAAATCTTGCACAGCAGAGTTTTGGTGCTGCTAATCTAAGGTTACCGCGTCTTATAGCCGAGCCTCTTACACATAGATCTTGCTTTACATGTTCTTAGTATAGGAGCAGGTCAGCTGCTTGTGATAGTCTAATAGCTGGGTGTCTAATATGCGAATTTTTAATATATCTCTATGCGCTATGGATTATTGGGTCTGGACTTTTGCGTCATATAAGCCGAAAAGTCTCATATCCGGTGCGTCTTATAGCCGAGTCGAGTACGAGTATTTGCTTCATTTATTGAGACGTCTCGATAAAACATCAAGAGGAAAAATTTTTTGTTCTTAATATCAATTTTTGGCCCTTTTTACGAATTGGAATTTTTTGAAACCATAGGATTTTATTCATCAATTTGCAGATCCATTCGCCGCATACGCGCAACTGCTGATGCTGTTTAACGCAGAATTTTTATGCAAGTTTTATGATGTTCCGCCGTTTCGACATACCGTTTATAGTACCATCACTTGTTGCATTAAAAACGTGAGTTTTTGTCAAAAATATAGGGTGGATGATGTTTTGACTTTAAGGGAAGGGACGGACCAATCAACTTAAGCTATGCATGTTTGGCTTAATCTGTCAGCTTGTGTCTGTCGTCATCGAATATGTTGGAGCTTTTGTCCAAACTTCCGCGTAAAATATAGTGTTAGACTGCGACCAGTATCACAGATGCGTGTGAGTGTGTTCGGGTCTTGTAGACCCCCAGATTGAAGAAATGGGAATTTTTCTGTGAAAAATGAGGCAATAGGAAGGCCAAAAACGGATAGAAGTTGAAAATTTCTCCAAAAGTGCTTCAAATTAATTGGAAACATGTGTTATAACGTAATGTAAGCCTTTTTTTGGCGCTTGTATCAATTTTTTTATAATTTTGGCCTAGAAAAAGTTCAATTTTTGACTCCCTAAACTAGTTGACTCCCATGCATAGGTGGACGGCACTACAGTTCTGGAGAGGGGGTGCAAGATTTTTTCAAAGGTCGGAAAATGGCCTCAAAAATGATTGTATGGCGAAAAACACCATTTTTCCACCTATTTAAAAATTTGAATCTAGATTATTGCCAAACTTTATTCTACATACTTTAACCCGAGATTTAAGTGTTTGAATTTAAATCACATCTTGCTATCCGCTTCGGACTTAAGCTAAATTCTTTCTTATACATTATTTATTCGCTCGAAACTTTTTTTTGTGTGATCTCTGCTATATTATAAGGAAACAAGCCCGGCAGAAAACGACGATTTATATATAGCTTTTAAAACTATTTTTGTGTGCTAAAAAAGGTGATTACAATAATATATTTCATTATTCTTCCATTGTCCGTGAACGCCAAAGAAACTAAATGCATAATAATATAAATTCATAATTCTTCGATATGGCGAAAAAGTAATCGAAATCAATAAAATCATTAAAAATAAAATGCAGTGAAACAAGAAGGTAGTATTTTCTGTTCTGTTTCAAGTTTTCGCATTTGCTATTTATTAAGTATTCCTGTTTCTTTGCGTCGCCCGACAATTAGAAATATTCCTTGATGATAGAAATACAAAAAAGTCTTTTGGTCCTCCATATCAATATCGCATTGCCTCAACGCATCAAATACGTCATTTTCGCTCAAACGAATGCATCTGTAACATTTGCCACCGGTTCTGTACCAGCTCTGATCGAGTAGGCCACCGAGCACAAAATAGCCTCCGGGTTCAACCAATTTGACGACATTAGCGATTACGTTTCTATGATAGAAAGCATCTTTTAACTATTTTCCGACATAGAAAAATCATAAATACCTATAAGCTTACATTTGAAACCTAACGAATTAAAATATTAAAATTTAGTCTAATTATCACTATTACATAAATTTTAATTTAAATTGATGAAATTGTAAAAGACATTAAAAATTAGAAAATAAAAAAAATAAAAAGAAAAGATTTAAAAATTGACGAATTATATTTTAATTATTAAAAATTGAAAGATGATCTCGTCGAAAACACTGATATTTGCGTTTCACACGATGCACGTTCTTTCTGAATCATACAAAAAATTTCGGACAAATTTAAAACAAACTCCTATGAATTAAACAAAATATATCCAAAAAATGAGTCCATGGAGCAAAACGCCTAAAATTTGACACTTTTGAGCCAAAACTTAGCTGAAATTGCTTGAGCAAAGTTTTTGCGATGTTTTTTTCCCAGAAAATCGACAATTCTGAGGGGTTGCTCGCAATCATTTTGTGGGGTTTGTAGTCATTCTAGAGGGATCAAACTCCTTCCTTCAACCCTTTTGGAACTGTATGATCTGAAGTCTGGCTGGTCTCCTCGAGAATTCGAAGACCTAAAAATTCAGAAAATACTACAAACTAAATTTTCAAGATTTTTTCCTTTTTTAACAACAAAAATGGTCTTTCTTGCGTCGACCATACATGATTTTGGAGGGAATTTCACCCTTCATAAAATTTTTACCTTACCCCCAAAAATTTTTTCACGATTTCCCAGAATTGGCGAATTTTTGAAAGTTACCGAAAATTTTCTAAAAATTTGTAGAAAAGATGTTTTTGCGTATTTAGCTATCTATTTGCTCAAAAGTGCCCAATTTTCGTGTGCTTCGCGCAATTATACTCATGTTTTGACTATATTTCGTTCAATTTGTACTAACTTTTTGATTTTTTCAAAATGTTTTGATGTTTTTATGCTCTAGAAAAATAGAGCATCGTCAGAAACGCTAAAAAACGATGTTTTCGACGCGTACCTACCATTTTTGGACCCAAAAAGGTACTTTATGATTTCATCCCTCCCCTTCCTTCCAGAATACCCATGCTGTGCACTCATGGTGCCGACCATAAATTCTTCGGCGCTTTTTTAACCATTAAAATTTTTCGGACTTGCCACAGGTCCTCCAATTATTTGATTATGTTTTGCCTGATTAATTTATTTGATTTATTTTCAATTTTTTGATTTATTGGATTCTTCTATTTTATTTATTTGATTTATTTGAATCTTTATTTATTTATTTAATTGCAGTCATCTAAAAACTTTATCATATACCGGCATTTGATAGATAAAGATTTCAAAATGTCGTTCCTTACTTTATCTACTATATATTTTTGAAAGTTTGTTTGTTTGTATGTTCGTATGTTTGTGCCGGGTTGGCTTCGGCCCAATGAAATTTGGTGGGCTGATATTTTGCGCCGAGGTCGGTCCAATGGGGAAGGAGCCGTAGCGATCTTGAAATTTCGACAAACGCACCCATTGGCCCTGGGCAGGGAGGGAGCAGGGTTTGGCCCCTGTGCTATAAGCCTCCACGATTTCGGGAGATGGCCGATTTTTTGCTATTTTTTTCAAAAATTAGTTTATACTGTTTGTATAGGGATACCCCGGCCAAGAGGAGCATGCCTGGCGGCACTATATACATTGTTATATGTTATAGCATTGGTCGGCACTGTGAAACATGAAAATACGGGTTTAACCAAATGATGCTATAACATAGGCAATTTTATAAGATAGGCATGGTATGAGATACTATGTGCAACAAGATAAGCAATGCTATAAGATAGGACGTGATATTAGATACTCTGTGCTACAGGATAGGCAATACTATAAGATCGGACGTGGTATAAGACACCCCGTGCTACAAGATAGGCAATGCTATAAGATAGGAAGTGATATAAGATACCCCGAGCTGCAAGATAGGCAATGTTATAAGGTAGTATGGGATATAAGATACCCTGTGCTACGAGATAGGCAATGCTATAAGATAGGTTTGGTATAGATACCCTGTCTGTGCCATAACATGCAGTGATATAAGATAGGAGATACCATCAGCTATAACATATCACGTGATATATGACACCCTTTGCTACAACAAACAAAAAATTTTTAAAACATCAAAAATATGGTTTGACCGAAAAAATTTTTCAAAACATCCTAAAACATCAAAAATATGGTTTGACGAAAAAAATTTCCAAAACATTCCAAAACATCAAAAATATGGGTTTGATTAAAAAAATTTTCCAAAACATCCTAAAACATCAAAAATATGGTTTGACGAAAAAAATTTCCCAAAACATCCCAAAACATCAACAATATGGGTTTTATTAAAGAAATTTCCAGAACACCCCAGAACATCAAAAATATGATTATGGCTAAACAATTTTCAAAACCATTCTGTAACGTCAAAAATATGGATTTGATCAAAAAAAATGGTTGACAAAAGACATTTTAAAAAAATCCAAAAAATAAAATATGGTTTGTACCAACAATTTTTTAGAAATATCCCAAAAACATCAAAAGTCTTGAAAAATAAAAAAATACAAGAGGCATATTAATTCCATATAGCTATCAGGCCTAAGTTCAGCCCGGGCAACGCCGGGCAGCTCAACTAGTTGTCAATATTTATCCAGTTTTGGACGCGGATGCCCACTGATTAGTGGAGCAGTATGAGCGGCCCTCGCTATAAACTAAATATTGGATTAACAAACAGATAAAAAGATGACCAAATCCCGTTGATTTGCTCATAAATAGGCCTTTGGGCTAAAAAGTCAGTTTGACGAAAAATTGTGTAAAAAAAGTTTTCGAATTTTTTCGCTCTTAATCACTTTTTAGAATCATATCGGAAATAATGGTGATTCAAAAATTTCTTGAAATTGTGTCATATTTTGAATTTATAACTATTCAAGGCACGACATTTAATCAATTATAATTTCAGTCAACAGCTCTTACATGCACCGCAAAGTAAACAGTGGAACATAATTGAATAGCGGAAGTCAGGGTCGGCGGGGGGTAGCCGCCATACATGTTCTGGGAGTTGACCCCCGCAAAATGGCTGCTATGCGACTCCCCGGAATTATTGACTTTTCGAAAAATTATAAAAAGTGTACCTTTTTGAGCGTTTTTAGCTCATTTTTGGTTTAAAAGTCTCAAATTTTCGGTGCTTTGCGTCATATGCACATTCGTTCATTAATTACATTTTGTTCAATTTTTTTCAATTTTTTTAAATTTTTTATAAATTTTTCTGAATAGTTTCATATTCTAGAAAGAACGAGCATCGTCCCTAACGTAAAAAAAAGCGTTTCTGACGCGTTTCCATCGTTTTTTAGCCCAAAAGAGTCTCTTTTTAAAAATTTTTATGGCCTGACCTCCTCCCCCAGAATTCCCATGCTATGCGTGTATGTTCGCCGCCCCTCCACATTAGCCCCAGTTCAGAAACTTTGCTCCAAAACTACAAACGCAGGAAACAACCAGTCAAGTCTCTACTCTATACATCTTTCTGTATAAATTTTACCAATTCCCTGAGGTAGTCGAAAAAATTTCAGCACTTATTGCACCAAATTACTGAAAATTCGAAATTTTTCTGAAAACATTTGCTCTAGAAATCATTTTGACTTAAAGTAGACAATATAAAAAGGCGAAAAAACGCTACTTTGCACGTGAGTAGCAGATTTTCAGGCCCATTTTTAACTGCTTTACAAAATTAGGATTACAATCATACGTGGGCAGCAAGAAAATTCTGGGGGAGGGTGCAAGATTTTTTGATGGTCAGAAATGGTCTTAAAAATGGTGGTATGGCGATAAAAACACCATTTTTCGACGTATCTCATCAAGCACTATCCATTGGCATCAAAAAATTGCGAAAAATCCGAAAAAAATTTTCAAAAATTGAATTCTGGGGGTATTTTGATTTCAGGGGGGTATTTTGGTTTCTGGAGGGTGCATACCCCCAAAGCCCCCACGCCCAGGTGTGATTACAATGCCCTACCTTCCGCAAATCCGATATTCACTGTACGCAAATGACCCAAAGGTTATTTCAGAGAAATGTTTCCATCAGATAGCTATTGAAATTTCAGAATCATAAAAAAATGAAACCTGTATTCTTGCAAGCTTTCAGAAGCAGCTTCAAAGCAAAAGAAGCTTGTTACGATATCAAAATGCATGTTTTTGACTGCGATGACACCTGGCTTCAAAACGTCACAGGGCAAAATTCCTTTCACCTTCAGTTTAGTCTCATTTTCGATTTCCGTCCATTTATCCGGCTGTCCTAAAAAATTGCAAGCATCATTCATTGTTTAAATTGCCTGTGAACATGTTTTCGATAAATTCGTATGGTCCTACTCATACGTGTTCTTAGGGGAGAGGTTTTGACCCCCAGAATATTTGACTCCCGCAAAATGGCCGACCCGTACCCACAATTGTCGATTTTTTGTAAAAGTTGGTAAAAGTCATAAAAAGTGTGCCTGTTTGAGCGTTTTTAGCTCATGTTTGGCCCAAAAATCTCAAAATTTCGGCGCTTTGCGCCATATACCTACATGTTTTTTTGACCATATTTATTCAATTTATTCGATTTTTCAGATTTTTTCAATTTTTTTAAACGTTTTTACGTTGTGGAATGGACGAGCATTGTCTGAGACGTCAAAAATAGTGTTTTTGACGTGTACCTATCGTTTTCTAGCCAAAAAAGCCACTTTGTAAAGATTTGTTGGGCCTGATATCCCCACTCCAGAATTCCAATGCTGTTCATGTATGGTCCTACCGCCAAAAGCAAAAAGAAACTACGTAATCGTGAGCATCGAGAAGAGGTTGGTCGAATCACGACTAAACATGCGCTTATGTATATTAGTGATGGGGCCCGAATTCTGAGGGTCTGTTGGTACGAAATAAGAAAAAAATCGCCAGAAAGTTAATTATGGGGCTCCAAGCACAGCATAGCCGTTATATCGGAGTCAGCCAATCTGTGCAGATTAACATAAAATCGCAGAAAACACTTAATCCTGGGGTCCACGCGCTGCATTGCCGATCTAGGGGTAATCAGCCAATTCAAGAATCAATTGAAAAGGTTGTTTTGAAACAAAGCTGGTCTCAAAAACGATTAGACGCTAAAATAGCTTAAGAAGAGCTATATCTTAATTCACAGCTGCTTGTCAATTTCAAGCACTTTACAAAAAACGATTGATTTTCATCCATTTTTGGCCCTCTTTTTTGCCTTGTTTTCTGTATAAAATTTTCCATTTATCCCAGCACTCCCGCCATGCCCAACCGGGATATAGGTCCCAATCGCACCTTTTTCGACATTTTTAATCAATTCACGTCAATTAAAATGAAAAATCGTGTGAAAAATGTTTTTTGATAATTCATTTCGAGTATGTTTTGGACTTTGGGTTAGAATATCTAGCCAGAACCCAGATCCTCCAGCTCCCACGCATGGTCGCGATATGTTTTTCAAGATGCAGTACACTAGATTGACAGCCGCTAGAGACAAATGTTACGTACTGAAAAAACTTTGCCTACAAACGCAAATCGGCGTGGGGGTCTGGCTCTACCCCGATAATCTTAAAGACCCCGGAAAATCGTTTGAGCCCAGAACTAAATTTTTAATGCTATTTTTGGCGATTATGCTCTATCGGACTCCCCAGAATTTGGTCGCTGCCCGTAATGCTTACGAACATACCAGAAAAAATTACCAATTATTTACAAACTAGCAAAGAAAAATGCTCCGATGGAACAAAAAAGATGAATATACTTGGAATTGTGGATTATTAAGGATGTAAAAGGATGGGACTAGGAAAAATCTACCTAAAGTCGCAAAATCTGCTAAAAATCACACTTTCTGTAAGCAACGCATAAAATCGAAGTATATTCTGCAGCCTCTAAAAAGTGTATTTTTTAAATAATGTTCAAAGTTTCAGATAAGAATGTATAAACGAAATCTATAATGTTTATTTTTTAAATTGCTGGCAAAAAGCAACGCTGACTAGCTTCGTATCCTGATTGATAGAAAACTGAGGGGTATTGTATTTAAAGTTGCTTTATTTTGTTATTAGCATTATAGCAAGCAAAGCAGGGGCCGATTAATTAGTGCGCACAATCGTTACGGGCATGCTAGTGTATCTACATTTAGTCTGTTTCAAGTCAACTCACGCGTTTCCTACTGTTTTAAACCAACAATTTCTTCAATTGTTTTAGATGCATCGATGTTTGCTATTTCATTCAATTGGCTTAGAAAGACTGTTACTTAATATCATTTTCCATAGCCACTGCATAGCTAACGTGCTGCTTTTTCAATCATTTTTATGGTTAAATATTTATTTTAATCTGTTGGCCGCAGAATATACTCGTACTTCGATTTTTTGCGTTGCTTAGAGAAAGCGTAATTTTTAGCAGATTTTGCGAATTCTAAATAAATTCATTTTTTTGTTCCATCGAAGCATTTTTCTTTGCTAGTACCCTACTTTTAATTAGCAAAATTTGATACATCAGTCAGTAAACACATACAGTAACATGCCACAATAATTACAGCAGTCCATGAACGCGGAAAACAATATTGTTCTTAACATCAGCATTTTCCTTTTTAAACATGACAACTTTACATTATTTGAACAGATCAAAGTTTTTAAGCATAAACTTTACGCAAATATTAAGTGTAAGGAACACTAAAGCCCAAATTTGGAAGTAGAATAAATTTGTTGTATAAATTACATTTTAACAACAAATGAATAGTGCAAACTTTACACAACTACTGGGTGTAGAGAAAACTAACAGTCAGATTCCCAATTCTGATTTTACGTAGGACATTTTGGAAAAAAAATTAAACTTCCGCAAGGCTCTAGAACTAAAGTAAATATGCAGTGTAAACTTTACACGACTACAGAGTGTAGAGAAAATTTCAGTCGTATTCGTAATTCTGATATTACTCTGATATTACGATCGACATTTTTGGAAAAAAATTAAGTCTCCACAATGGCCCGAGGACAAATAAATATCAGATGTAAACTACTTTACACCACTGTTGAGTGAAAACAAACTTGCGTATCATATTTGCTCTTTGGTTCATTTTTAGACTTGAGATTATGTCCAGAGTCATTACCCAGAACTTGGCAGAAAAAAACAAAACAGAAACACGTACAACTCCTCCATTTTTTGACTTTACACCTCCCAAAAAAGCTAAATATTGATGTAAACAAACGCAATTCGCTGTGACGCGTACCCCTTAGAAAGTGATTTATTTTTATCCTATTCGACCTCTACCGACTTCTGAACAGAGAAAGTGACAAACAAAAAAATGGAGAAACATGTATTTTCCACTGTCCATCACATTGAAAACTTTAAAAATCTGAACCTAACGCCCCATTGAGTGTAAATAAATTCGGTTCAGGTCAGTTTGTAGCCCTTTGATTGTAGTACGTTTTATGTGCCAAACTTATGTTCCGCAGAATATTTTATAGGATTTACCAATCAAAATACGAAAAAAAACTGTTTTTTAATCCATTTTACACCTCAGATTTCGAGCTTTACACCCGATAAACAACTCAATATTAACTTTTTTGAACGCCGCTTGCTTCGACGTGTAGCCCTTGTAAGTTACTTTATTTATATTTTACTTAGTTTATCATAACTCATAACCGAAAAAGGTGGCAGAGAAATCTTGGACAAAATCCCATTTTTTACTCATCCACTAGAGTGTAAAGTTTAAACCCCTGATACTATGTATTGATTGTAGAAAAGTTTGCCGGTGAGCACAAGATAGCCCTTGATCCGTAGTACATTTATGTCAGAAAAATTTCTTTAAACACATAACCGGAGTTGTTGGCAGACATAAACAAGTCGAAAACTCGACCAAAATGTGTCTTTTTACCCCCAGATTTTCGCACTCTTTATAATACCATTCGAGAACTAAGGCGCAATTCAAAAAACAAAAAAGTGTCATTTGCAGAACCTAAATAGATGAATTGGTCAATTTAAAGTGCATCGGTTTGCCAAAACAATCAAAAAAATGGAAAAAGTCAGTATTCATAAGATTTGAACCCATTAGTCTTTTTTTAAATCCGCATGCGAGAACGGATGCGTCAGCCTCTGCACTAACTCAACATATCGGCGGATTTTAATACTTAGTCACACTATACTTTACACTTTTGTGCAGCAACTATTGAGTGTGAAGAAATTTAGGTCAGATTTGTAATCTACAGCTGAGGGGCAATATTTTTAAAAAAAACTGGCCCTCCGCTAATTGTTTGATACCCAATGCTCTGGGCGGAAAAATGCTTCTCGGTGTGAACTCTACACTTGAGCTAATACCGCAGTATTGGGTGTATAGAAACAAAATAAACTAGGATCTGTAACGCTAATGTCAGGGCATCTTTTAAGCATAATTAGCATGTTCCGCCTACTTAGCGGAGTAGCTGAAGAGATTTCGTTTTTCGTCTCAAACCCTTTACACTTTAACGATCACAGATCAAGAAATAGTGCGTAATAAGAGAAGAAAAAAGGATTTTGATATATTGTAATCCTATACAACATTAAAACCAATTGGACTGCGCAGAAACTAAAATCGAGTTAGATAAGCTGAAGGACACGCAAAGAGTAAAAAACCCATATACTTTACATTTTTATTGCAACAATCATTGAGTGTAAAGAAATTTAAAGGTTAAATTCGTAATCTACAGCTCAGGGGGCAACAATTTAAAAAATTGGCCCTCCGCAGATTATTTGATTTTTCGGTTTACACTTTGCACACTCATTGTTAAGTCGGTATTGAGTTTAAACAAAAAAACACTGGCATAGAATTTTTTAATTATCTATCGATTGAAAAAAACTGCACCTCCCAGGTGTGAGCTGTTGTTGCTGTGAGGGGGCACAAATTCCGCACTCGCTGTGATAAACATATAAGAAAAAAGGATGGCCAAGTATATTACTAGGTAGCGCAATCACGCTACCTATGATTCACCTTCACGCTGCGTTATAAATTTGGCTATGGAACTCCAGTCGAATTTTTGGCCGTATTTGTAAGCTAGTAACCAAGCTTGAAGTTGCTTGCGGCAATCGACCGAGTAATCACAAAGATAAATGGCTTGCGCGTTGCGTCTAAAGCACATGGCTACGTGCACCGTAGGTCCACACCCCACGTCCAGCAGGCGTTTTCCTTTTGGCAGTCTTAAAATTCGTATCACTAGAAATTCAGAGCCTTTTATTGACTCGATGAAAGGGCGGATTGGGGGATGAGCGGGCGGCCTCCTGAGTCAATAAAATAATTGGGCGCAATCGAGGATAGATGTGCTTGTCTTACGATTTTAGCCAATTTTATCATAATTTTTTAATATGTTTCACTGCTTCTTTCTTTAAAAACTTTATTTTTAAGCCAAAAGAGTACATAGTTTGCTCAAAACAAGTTTTATGGTTCTTACAATGATTTCTCAAGTGTAGTGATTTACGAGTAAACAATTTCATTCAATATTTCTGCGAAATTTCAAAAAGATTCCGCGCTTCGCCTTATATGTTGCATTCTATTCAACACTAAGCAATAATTAAAGAGCTCTAAGGTTGAAGCGACGTTTTGCGCGTTTTCTCGGTGCTTTATACTATTTTTTCGCTAATTTTGCGCGTTTTTCACAGAAAATTTACAAAAAATTGAAAAATTACAAATTTTCGGCATCACAAATGATTACGCATCAAAAGATAGCAAAAGCTCGCTATTTTACGCATAATGAACAGGTTTTTAAGATTATTGTTGTCACTATTTGGGAAATTATGAGTTCCGCCCGCCGGTGCCAGAAGATCCTGTATCCGCCACTGACTTGATGAAAGCTATAACAGATTTTACATTTATTTCAAATTTAATTTATTAAATTTCTGATTCCGAATTTTATTCCCATTTATACTTGTTCATCTAAATTTTGTTCAAATTTCTTTCTCTTATGTCATTAAATGAGTTTTAATTTATCTTGAATTCATGTTAAAACGGACGATTTTCTTGACACACACACACGCAGAGTGACCACAAGTGGGCGTATGGGGAGCGGTTTACCGCCCGAGTTCGGCAGACCCCCTCCTCGAAAAATCGATAGACACCCGAACTTGAATTTGGGTTTGTTTTCCGGGATTTTTGCCAGTTTTACACCACGGTGCCCCAAAATCAACTGCTGCCCATGTATGAGGGTAACCCACTACAGTCTGTTTCACACAAGTTCGGCCATAAATTATAAAAGTATTTTCGAAAATAGCCGATAGATTGCTACTATAGCATTGATCTGATATATAATGATCGTATTCTTCGGCTTACTATTGATGAAAATACTTAAATTTATGCCCAAAATTATGTGAAACGGGCTATAAGTATTCCTAACTATATTTTATAACAAATTATATATTTTTTTCTTAAAATTCGATAGAATTTAAGCACATTATGAATCCTTTATCGGGCAAACGTTCGCAATATAAGCACGAGCTAAGTTTTTATTCTCATTTCTAAAGAGCGAGTTGAAAAAGCGAGAGGATTCAATTTTTCGTTCTTCAATACTTTATCAGGATATGTCTTGTCAGACCCCGATAGAAGTTACTAGGAAGCATAGGCGGATTAAGAGGAGGCGGGGTCCGCTCCCTATCGTCAAAAAACATTTAGGTGCAATAGAAAATGATGTGCATTTTTGATGATTTTAGTCATTTTTAACACGATTTTTCAAATTTTTCTGTCGCTCCGCGCCGGGTAGTACTCAGGCATTTAATGACTTTCTTGTCGCTCTAAAATCTTTATTTTTACGTCAGAAGGCTAGTTCATGTACAGAACAAGGATAACAAGGATTCTTAGTTCTTCAACTGATTTTTCAAATATTTATTCGGTGCTTCGCGCCGATTTTTGCACAACTTTGTGCGTTCTTCGCAGGAAATTTTTGGAAATTTCTAACCTTCCAGATTCCAAATAATTCTGTCCATCAAAAGAAGGCAACAAGACCATCACTTTAGGCACAATGGACGGATTTTTCGGACAATATTGGACGCTATTAGGAGAATTTTGGTTCCGCCCCCTAGCGTAGAAACTTGCTCAAATTGAATAACACTATACTTGAAGCTACGTTTTTCCAATAATACTTTTATGAAATATGTTGAAACTTATTACAAAGCAGTAGCGGGCCACCTAGTAAAATTAAAGAGGCAATTTAAACGAAAAATACTTGTTGTATATCCCACTTAAGATTAAATATTACATGAACTACAATTACTATCAACGGAAGTCTTCCAAAATCATTGATGAAACGAAGAAGGTATCGTCGTTTTCAATCGATTATCATTGACTGTTAACTATTTATCATGCTATGCTAATCATCTAAAATCATTTGATTGATTCTAAGAGATATGTACATGAAAATGATTTCTATGATTCTGCTATTAATCGCATCTCGTTTGCACTGAAAAGGCTGCAGCAGACATCAAAGTGGGCTTTTGTGCAGCTATGTATCACTTTATTTGCTTGCAAAAATCTTTTACGAAATCCATCAAATGAAAAAGTTTATTTACGCTAACAACAATGGATCGTGGTTTTGACTTTCTAAATTTAAATGATTCCACGGATTCATTTGGGTCACTTACATGTGTATGAATAGCGTGCAAATGCAGGTCGATCACTTTGATTCAATTCGGCTATTGGGTGAACACAGTCATATGTGGGCAGCAACTAAATTCTGGATGGGGATGCAAGATTTTTCAAAGGTCAAAAAATGGTCTTAAAAATGGTGGAATGGCGGAAACGTTTTTCATCGACAATAATCCATAGGTATCAAAAAATTGCGAGAAAAACTAAAAAAATTTCAAAAATGAATTCTGGAGGGTATTTTGGTTTCTAGGGAAGGGCAATTCGGCCTTCTATGGGGGGGGGGTGCTTGTCTCCCCAAACCTCCCAGGCCCACGTGTGGTCGCGCTCGCAGCACGTTCGATTGCTATTATTCTAAAAATGAGTTCTATTCAATAACATCACCGCTTTTCCCTAGACACTGACTACTATTCCAGATAAAAGTATTTTTGTGTTTGGACAGCATGAAAATTCTGGGGTCGGAGAGGGCAGGCCCAAAAGTTTTTAAAAAGTGCCTTTTTTGCGCGAAAGAACGATGGGTACGCGTTGAAAACACTTTTTTTACGTTTCAGACAATGCTCGCTCTTTCTAGAACATAAAAACGTAACATAAATCTCGTCAGCCGGACAGGCACTGTCCGGCGATTTCGAAGTGATGGAACGTTTTCTGACTCATTTCTAAGGTCAAAAGCAGTAAAAACGTCAAAATTTTTCCGCGCATCGCGTAAGATTAGTACTTTTAAGTACTTTTCACTCAAAAAGCGCACAAATTTGATAAATTTTTGCATTTTTTAGTCTTAAAAATGATATATTGCAGTCCAAATGGACTAAAAATGCTTTTTAAAACGCGACATTACCACGAAAAAACGTTTTATAGGCTATTTTAACCATTTTGATCGTTCTAACAGCAAAAAGATCGTGAACGTTAAATTAAATGCTTTGGATTTTTTGGGATTTCACCCCCACCGCCAACCCTGCCAACTCTGACCTCACGAACCTATGCATACGGCGCGAAGTCCTAAAAATTTGAGATTTTCGAACCAAAGATGAGTTAAATGCGCCTAAACAGGCAAACTTTTTACAACTTTTATTAACTTTTACAAAAAATCGACAATCCTGGGGGGCTCGCAGCCAATTTGTGGGGAGGGGGATCATTCGCCATTCAGGGGGTTAAAGCCCCCTTAAGAATACGTATGGTCTGGAGAGGTCAAATATTGAGTTCTTAAGGTCAAAATGATGTCAAAAACTGATTTAAGTGCTGAAATTCCGTGTTTCCGGTCAATTTCAAGTACAATTAAATAAAAAAGTCAGTTTCGCCAGTTTTCAGTTCCATTTTTTTATTCTGGAAGAATAGACTACCCGAATCGCCTGCGGCTCTAAATTTTGGATGAGAGTCCCAGCCGGGGATAAATAACCAACAATTTTTAGCGAATAACGGCCACAAAGACCTAAAAACGGCCAAAAAATTAAATTTTTTACAACTATGGGGGATCAAAAATTTTCTGGCCCCTCCACCAGAAAGCGAAATACCCACCCCCCAGAATTCAATTTTTGAAAATTTTTTTTGTTCTTTCGCAATTTTTTGATGCTAATGGATAGTGCTCGTTGAGAAACGTTGAAAAATTGGTGTTTTTTCGCCATACAACCATTTTTAAGGCCATTTTTTGGCCTTTAAAAAATCTTGCACCCCAGAGTTGTGGTGCTGCCCACGTATGGTGGTGAATCCCCTATGTTACATATATGCGCACCTGGACGCGATATTAGGTAATATGGTCAGCACTACGTGCATTGCTGGTTCGTTGTCGTATTTGCTGTAAAACTCCTGTAGGTAAGTGTAAGCGTCAAAGTGAAGATTATAATCGTCTCTAGAATGTACTGGACCAGAGGCAGGCTCGTCAAACTGCTTCTTGCTTTCTTCGGCCATGATTAATGAAATTTCACAACGTAGCGAATGGCAGTGAATTCTAATTTTTAGAAGATGAAATCCTAAAAATTGAAGGGCTATTCATTATTTAGCAAAGCTCAGAAATTTATACATATTCGTTAATCACATAATATTCTGCTATCAGAAAAGCTTGAGACATTTGTCTTTTAAAAACGAATCAAATTTACATTATTTCAAACAACTCTATGTTAGCAGTTTTCGTATTTTCCACTGCTCTTTTATTTCTTCTATTACATTAGATTTAGTTTTTTTGTGGAAAAATACTAATAAAATTTTCACTGAATCAATACATATCCATGTAATTTAGTCTCTTTTTATCAAGATATTTTAATTTTTTAACAGAGCTTTGGAAATCTGGCTTAAAGAGCTTTAAAAAACATTTTCAGATTCATGTGAGGCTGCAGGGAAAGTAATCTTGCTGGTACCTATGTGAATTAGAAAATTTCGTTGATTTTACACAAAACTACAAATACGCAACCGCAGAAGGCAATCTAAGCAAAACCTTTGTGACAGATAGTTAAAGGTACTACGCCTTTAGCAAAAAGCGTTAGCTCGAAACGAAAACTTATGTAACACACGACATGTGCCTAAACATACATATGCAGTTTATTATATGCTCGCGTCATTCGCAATAAATATAATGTGAACCACAACAACACCGAAAGTGCGGAGAAATAACTTCTCGTGACCATAAAATTGAAATTCGACGAATCTCAATGCTCAAAGAAACAAGCGTTATTTTGTGCACACTTAACTTTAGTAGGTACATACCTACCTATGGAAAATAAAGTTGTAAAAGAAGTTTATGTAAAAATCACTAATTGTCGCCTGCCTACGCGACATTAAAAATAGCAATAGGAGGATCTATGGTTACTAAAGAATTTTGCTGATATTTCTTGGGTTTTTATAAAAAATTTTAAAAAATTTTCGGATTGAGCCATATCAGTTTTTTGATTTTTTACGCAAGTGAAGAAACGCCCGAAGGCTGGGAATCTTCTAGAAGAGGTCCGTAAATGGGTCATTACATGTTAAGTGGTCCATAGGTCCCCACTTGACCATCTCTGATTCTGATAAAATTTTGCGTGTATGTACCCTAAGGGTCTCATACGAACTTCTATAAAATTCTTTTTCTCAACTTTGAAATATTAGATAGGCAGAGCCCAAAATTTGAACCCTACTCCGAATTAATTGTACGATAAATCTAAAAACTAGCCATTTTGAAATTGCATTGTATCCAAATCAGACTGTCTTACCCGTTATAAATTTATAAGCTTAGACGACTTTTTGTCTTCTTTTTAACTATAGTAAAATAAGATTCGAACTATTTGTTTTTCGGTTGTAAATTTCACGTAGATTTACCGCAAAAATGACTTTTTGAAATTATTTCTAACATTAGACAATTATTACTCCCAAACGAGAAAAGTTTTCATTCTGCTATTGAAGTAAAATGAGCATAACGTGCTCTGTCTAAATACGAGATAGCTGATTATAATATATCCGGATTATAACGATATAATTGTACAAACTTTCAAAAAAAATCTAAAATATGCAAATTTTTCAATTTTTTCTTTGCATTCTTCTCAAAATATTCATCTTTTGATTTTTTTGGTACCATTAGAAAGAGCAACTTTTTTTCATCAAAAAAATCTTGAGTTGGCGTGGGCACTTTAATTATCGCTTTAAAAAACGGCCGCAAAGTTTAGTGTAGTAGCCACAAATGTGCGTGTCACTTTCTGTATGACTCGACTCGATATTGGACATGTCGAACTTTTTCCAATAAATATGCAGTTTTTCACGCTGAGTTCAATGGTGCAAATAATTTTTCTTGAAGAATAATATTCGTTGTGTAAAGTGAATGTGTAAAGAATCAAAAATTACTGTGTTGTCAATTTTATAGGGTCTAACATTCTTTGTCATAACTTGATCAAATTAAATTCTTTTTATTTGAAGATGAATAATTTTTACATTCATTTTTTAAAATTAATTTGAACTTACAGCATTTGTTCAAAATTTATTGATATGATTATGAACATATAACATTTACGATATTGAGTCAACTTTTTTCGATAATTCCTTATTCAGTGCATATACCTCATACGGGCTGTAGCTCAAATTATAAAATGTTATAGCTTGTCACTGAAGGCTTTTACAATTCAAAACATCAAAAAATTAAAAGACTGCTTTTTGAGAAACAGATGTTCGAATGGAACATTGAAAAATTAGCCTCAGAATGTCACAAGATTTTTCCAATAATAAATTTGGACAAAAAATAATATTAAGAAAATGACCACTGAATTTTGACAGACAATGTCAAACTATTCCCTTATTACTTTAAAAAATATGGGCCGCGGCGGTTCAAATTGTATGTTGTCAAAATAGATAAAAAATTTAAAAAATCAAAGGACCGTTTTTGACTTATGCAACGTTAACAAGAACATGGTTTGCTAAGGAAAGTTATACTATCTTGACTTTAGTCTCAAGATATCACAGCGATATCTAAATTTGATGATTTCACACTTACTACACGTTTCATTTAACATCTGTAGCCCATAACGTGGGCATTATATTTTTCATTTTCTGCTCACAAAGTGTGATGATATACTAATAAATTACTTGTAGTGTAAATGACAACCAACTTATATCAGAAGAATTTCAATAAGAAAGTATTCTCACACTAAAGACAAAATAGACGATTTTCGATCCTCCTCAGTATACCATCTTTGTTCAAATTTTTGACAACAAATTACAATGTGATATCTCGACATTGCCTGTCAAAATTTCATGAATTTCATAATTTTTCAGCACGTCCTCGTAAAGATGTGCTACTTGAAAAGTGATCTTTTGCTTAATAAATTTTTTCGATTATGTGTGTCTAAGCCCCTGATAACAACCAATATGCAGTATAAGAGATTGCCCAAATTTATTGTCTGGAAAATCTTGAAATATTATGAGGCTAATTTGTCAAAGTTCAACGATTTCTTAGCATGCCATCTTCCATTCGAACATCTGCTTCTCAAAAAAGCGGCCATTTTATTCTTTATTTTCTTAGTATAAAAGCCTCTAGTAATAATCTATACAATTTCATACTTTTGAGCTACGGCCTACATGCTGTACATGCGTTTGGGAATTATCGGAACAAAAACTGAACTCAAAATCGTAAATTTTTCATGCTCATAATCATATCAATAAATTTTGAATGAATACTGTAAGTTTCAAATTAACTTTACAAAATGTAAAAATTATTCATCTTCAAATAAAAAAGGATTAATAAATTTGGGGATCTAAAGTTATGATAAAAAATTCTAGACCCTGCAAAATTTGACAAAACGGTAATTTTTGATACTTGACACACTCACTTCAGACAACAAGCACCATCAAACTCAGCGTCAAAAACTACATAGTATTTATTAAAAAAACTTGACTTCGAGTCGAGTCTTATAGAAAATGACTCTTAAGAAATATGTATGTACATTTCTGAACACCTAAACCTAACTCAGCAACTTTTTTTAAGCGATCGTTCAAGATGATTTTGATAGAAAAAAAGTTGAGTTATCAATGGTATCACAAAGAAAGAATCAAAAGATAAGTGTTATGAGAAAAATCGAAAAATTTGCATATTTCAGATTTTTTGAAAGTTTGCACAATTATATCTTTATACCGCGGATACATTATAATTTACTACCTGGTATTTAGACAGAGGACGATGTACTCGTTTTACTTGTGCAATAGCAGGATGAATGCTTTTCTCCTTAGGGAGTAATAAAACGGGTAAAGTTTGAAATAATTTGAAAAAGTCAATTTTTCGCAGCAACTTTACATGACAATCAACGTAGGACAAACAAAAGATAATTAGTTTTACTTTACTGTAAAAGAGGGCGAAAAAATTGTCTCCTGTATGTGCACTATGCACATATCAACCTCTGAATGTAGACTTCGGCAGCTACGCCTCACGCGAACTAGTGAAACTAACTTACCAAAAGAAATAATAGTTTAATCTTTACCTAGGACCTTCGCGGTGTCAGACCCTCCCACAAAGTACGGAAAGCTCAAGTTCAAGATATGGTTTAACTGTAAGGCTACAGGACATGAATTTCCAACAGCACGAAATTCTTGCCATTACTGACATCATTTTGGCCTGTTTAGGTTTTGATTATTTTTGGAATAGAATTTTGATAATTTCGAAGTAATAAACAAAATTGAAATACCTTGAAAACCCTGACCAATTAGGGCAATAATTTAAATAATTTTAATAATAAAAGTCAATGGGAACACAAGCACGGACAAAAGCCGAAACAAAAATGCGTACTGGAACGGCCACACAAAAAAGCAGTGCAACTGAATGCACCACGAAAGAATGCGTTGAGCGCTAAAATTTATGAGTATCGAGATTAGGCCTATATACATAATATTGAGTTTTAAGTCCCAGAATTTATTAATAAGCTCATGTTTTTTGGAAACATAGACAAAGGCGGCGTCACCAGACGTGTTCTCGAGGATTGGAGGTTTAGAGGGTTTGACCCCCAGAACAGCAACTGACTCCCCGCAAAATGGCTGCGGCCTCCCAGAATTGGCGATTTTTCGTAAAAGTTGGTCAAAGTAGCTAAAGCTGTGCCTTTTTAAGCGGTTTTAGCTCATTTTTGTCTAAAAATCTCAAATTTTGGCGTTTCGCGCCATATACACACTTTTTACTCAATTTTTAAATTTTTTGAAATTTTTTACGTTTTTATGTTTAAGAAAGAACGAGCATTGTCTGAAACGTTAAAAAACAGTGCTTTTGACCTGTACCCTTAGTTTTTCAGTCCAAAAAAAGCATTTTTAAAAATTTTCTGAGCCTGATACCTCCCCCAGAATTCCCATGCTGTGCATGTATGGCGTCACACCAAGCGTCGTTCAAAATAATGACTTACAGTATAATTTGTTGAGAAAAGCGTACTACACTAGATTACACGAATAAAACTATCAAAACGTTTTGAAGTAATCAGAGAAACGCATCTAGACATGTCTTTGAGATGGAAAAAACCACATTTTTTCATCAGAAAAAGCTGCAAGGTTTCGACATTTAAATACACGTAAATTACGTTTTACTATTTTGTATGTCTACAGCGCTTGATGAAACCAAAACTTAATTGAATTTGCATTGTTAAAACAAAGAAATTGATGACCGTCGTAATTAAGTCGTAATGCAGATTAGCCTAGATCAAAGATAAGATGATAAGAAGAGCAAAAATGATCTTTAAAGCATATACAATACTCCACTTGAGCTTTCCAGGTCCTTTGAAAGTTACTATTTAACACTTCTATTTATTCATCACTGTAAACATGAGGAAATGATATTTATTTCAACAAATGCAAATTTCTAAAATTACTTTATTCTTTTAACCAATATTCCGTAATGTTCAAACTGCTTGATCTCTGAGGCAAATCTGCATGCGATGTAGAGGCAGTCTATTGTATGTATGTATGTATGTATATAGCGTTTATGTGCATCGGTACAGAAACATTCTTCATACTCTCGAGCGCTATTTTGTCACACTGAGAATTCAGCTCATTCGGGCATGTTCAGAATATGAATAAAATTTTAATAAATCTACAAAAATTGAAAAGAGTTAAAAAGATTAGCCAAAAATTCTTTCATATTTTTCGTTTTTCAATTTTTCACCATTCAAGAACTTTTAAAAATAAGTTAAATCAATTTAAATTACGATCCAGTTTAGGTGAATGCACATTCTCTACTATTTCATATTCTTTTAATGTACATATTTTCGATTTTTAAATTTTCTCCGAACGAGTGTAAGAATATATGCTTATTAAACTGAAAATCTCTGTTCACTCGTATCAGAACCAAAGATTTATTACAAATTTATATGTTTATGAATATCAAAATCATTTTATTTCGACCAAAATTATCGGTATGTACCGACATCTTTAGCATCATGTAATGAACATTGAAAACGACATCTGGATTATTGTTTTGACCAAAACTATTGTATATACGAAACTTACAATAGGATTTTATTTCAGGACATACAAAAAATTGTGAAAGTCCGATAACCATCATACTCAAACACAGAAAACTATCGCTTAAACTATGTGCGCAACCATACATAGGTGGGCAGCACCAAAGTTATGGCGGAGGGGTGTGCAAGATTTTTGAAAGGTCAAAAATGGTTTTAAAATGGTAGTATGGCGGAAAACACCATTTTTCAACGTTTCTGATCGAGCACTATCAAAAAATTGCGAAAAAAACAAAAAAATTTAAAAATTTTCATCTTAGGGCGTATTCGTCCTTTGCGGGGTGCATATCCTAAACAACCTTCCACGCCCACGTGTAAGTGCTATTGCACTACATTTTATTTTTTCTGATTTTAAAATTTCGATTTCAACTTTACCTTTTATCTTGCAAAAGATTCGTATCTTCTGCAAGCAACCAAGAAGAAGAAGAAAATTTATTCGTGTAAAGTATTAAAAAAGACACATAAAAAGCAGGTAAAAATGCATTGTCAATGTGAACATAATACACAATCTGCATAGAACAAAGTATGTGCATAAAGCAACAGAATAATGCAATGGTACCAACAACTTTGCGATTTTGTCTTGTCAAATAAGTTGAGAAACTTTTGTAGACGTTTTCTAAATTTTTCAAAAAGCTCTCGAAACAATGAAACAGGCAATGGCGTAGATTGGTTCTTGCACAAGTGAATCCGTCAGCTTCGCACGCTTAGAAACATACGCAATTAATTCCAAAAATTCAATGACTGTACTCAGCACGTGCAAGAAGAGATGACAGATAGGCGGGTGCAATGCGGGGTTGCTAGGTTGGGTGGCCGGTGTTTTCCCCATTTTGGCGCAGGCGCAGCCAGGAGGAAAGGGGTAATTCCCCCCTGGGAAAAATGTTGACATTTCCAAGAACTAAGCAATATGGTTGCATGATGCCGGATCTGCGACGCGGGGGCAGATTTGGAGGGGGCGGCCGCCCCCCATTGGCGTAAAATATTTGGCGAGATAAAGAATGGATATGCGATTTGCAATGATTTTTGGCCGTCAGTGACCATAATTTCTCAAATTTTTCCGCGCCACGCGCCTGAGGATACCTATTAATGACATTTATTTACTTTCTTGGCGTAACTTGGACTGGCTGCCATTTCCTGTTCATGTTTGTTTCAAAAAACAACTTTAACAGCAGAAACAGTTATTTTTACATAGTTTTCTTCTATTTTCAATCAAAAATGTCGATGTTTCGCTTCAAATGCTATAAATACAGAAGCAATAAATCATGCATCTAGACGTCTATCCGCCTCAAATTTCAAAAATTTTCCGGCGCTTCGCGAAAAATTTTAAAATTTTTCGAGAAAATATTGAGTCAAAAGTGATTTTATGTAAAAGTATACAATGTAAGACACCGAAAAAACGCTATTTCGCGCTTTAAGGGCAAAATTTTGGGCATACCTATAGAATCGGGGACCTATCTTTTCTACATGCAACAGTAAAGTATAATGCGCGAGCGACGAACTATCGTATAACAGCCGGTGCACGACTCATTTAGAATTCATTTTGGGTGCGCGCACGCATAAGAATGAGGCGAAAAAGTCTGAATGAGCGACATATTCAAAATTGCAAAGATCAAACTTATACGGCAATGCATTTAATGAGATAAATTTCATTGTTGCAAGCCTTTCTTCAATTCAGCTATTTGGAAAATTCCCCTTTCGTTTAGAAATAATAATGCAAAAAAGCAACAACATAAGTACATGTCCAGACGGACATTCGCATATCTTGTTTCATTGTCTTGCGTAAGCGCGCAAAATATTTGTCGTGTAGTTCAGTTCAGATTTTCGCTTCACGAGATTATCTAGATATCTTGTGGGGCGCGCGTAAAACTTGTCATTCCAATGACTCGCATGTCCCTTTACTAATTCGTAATTGCATCTATTATGTATCTTGTCATTTTGTATTTTAACCGTTGGTAGTAGTAATAAAATTTTCTTTTCGTTCTTCTTCTTTCTTTAGGAGCTCACTTCATTCTTGAGAGGCGTCGCTGAGGCGTAGTGAAAAATACACGCATTTTTAGGCGAAAGCCGCAGCGTGAACAACAGCACTTATCTATGCAGAGCAAAGCGAGCTGCGGTATTGTCCTGTTGACACCTTCCTTTTGTGTGTGCGGATAGTTTGCTAGCAGTTAGCAAATGTGGAAGCGCTTGGTCGCAGTTTTCTTAGGTTTTCGGATGCGCTGATTCCATCAGTGACATTTTTATAAAGCTGCTGCTGGTTGCTGGACTTGAAGCGTAGACCCTCTTGATATAAAGTCCAATGCCTTCACTAATCGACGGGGGCCGGTTCATTTCGATATAACGAGAAGCTTTATTAATGCCTTTTTGTATTAATATCGATCAGGGGGTTTCTGGAATTGCTTGAGAATCCAGATTGGTGCCAGACATGGCGTAAGCCTAAGGCATTAATGGGGTGAAAATTGCTGTGCTTGCTTTGCTCGCTCCGCAATTTCCGCCCATTTATCCGAGGCTTAGCCCATGCACTGACACCAATGTGAATGCACAAAACTAAGCCTAAGCCTAGAACATTGGTAAACATAAGCCAATGCTAAGCCACGGGCATCAAAGATTAAAGCCATCATTATAGGTTAAGCTCTAAAAAGGAAACTTGCTTCGCTTAGATATATATTACTCGCTTATGTGCTAATCTTTGCAGTCTAAAAATGTCACCGATGGAATCAGCGCATGCGAAAACCTAGGAAAACCGTGACCAAGCGCTACTGTATAATTAGATGTCTTATAATATTTCCTTTGGTTAAGGGCAGGGGCGGATTTAGGGGGGGCGGCCGCCGCTCCCATTATCCCAAAATGGTGCGCAAAATTGAGCATTTTGAGCGATTTTTAGCGATTTTCGGGTTAAAACGGCTAATTTTTCCGCCCAAGTCAGGGTTCCGCCCCCCCCCCCTTAGGGGTACCGCCCCCCCTTAGGAAAATCCTAGATCCGCCACTGGTTAAGGGTAGGTGTCAACCTACTATAGGAATGCCAGGCAGTGGACATTTGGCACGGTGACATTGATGTTTAGTAGAAAATTGGATGGAAATGTTGCCGAATATCCACTGCCCTTAGCCAGTATACTTTTAGCCGAGTTGTAAACACTTGAACCTATGGATCGTAAGGTCCCAGGTCCAAATCCATGTTGACAGCAGATCTTTTAGGCAGGCCTGGCCAACCCAGCCTTTCGTCTTTCCCAGGTCGATAAATGGGAAGCTGCACTTGTTTGGCGAAGGTTAAAACCCTTTGGGTGTCACGACCATACCTGGGCATGGGGGTTGGGGGTATGCACCATATGTGGTCAGCAAGAAAATTCTGGGGGGGGGGTGCAAGATTTTTTGAAGGTAAAAAAATGGCCTTAAAAATGGTGGTATGGCGATAAAAACACCATTTTTCGACGTTTCTCATCGAAAAATTGCGAAAAAATGGCAGACCATCGGACAGTTTCTCATCCATTGGCATCATACGTGGGCAGCAAGAAAATTCTGGGGAGTCCAAGATTTTTTGAAGGTCAAAAAATGACCCTGTAAAATGGTGGTATGGCGATAAAAACACCATTTTTCGACGTTTCTCATCAAGCACTATCTATTGGCATCAAAAAATTGCGAAAAAAAAACGAAAAAATTTTCAAAAATTGAATTCTGGGGGGTATTTTGATTTCTGGGGGGGTCTTTGGTTTCTGGGGGGTCCAAACCCCCCAGACTCCCCCACGCCCATGTGTGATTGGCATCAAAAAATTGCGAAAAAAACGAAAAAATTTCCAAAAATTGAATTCTGGGGTATTTTGATTTCTGGGGTATTTTGGTTTCTGGGGGATCATACCCCCTCAGAAACCCAAGTATCCCCAGAATTCAATTTTTGAACATTTTTATGTTTTCTCTCTGCAATTTCTGATGCCAATGGATAGTGCTCGATGAGAAACGTTGAAAAATGGTGTTTTTTTCGCCATACCACCATTTTTAAGGTTATTATGTTTAGAAAATCTTGCACCTCCCTCCCCAGAAATTTGGTGTTGCATACCTATGGTCACGACCACACCTGGGCGTGTGGAGGGGAGGGTTGGGGGTTATGCACCCCCTGAGAAACCAAAATACTTCCCCCAGAAATCAAAATACCCCCCCCAGAATTCAATTTTTGGAAATTTTTTCCCCCAATTTTTTGCTGCCAATGGATAGTGCTCGATGAGAAACGTCGAAAAATGATGTTTTTTCGCTATAATACCATTTTTAAGGCAATTTTTGACCTTTGAAAAATCTTGCACCCCCTCAGAATTTTCTTTGCTGCCCACGTATGGTCACGACGACCCTTTGCAGTATCTCAGTGAGAAACACGTCTCCGACGTGGGGGTAATACCACATGTGGGTGAAAAGCCTTTCTTTAAATTTTTTAACCCTTATAAAACGAATAATTCAAGAAATTTGTTCAGAATGCGCGGCTCTACACGGGGCCTTCCGTAAAGCCTTGTGCAGTCGCACACTCCACACATGTCTAAGACCGGGCCTGATTCCTAATATATATATATATATATATATATATATATATATATATATATATATATATATATATATATATATATATATATATATATATATATATATATATATATATATATATATATATATACAGGCCCGTATCCAGGATTTTATTTCGGGGGGGGCCGAAAATTTTTGAGACCAGATATCTCGAGAACCATTAGGAGATAGGCGAAAATAAAGACAGTTTTGAGCGTATCTCGGCGAGCTCTATACAACGGTGAAGAAAAATTTCAACAAAAAAATTAAAAATTTTCACTTTATTTCATTTTGATATACAGCAAATTTATCATTTAAGCTGATTTCTCATCACCTAATCGGCGAATCATTTCTTATCTCTTGCCTTTGTACTTAATCATTGTGTTTTACAGAGAAAAACAATACGGATAATGAATAATTCGGCGCGAAGCGCCAAAAAATTGACATGCTCTGCATATCAACCTCAAATTTGAGCGGTTTTGAGCGGACTAGAAGACAAAAAACATATATAAACAATAGATACGGCGCGAAGCGCCGGAAAAATTTCATGTTTCCCATGTCATAACTCAAATTTGAGCTGTTTTGAGTGAGCTAGAAGGCAAAAACTATAACTAAACAATGAATCCGGCGCACAGCGCTAGAAAAAATTGACATGCTCTCCATGTCTAACTCTAATTTGAGCGATTTTTAGCGGTTCAGAAGACAAAACTATACGTAAACAATAAATCCGGCGCGAATCGCCGGAAAATTTTGAGTGTAATAGCTCAAAAGTACGCTAAAAACCTGTTTAGGTGCTGTTTCAGACGCACTTCGCCAATTTTTTCATTTTTCCCTTCGGGGGACCCTTGGGAGAAACAAAAATTTTTTCCCCATTTTGGGGAGGGGCAGGCCCCCCCGCCCCCTGGATACAGGCCTGTTCCCATGTCATAACTCAAATTTGAGCTGTTTTGAGTGAGCTAGAAGGCAAAAAATATAGCTAAACAATGAATCCGGCGCAAAGCGTTAGAAAAAAATTGGCATACTTTCTATGTCTAACTCAAATTTGAGCGATTTTCAGCGGTTTAGAAGACAAAACCTTACATAAACAATGAATCCGGCGCGAAGCGCCGGAAAATTTTGTGTTTTCTAGCTCAAAAGTACGCTAAAAACCTGTTTTGGCGGTGTTTCAGACCAACTTCGCCAATTTTTCATTTTTCCCTTTGGGGACCCTTGGGAAAAACAAAAATTTTTTTCCCATTTGGGGGGCAGCCCCCCCGCCCCCCCTGGATACGGGCCTGTATATATATATATATATATATATATATATATATATATATATATATATATATATATATATATATATATATATATATATATATATATATATATATATATATATATATATATATATATATATATACTAGTTGAGCTGCCCGGGTTGCCCGGGCTGAACCTAGGCCTGATAGCTATATGGAATTAATATGTCTCTTGTATTTTTTATTTTTCAAGACTTTTGATGTTTTTGGGATATTTCTAAAAAAATTGTTGGTACAAACCATATTTTATTTTTTGGATTTTTTTAAAATGTCTTTTGTCAACCATTTTTTGATCAAATCCATATTTTTGACGTTACAGAATGGTTTTGAAAATTGTTTAGCCATAATCATATCTTTGATGTTCTGGGGTGTTCTGGAAATTTTTTTAATAAAACCCATATTGTTGATGTTTTGGGATGTTTTGGAAAATTTTTTTCGTCAAACCATATTTTTGATGTTTTAGGATGTTTTGAAAATTTTTTCGGTCAAACCATATTTTTGATGTTTTAAAAATTCTTTGTTTGTTGTAGCAAAGGGTGTCATATATCACGTGATATGTTATAGCTGATGGTATCTCCTATCTTATATCACTGCATGTTATGGCACAGACAGGGTATCTATACCAAACCTATCTTATAGCATTGCCTATCTCGTAGCACAGGGTATCTTATATCCCATAGTATCTTATAACATTGCCTATCTTGCAGCCTCGGGGTATCTTATATCACTTCCTATCTTATAGCATTGCCTATCTTGTAGCACGGGGTATCTTTTATAACGTTCTATCTTATAGCATTGCCTATCTTGTAGCACGGGGTGTCTTATATCACGTCCTATCTTATAGTATTGCCTATCCTGTAGCACAGAGTATCATATATCACGTCCTATCTTATAGCATTGCTTATCTTGTTACACATAGTATCTCATACCATGCCTATCTTATAAATTTGCCTGTTATAGCATCATTTGGTTAAACCCGTATTTTGATGTTTCACAGTGCCGACCAATGCTATAACATATAACAATGTACATAGTGTCGCCAGGCATGCTCCTCTTGGCCGGGGTATCCCTATACAAACAGTATAAACTAATTTTTGAAAAAATAGCAAAAAATCGGTCATCTCCCGAAATCGTGGAGGCCTATAGCACAGGGGCCAAAACCTGCTCCCCTCCCCGCCCAGGGCCAATGGGTGCGTTTGTCGAAATTTCAAGATCGCTACGGCTCCTTCCCCATTGGACCGACCTCGGCCCAAAATATCAGCCCACCACATTTCATTGGGCCGGAGCCAACCCGGCACAAACATACGAACATACATACGTACAAACAAACAAACTTTCAAAAAAAAAATATATATATATATATATATATATATATATATATATATATATATATATATATATATATATATATATATATATATATATATACATATATGCGGGGGGGTGAAATTATAAAGTGCTTTTTTTGGTCCAAAAATGGTAGGTAGGTACGCGTCTAAAACATCGTTTTTCAGCGGTTCTGACGATACATCTTTTTAGAGCATAAAAACATAATTTCGAAAAAATTGAAAAAGTTAGCAAGAACAAAAATATAATCAAACCATGAGTATAATTGCGTGAAGAGCCGGAAATTTGGCACTTTTGAGCAAATAGATAGCTAAAAACGCTTAAAAAAGCATCTTTTTTGTACAAATTTTTAGAAAATTTTTGGGAACTTTCAAAAAATCGCCAATTCCGGGGGGGGGGGGGGTGAAAAAATTTTTGCGGGGGGGGGAAGGGTGCAATTTTTTTCTGGGGGCTGGGGGGTGAAACTCCCTCCGCTCAACTTCCCCCAGATCATGTATGATTGCCACTGGCAATGCGTGGCAGACCATCGTAACAAATGGCCAAAAATGGCATTGATCAAGCAGAAGCTGTGGAAAGGGGTATTCGTCAGAGCCGAAAAACAATTTTATCGTCTCCCTAAATTACTTTGGAGGACATTGATGTATTCAAAAGATTTAAAAACATCTGAAGAATGCATTTCGTCTGTTTCCTATAAGATAAATGCCTGCATTTCGCGTATTCACGGTGCTTAGCAGAAAATAAAATAAATGACACATAATGCGTTTAGTGTAGAATAACCTCTTATCTACATCCTCCCAAACTTTGAATAAAAGCAGAAGTATTAATACGTACCTATGCATATAATTGAATTACCTATGACATAAAACAACTCATGTCAGTTTGAACTAGGGCTTTATTTTTGACAGGCGTCGCTAAGGCGCAGTGAAAATACATGTATTTTGGAGGCAAAAACTGCAGCAAAAATAACAATCTTCGATTAAGTCAGTTTACGCGTACAAAACGAATTTTTCAAGAAATTTGTCCAACATGTACACAACATCAAGGACGGATCGTAAGGGATGACGTGCACAAACCTCAATGTTTTGCTCAATCCGGTCCTGACCAAGGTGGGCAGCACCAAAATTCTGGGGGGTGGGGGGGGTGAAAAAATTTTCAAAGGTCAAAAAATGGTCTTAAAAGTGGTCGTATGGCGAAAAAACACCATTTTTCGACGTTTCTCATCGAGCACTATCCAATGGCATCAAAAATCGCTAAAAAAAGCAAAAAGCTTTCAAAATTTGAATTCTGGGTATTTTGATTTCGGGGGTATTTTGATTTCTGGGGGGTATTTCAACTTCTGGGGGGTGCATACCCACCAAACCCCCACGCCCATGTGTGGGTATTACCCCATACCTCTGGGTCCAAGACTCAGGTCACTGTCATACGATTTTAAACTGCCAAACATTTTCTGCATGACTTTTAGGGACGAAAGTAGCAAAGATGTGTAAAAATTTTTAAGCGCTTTGCGCTTGCTAGTACCTTTCCGTTAAAATGCATAGAACGAAGTTAAAATGATGTGAAAAAAAATTTTCGATGAATTCTTTCTTATATTTTTTACTAATAAAAGTGACGGAATGACTCAAAATTGGATATGAAGTACTAAAAAATGCAGTTTTCCACATTAAAACATTTTATGTAGAATGTTTCAAGAATTTATCGTATTTGACCTGCAAAAAACCTATAACTCTAAATTTAGTGGTCTTGAATTTAGGAATATCACCACACGTGGGCGTGGGCCCGTGGGGGCGTTTGGGGTATGCCTGCACCCCCAGAAGGCCGAATAGCCCCCTTACCCCAAGAAAAAACCAAAATACTCCTTCCAGAATTTAATTTCTGGAAATTTTTTGTTTTTTTTCGCGATCTTTTGATGCCAACGGATATTGCTCGATGAGAAACGTTGAAAAATGGTGTTTTTCGCTATACCACTATTCTTAAGACCATTTTTTGGCGTTTAAAAAATCATGCCCCCCAGAATTTTGATCCTGCCCTACTTTCCGAAACTTTTTAATCATCCTTATTTAAATTTTATGATAACTTTTCTGCTTGTCAATGAAATAATGTTGAAATTCCGCAAAATCATGGGCCAGTTATTAGAAAACTTGCGACAAACAAAGTTTAACTGGAATCGACCAACACGTTCACATGTTTTATATTTGAACGTGACCATACATGATCTTGGGGAGTTAGGGGGGGGTTCCATCCACCACTAACAAAATTTTCACCCCCGCAGAAATTGTTTTCACCCCCTCCCCAGAATTGGCAATTTTTTAAAAAGTTTCAAGAATTTTCCTGAGAATTCATAGTAAAAGTGCTTATTCAAGCGTTTAGCCACATATTTCCTCAAATGTTAAGTGCTTCCCGCCATATTGATACTTATGTACTCGTGTTCAATTTGTCGGACTTTTTCAAATTTTTTGGGAATTTTCTATGTTCCCATGCTCTAGAAAAATGGAACATCGTTTGAAACGCTTAAAATCGGTGTTTTAGACATCCAAGGATTTTGGTCCAAAAATATGCAGTTTGAAATTTTACCTGACCAGATTTCCTATGCTGTGCCTGTCTGAACGTGACCATAAATCATTTAAACTGATTCTTGCCCAAGTTCGCGATATTCTAGCAAAATTTTCTTTCCCATTTTCACAGTACCTTCGTTAAAGCGAATCGGACATGATGCTTCACTTTTCATATCTAGCAGAATGTTTTAAATAAATCGTTGATTTTGATTGGCTTAAAACGGAAGATTTCACATACAGTAAATATGTTCATCAGAACAATGCTTTCTGGTGAACCACGGCCAATACACCTCCCTGAAAATTTTTTACTCGGTCAATAACGTACTAATCGACAGGCACGTAGCTGGCCGTACTATTTCGGGAGAGATAATACCAATTCTGGGGGGACTAAGCCCAAAAAGGCCTAAAATAGCACAAAATATCGTTTAAAAAGTCCTATTTTCCGATTTTTCTGAATTCTGGGAGGTCCTGACCACACCTGGGCGTGGGGGTTTGGGGTATGCACGGGGTATGCACCCTCCGAGAAACGAAAATAGCCCCCTGAAATCAAAATACCCCCATAATTCAATTTTTAAATTTTTTTCTTCGTTTTTTCGCAATTTTTTGATGCCAATGGATAGTGCTCGATGAGAAACGTCAAAAAATGGCGTTTTTTCGCCATACCACCATTTTTAAGGCAATTTTTTGACCTTTGATAAATCTTGCAACCTCCCACCTAGAATATTCTTGCTGCCCACGTATGGTCCGGACCCCCATTCTCTCCAGAGCTACGTGCTCGCTAATCGAATGGAAATCATAATTTTGAAATTCAAATTCAGATCCAGTCTTAATCAATTAAATTATAGATATAAAATAAAATACCTAATAATGAAAAGAAAAAACACTAAAAACATGATTTCTAACTACAAAATTGAATGCGGATTGAGTGAAACGCACGTTTAAAACAAATATACTCGTATTATTTTCCATGCCGAACTTATTCTGAAAATATTACATTAACAAAGTCAATAATTGTACTGGTCATGAAGCAATCGTGGCATACATGTAAGAATTCCCCCACCCCAAGTCGGACGTCCCCCATCCAAGGAACGACCGGGCGCCCAGTCCCGGTCCCGGCCTCAGAACGGCTGGGCCTGGGCCGGGCCTTATAGATTATGCAAGGCATTCAAATAACCTAACTTAGAGAAGCGTGTAATGCTGTATGTACATGCGTACATAATCTGAACCTTTGTAGCACGTTAATCAGTTGAGCAAAAGTTATAGGTTTTGCACGTAATTTGGACTGATGCAACTCGTTATATTCGTGTCCCCGATCTCATTCATATCTCGACACGTGAATCTTATGTTATGCATTTATGCGCATTAAAATCGTGCATAAAATGTAATTTTTTAAAATACCGATATGTCGACTTTTCCGCAAATAATGGGAATGATATATGTATTCAAAAAACCATAGCATTATTGCTGTTATACTGACAACTAGACTCTGCTTAAGCGCGATAAGAGTGTGCAATCCTCAGATTTCAACATAAAGAGACATTGGTATGAATATTAATTTATGCAAAAAGTGTAAAGATTTCTTTTGTTGTCTACGTGACAGTCAGCTAATAATAGCTTGCTCAAGAGAACTCGAGCCTTGTCTTAAAAAATTTTGTCAAAGAAAAAGCAGTTTTCTCGGCAACCTATGCCCCTGTGACTATTCCTTTGTAGCCCAAGCTTTTTTTATTATACTTAAGCAAAAATTTACTCGAGAACTCGTTCAAGCAAATAAATACAATCTTATATTATTCCACTCAAATGATTAGCCACTATTTTGTGACTGCGTGTTCTTATTGCTGAGATCGATGTCTTATGTGATTAACTTCTTGTTTAAATCAATTATGTCCTTTCCACTGTATTTCTTCCGTATCACTGTGACCTATTGATTTTGGGTACTGCTTCCTGACAGTTTTTTTGTACTCGGCAAAGATTTTTCCCGATGTACAAAGACTTTTCGGGACCGTCTTTGTACATGTACAAAGATTTTTGGGAAGACAAAAAATGCAAAAAAGGTCTTAAATTTGGAAAACTCTTCGGCGCTCCGCGCCAAAATGAGTAATTGTGTGTTCTATGTATCTTTATAATGGCAGAAATTGCATTTAAAAGGAAAAAATGTCAAGTTTTTCGGCGTTTTACGCCGTTTTAAGACGATTCTTAGTGATTTTTTCCCTTAGAGACCCAGAAATTAGCTAAAATACACTACCAAAAGTCGAACAACCTCTTTTTACCACGCTAAAATCGCTACTGTACCATGTAATAGTACCCAAAAATTTATGTGTACAAAATGTACAAAGATTTTCGTGAAGACGAAAACTGTAAAAAGGTGTAAAATTCCCGGAAATTTTCGCCGCTTCGCGCCGATATACGTAATTGTTTGTCCTATATATGTATGTTTAAAATAGGAGAATTAGCATTTTGAATGGAAAAATGTCAAATTTTTCGGCGCAATTTTTCGCGCTTCGCGCCGTTTAGAGACAATTTTCAGTAAATTTTGGCGTCAGAAACGTTAAAATTAGCTAAAATACACTACCAAAGATTGAAAACCGCATATAACCACACTAAAATCGTTACTGTACTATATTATAGTACACAAAAACTTGCATGTACAAAATGTACAAAGACTTTTGGGGACCATCTTAGTACATGTACAAACGAACCTTGTACAAAAAAACACTGCTTCCTGATAATGTTGACGAATTGTTGTTCTTAAAATCTGGTTTCCGTGCTATTGGTTACAAATCGTTCAATTTAAGACCCAGACTATGTCTCTGAATAAAGGATTTCTGATGTCTCAGTGTGCAAATGTATATATCAATTTGTGCCTACATCATGCAAGGCCTACGTATTATTTATATAACAAGGCCCGGTCCCGGTCCCGGCCTCAAAAGCCCGGTCCCGGTCCCGGCCAAATTTTGGGCCCGGTCGTTCGCTGCCCCCATCCCCCGAAAGCAAGAAAATCTTCGACCCCCTCTGCATTTTTGATCATTTTTAGGCGTTCTTTGGTCGTTTTTGGCCAAAAATGGTGGTCATTTACCCTCTCCCCTAGAATTGGCGGGAACCCTCTTCCCAAATTTCAAGCCGTTACATGTATGAATTGAGGTAACGATCATACGTGGGTAGCAAGAAAATTCTGGGGGGGGGGGTGGAAGATTTTCTGAAGGTCAAAAAATGGCCTTAAAAATGATGGTATGGCGATAAAAACATCATTTTTCGACGTTTCTCATCAAGCACTATCCATTGGCATCTAAAAATTGCGAAAAAAAACGAAAAAAATTTCTAAAAATTGAATTCTGGGGGTTATTTTGATTTCTGGGGGGTATTTTGGTTTCTGGGGAGGTGCATACCCCCCAAACCCGCCACGCACAGGTGTGGTAACGATACTTAAGTGGGATTATTCTACTCCGGTGACCAAAATTCAAAATTAGCTCTGAAATTCAGTAGATTTTGTAGTAAGAACTGATGAGCCTAAAATTTTTCTCGTATTATATTAGCATTATAGCAATTTTGGCTTCTATGATAGCATCCACACTTGCATTCTAATATTATTATTCTAATAGTCTAATAATATTATTTTAATAATAATATCAAATGTGGTATACAAACTTTCTTTTTTATACTTATGGGCAGTGGCGCGATTTTCGTAAGGGGGCGGGCTGAATCCGATCCGGAGAGGGGGCAGGCCGCCAGTTCTGACCGGAGCGACTCGAGCAAACAAATTAGCGACCCGAGCGACTTAAGTAAACAAAATGCGCAATTAATTATGCTGGGCTGACCTCGTCGGTCGACCAATTATGCGTCTGGTACTCACAGTAATGCGTCCGGCTAGGGGAGCATTTTTTGAACGCGATTTTCTTACAGAGCGGAAATCAAATTTTAAAATTTAGTTTTTCGAGCTCATCGTAAAAAATGGAGCAAGAAAATATATAATATTACAACATTTTATTCACTCTGAAAAAAGTTGACTGATTTTCAATGCGAGAGCACTAATACATGCAGTTTTATAAGTAGCGTTCTGTTTCTTGGCATGGACACACATTTTGACTTTTTTGCATGTTGTTTTATAAGTATCACAGAAAAGATAAAAATAAACATTCCTTTGTCTCCACTATCTAGGGTCAAGTAAACGCAAATTAACTTCGTCAAAAATCCAGGCGCAAGGTCACGCAGAAGCGCTCATAAATTTTATTTTTGCTATTGTTCTGGGGGACTTCATTGAAAATTTAACGATTTTTTTGATGCGTGTGCTTCTATGTATAATGTTCGTTGATAAATCGTGGTAGTTTTTCATGTTGACGCTGTTGGCTCAGTATTATTTTGAAATATTCAACTTTTATGGACAAAATAAATGTCAAGTGCTCTCACAATTTGAAATAATTCAAGTTTTTTTAGAGCAGTTGAAATGTTGCAATATTATATATTTTATTGCTCAATTTTTCAGGATGAGCTGGGAAAACTGGACTTTAAAATTTGATTTCCGCTCTGTCAAAAAATTGTGATTTCCGCTCTGTCAATAAATTGTGTTCAAAAAATGCTCTCCTAGTCGGGCGCATTACTGTAAGAACGAGACGCTTAATTGGTCGACCGAAGAGGTCAGCCCAGCATAATTAATTGCGCACTTTTGTTTACTTAAGCGAGCGCTCGGGTCACCAATTTGTTTGCTCGAGTCGCTCCGGTCAGAACTAGCGGCGTGCCCTCCCAGGATCGGATTCAGCCGGGGACGCTACCCCTTATTTTTCCTAAAACAGCCGAAAATTGAAAAAATTCGCCCATCACTAGTGTTTTACCCCGTTTTATGTTTTCTACTTGGATCTTAAGTCATTTGTGGCGCAACGTGTTTCAAATACAAATTTCGAAATTTCCGATATCCAGGTGATTTTGTGCGAAGATTATTATTAAATGGTGTTGATTTTTTTCATCGGTGAGAGAAATGAAAATTTGTTGCGCGTAAAAGTACATAGCTTGTTTTCCATTGAACGAAAAATACGAACGGTCGGAGACTCGGGACAGAACGGCTTGATTAGGCTTTTAAATACCACTTCGATTTTCGATTTAATGCGAGAAAGCAGTGAAAATTAAAAAATATAGAAGGCGACGATATTGGAATTTTTCCCTGGGCTATTATCTATTATGAATTTGGGTCGGCGAGGCAATCAGTCGGCTCTGAATAAGGCTTTATTGACATAATCTATTAAAAACCGCCGTTTCGCTAAACAAAAATGCATTAGAATGCAAAATCGCTGAGCTCGTTGAGACTTTTAAGAGCTATTGCCCCTTTTTCCTCTACTTCTCGCTTCGGCTTTTATTCAACATCGTATGTTGCTGTGGGCGTCCCGCTCTTTGAATCATGAAACCTCGAAACATTTCTCGATTTTCTGAACAGTTTGGCCAGCGAGCCGGAACTTCCTTTGCGATCATGCTTTTGAATCGTTTTAACATCCATTGTGTCATAAATAAGTGTCCGGGCGACAATTAAAAATTGACGTATGACACACTAAGGCAAAATCTAGTTATTTATTTATTTTGTTTGACATTACTACCTAGCCTATATCTACGGAGGAGAAAACCGGTTTATGGGATTATTGAGCCGCGTGCGCAGTATGCCTTGTGGTTTTTCATTCGGAAACTTAGAAAAATGCCATTTACCGTATGTAGCATATTAAAGTACAAATTTTATTCTATGTACTGTAGATAATGCCACTGTTTTGTGCCAGTCAATGATGACCTGGGCAAAGTTTATTCGCCTGCATTTTCTGCCTCGCATTGTTTACGAAATAATTGAATTATTCGCGGAGTCGCGTATGATTTGATAATTTGAATTTCATAATTTTCTAATTTCCTTTCGCCGCCATTGTCATACAAAAATGTCCATGCAAAAATGTCCCTATCGATACTTTTTGCTGTACTGTCGAAGTTAATATATACACTGTCGGTTGAAATTTCTTGAGCTTACCTGACTACCTGTAGTAGTAGCCTGATATTTGGGATATCCAGGTGGAACCGTTTCTCATTTTTTAAAAATGTTTTTTATCTTTCGTTAATGTTTTTTGTTGGTATGAGGAATTTCTCGTTTTTCAAATGTTCTTATAAATATTTTTATTAAAATTTGAATGCTTAATTTCTATAACTAGCAAAAATAAGTCGGTTCAGTACTCAATCAAAAGACGCGGTCTTATCTAAGAAACAGATTTTTTTAAAAATGAAAATGCAGCTTTGTTTGCGAAACATTTAATTGGATAATTGGATAATTTGAAAATAAAAAAAAGTTTAAACGGCATTAAATCAATAGTTAATCTATCAATTTATATGAATAATGAGCGTTTTTAGAAACCAATCTTCGTATTAGTATATTTTCAAAATATATATCTCTAGTATTTGAAATTTATTAGTCATTGCATTCGAATTAATAAAATCATGGCTGAATTCTTCCTTTCAATTTTTATATACCTAATCCTTATATTGTCGATCGCTTACTGATTTCTTTAGCGTTCATGGTAAATCTACGTCATTGTCGCGGAAGCTTCTATTAAATTCTGAGATTTCAAGCGATGTTATGAATTTTTATATGTATTTTTAAAATAAAATGTTCTTAATTCACCGTTCAAGGTTGGCCTGTCAACATTATTCTATCGTTAAATACGTCGGATAAATGATAATTTTTTGGCTAATCTCTGAAATTTTGTCGTATTTTGTTGCTTGCGAATCCTTGCAAAGTTTGCAAACCGGCGGGCAATCGGTCGATCTTTTTGCGTGCGAATCGATTCAGACGAATGACGTCTCGAATAGTTTTTCGTCACATTTCGGCTTCGGGATTCCGGACGACGAAATAAAAACGTATAAAAAACGCGAAAGCGCGTCATTGGGCCAACATGGACGCATTTGGGCGTTTAGCAATAATGCTACGTTGTACAATACGCAATGCAGGCTAGAAATAGTAGCCTGCAATTCTTGCCTGATAGAGTTAAATTGGAAAAATGGCACGCTTAAGCTCCTAGGCAACGAGTCGAGCCGTTTAAGGGAAATATTTGGCCGGAAGTGCGATAAGCAGTGGGATTTCAAGTCAGTAATCCTACTTACCAGACACGCACAGCGTGGGAATTTCCGAAAAAAATAAACAGTTTTGGTTTAAGTGCGTTTTTGGGCTTTGAAGCGCATAATTTCGAAAAAAACATTAGGAAAATTTGAGAACTTGAACAGAACGTAGTCTAAAAAATGAGTGTACGGCGCACGCGAAGCGCCCGAAATTTGCCTTTTTAACAATAGCTGAAAGCGCTTAAAGTAGCATGTTTCCTAGGAGTTTTTTGGAATATCACCAATTTTAAGTGTTTGCATGCTATCCATTCATGGGCTGGGGGTAGGGGTATTATACTTCCCCTGAGCTTTAATAAGTTGATAGCTACGTTTATCCATTTGGCCAAAAAATATTACTTTATAGCCGTTTTTGGGCTCAGAAAACTAGCTATATATTCTTTTTGGACTTATAAGATATACCGTGTGAGTTCAGAAATGCTATATATTTGCCACAAATGCTCGAAAACGATAAAGCGATACCAGCGGTTCTCCGATGTAGAATCGTTTTTAAAAAAATGCGCTTAGCTATTCCCAAGTCTTTGATTTACACCCCTCCTGAAAGTTTGACCTTGCGCACGTATGCCCTGGTTCTTATTTTCTAGTCGAGTTATGCACTTTTGAAAAAATTGATTTTAATTCATTTTACGCCTCAATTTTGTTTTTAACCAGACAATTCGTTTTTATATAGCCTTTTCGGATCTTCTGACCTCAGACCTCCATGCAAATCTGTGGTTGTTCTCCACTGCTTGAATAATTATTTGCCGAATCGATATTTTCTTTTCTTCTCTTAAAGGCCTGTCTTATCCCAAAATTTTATAATTCAAAATTTCATTCGTTTGGGTCAGGGTCATACATGATCTGGGGGGATTGTTTACACCCCCAGAAAAATTTCCAACCCTGCAAAATTTTTCAGCCTCCTCCCAGAATTGGCGATTTTTGAAAAGTTCCCTAAAATTTTCTAAAAATTTGTTAGAAAAGATGCTTTTAAAGCGTTTTTAGCTATGCATTTGCTCAAAAGTGCCATATTTTCAGCGCTTCGCGCCATTATACTCATGTTTTGACTATATTTTGTTCAATTTGTTCCGACTTTTTTTGATTTTTTTTCAAATTTTTCTATGTTTTTATGCTCTAGAAAGATAGAGCATCGTCAGAAAGGCTGAAAACGATGTTTTTGACGGGTACCTACCATTTTGGGACCCAAAAGGGCATTTTATAATTTCACCCCCTCAGAATTCCCATGTTGTGTATGTGGGTATGGGGATTTTCAGTAAAAAAATACGAACACGATCAAAATAGCTTATATGAGATTCATTAATGAGACACACATGACTTGAGCTGATGAAAAGCTGCGTAGCTATTTCTATTTTTCGACTGAAAATTGCAAGTATGAATTGGAGTCGTAGACTTTGTCCCAAGACTAGTTTCTTAGCGCTAAACAATCTTACTTTTATGAAAGAATGAAGAAGTCGGGGAAAATTAATTTTTCAAGGAAAATTATGCTAAACAAAAATGACTTCTTATTCGAATTGAAATTCTAGGAAATGTAATATTACATGACTAACTTCATTCAGGGGCGGATTTAAGGGGGGGGGCGGTCCCCTCACCCATTGGCCAAAAGTTATTGGCGAGATAAAGAATGGAAATGTAATTCGCAATGATTTTCGGCCCCCAATGACCATAATTTCTCAAATTTATTCGGCTGCTCGTCGGATGATACCTATTAATGACGTTTATTTGCTTTCTTGCGACCCCGAAGTACGGTTTTTTGTATTCGGCAAAGATTTTTTCCGATCTACAAAGACTTTTCGGGACCGTCTTTGTACATTTACGAAGATTTTTGGATGACAAAAATTGCAAAAAGCCTAAAATTCGCAAAAATTTTCGGCCCTTCGCGCCGAAATAGTAGTATTTGTGTGTTCTATATATCTTTATAATGGCAGAAATTGCATTTCAAAAGGAAAAATGTCAGATTTTTTGGCGCTTCGCGCCGTTTCAAGACGATTCGTAGTGATTGTTGCCCTCAGAGACCCAGAAATTAGCTAAAACAATACTAAAGGTCGAACAACTCTGTTTACACTAAAATCGCTACTGTACCGTATAATAGTACCCTAAAATTTGTGTGAACAAAATGTACAAAGACTTTTGGGTACCATCTTTGTACATGTACAAAGAGTCTTTGTGCAAAAACACACTGAATGGAATGGAAGCCATTTTTCTGCCAAAGGAATATAATTCAAAGCAGTTTCGTGAGCCGAGAATTAGTCATCTTAGCATAGTTTTCTTCTATTTTCAATCAAAAATTTTCGACGTTTCGTGTCGCTACAAATACAGGAAATCGAGCAGAAAATCAAGCTTCTAAACGTCCATCCGCCTAAATTTCACAAGTTTCTGGTGCTTCGCGCCAGATTTTCGCTGAAGTTAAAGAAATTTGATGATTTTTTCTCATAAAATTGTGGATAATTTTAAACTTTTTCGAAAAAATATTGCGTCAAAAGTGATTTCAAGTAAAAATATTCAATTCAAAACGCCGAAAAAACGCTATTTAGCGCGCGAAGGGAAGATTGTTGGACCTATTTTGGACTGCTTTTGTAAAATTTAGGGAATTCCCTTAGAAAATCCTAGAACCGCCATTGATTTCATTGCAGTATTTTTTCAAAGATCATCCATGTGCCGGCATCAATATTTTGGAAGATGATGCCAATAGATTCTTCTCTTATGAGACGTATTACAGAAAATTTTCGCCGCTCATTTCGTCATTGGGCAACAATTTTCTTAGGAACGACAACTCTACGGTTTCTTTTTCGCTTCTTCCGGAGAATCGAAATAGTCGGTTTACAACGACTGCCTTTAAAATTGAAATCGACATATACGCCTGGCATACCGACGCGTCGGTTAACGCAATTATCAACGAATATCTGCCGCTTACATACAGAATCATAGGTACTTACTGTTTGTCATACATGTAACGGCTCTAAATTTTGGGAGAGGATCCCCGGCCATTCTTGTAGGGAGGGTAGGGCTGAACGACCTGCAACTTTTTTCTGCCAAAAATGGCCGAAGAGGGCAAGTTTTCGCCTATTAATCAAATGTGGGGTGAATCTAATTGGGCAGGGAGGAGGTGGTCGCCTTCTCCATTAGCCGAACAAATGTTTACGAGATCACGCTTGGATGATAAGTACGCACGTATGCATTTTCGCTTGAATATGAAAATATCAAAACTGGATAAATTCACATTTGAAAATGCAAAGAAATATAATGCAGATTTAGAATTAGAATTAAAATTATAAAATCTTGATTTAGAATTAAACTTTTAATGGAGCCACATCAATGTTTAAAATAATGGTAAGAGAAAAGGTCGGAAAAGTATTGAAAAAATTCAAAAATTCAAAATGCAAGAAATTTGAAAATAATTTATTTCAAAAGTTGGAAATTTTGAAAATTTTTATCTGAAAAATGGGGAAAAAACTGGGAATACTTAAGAAATGTAAAACTTTAAAAAAATCGACGTATTGCTACTTAAGTACATGTTCAGGCTGTTTAAAAAACATCATTTTTAACAACCTATGGCAGATAATACCGTGATCAGACATGGAAGGCCATCAGCTAACACTGATTTGAATGAATCAGGCGGTTTCATTGCGAGTCCGCGTTTTCCCAGAACTTATCCTGACGGCGTTATCGTTAATTATACGCTAATCAATGAAGATGCATTTGGTTTCGTTAGAATGATATTCTCCGACTACCGAGTTAATTATTTATCCAGTTTTCAGGTAAGCATATAACTCGTAAACATACATGTGGGCAGCTACCGGAATTCTGGGGGTGAAAAAAATTTTGAAAGGCCTAAAATGGTCTTAAAAGTGGTCGTATGGCGAAAAAAACGACCGATTTTTGGACGTTTCTCATCAAAGCACTATCCAATGGCATCAAAAAATCGTGTAATAACAGCTATAAAAATTTCAAAATTTGAATTCTGGGGGGGTAGTTCGATTTCTGGCCCGAAGGAGCTTTATTTTAAACTTCTGCGGACGGGTGCATCCGCCCAGATCCGTCACGCCCATGTGTAGCTCGTAAATTAATTTTAGTTAGAAATAATGTATAATATCAATTTCGAGTTTCTGTGTGTGTGTGTGTGTGTGTGTGTGTGTGTGTATGTGTGTGTGTGTGTGTATGGACGAATGTTTTCACTGGATAACACAGTGTAAGTCATACTTTGGCTTAATATGTCTGTCCGGACCTCTAATTTCGTACTTTTGATTAAAATGGCTTGATCTGGCTCCTGAAATCCGAAAACGACGGATGAATATAAAAAGTTTCGGCTGCTCTTGCGGCTTACGTAATTGCCGTGGGACAAATTTATTACGCCACCCCAGACCAACTTCTGATGCGCAATCGACTGTTGTAAACTACTTTACACTGCAGTGTAAACTGACGAAAAAGTGTAAGAAAAACGTTTTTAAAGCTACATTTTCTCAAATGTATAGAATCGCAGCGGATAAATTTCATTTATATCTTCGACTGTTTGTTAATGATGTTACGGCTGACCTAACTATAGAATTTTAAGAAAATTCACGGATTGGTTCTTGACATACAGAGCTCAAACATAGCCTGTCCGTGGGGTAAAATTTAGGCGTTTTGCCTTCTTGCAGAAGCACAACCTAAATGTTACTACTAAAATTTGGCCCCTGAGGTTTCTTGGACCTGTGATTCCTAATTTACTACTCAAAGTGGACGATCTGGCGCCATAAACCACATAGGGGACGGCTTAACAGGGAAACACTAAGGGTTCTAGCAAACATGATTAATTATTGAGAGCGAGCTCGCAGCAAGCCAAAAATCAAATTATGAATACTGGTTTTGATGGTGTAAAATAGGGTGCGTGCGATTTGATGTAAACCAACCGAAAACAATAAACGCGCGGCTTTGGAGAATGCTAATACAAATTCAAATATTTCTGCTTCTAGCGGCTAATTTTGCATGGAAATTTTTGCATCTGATTACAATGAGGACCAACTTTCATGCGCAGGTTGCAATGCTTTCTAATTGTCGTACGGGCACAGAAAGGAAGCAAGAAACATTAAGCAAGATAAAATCAGTCGTTTTAAAGTGGTTGAAGAAACCTGCTTAGCTGAAATGTAACCTTTTGGTGAACATGGTGATTTACAATGGCCGTGCGTCCAGACACAATTTTAAAATGCTTGTAACTCAATGAGTTTAGAAGGTACATTACAACGGCTTACAGCATTGCGATAGCCATCGCAGAAATGACAAGAAAATGAGTTTTTGTCAAGAAATTTTCATTTCGCTGAGAAGGAAAAAATTTTGGAAACCAAGATGAAGCTAATTGAAATATATCAAGTTATTTTTAATTTTTTCTCTGCATTTCGAACTATATAATCTTATAGAAAGTTCTAATTCCGGCAAAAAAAACCATGAAAAAGAAAAGAATAAATGTCTCAAAAGTGAGCGCTCGGCGTCTCCGCGCGCATGCATTTCCGCAAAATTTAGCTCTTGTTATTTGTTCTTCAGCGGAAATCAATGTTTCTAAGACATTTTTTAGTGCAAAATATAGAGAATTGAACGTAGACCACTATAGGATTGTTATAGGATTGTCAAATACCCTTTTCTCAGCCCCTATAAGTTTTTTCAATGGACAAGCTGCAAAAAAGAATTTTAACAGGTCACCATAGGTGGGCAGCACCGAAATTCTGGGGGGGTGAAAAATATTCTGGGGGGGGGGGGGTGGAAAAAATTTTTAAAGGTCAAAAAATGGTCTTAAAAGTGATCGTATGGCAGAGAAAATACCATTTTTCGACGTTTCTCATTGAGCACTATCCAATGGCATCAAAAAATTGCTAAAAAAGCAAAAAAAATTTTCCGGGGGGGGTATTTCAACTCCTGGGGGGTGCATACCACCCAAACCCCCCACGCCCACGTGTGCAGGTCATTCTTTTCAAAGTCACGAAAAAACAGTCTCTTCAGTAATTATGCTTAGACTTAGCACTTGTTTGTAGTATAAGCAATGACTACTTTCCAAGTTATTGTTTATTATTTTTCGTCAAATATTCGCCAAGTTATTCAATTTTTTAAATTTTGCATCTTTTCGCACGGCCATCCGAGAGGCTCAATGATATTTTGACATTATTCGTTAGACTGAGGCGTTTCAAACAATGGATATTAGAAAGTGAGTGAATTGAAAGCAGTAAAATTTAAAAGGAATAAATGAGAATAATATAATAACATTATAAGACAGTGACAAATATAAGACATATGAATTTCTTGACAATTTTCGGCATATTGGTCATCGATTATATTTATCTTCTTTGGAAATGGGAGCGAAGCGACCTATTCGCAAAAAAAGATAGCTCTAGCAAATGGGGCAGCGAAGCACCCCATTTTATGGTCTTTATAAATTACGATTAGGTTTATCAGCATACATGTAGACAGGCAAGTATCTCTGGGGGGAATAGGGGGGGGATTGAGACCCTCCCACAAAAATTCAGAAAAATCGGAAAGATAGGACTTTTTAAACGTTATTTTGTGCTATTTTTGGCCTTTTTGGGCTTAGTCTCCCAGAAAATTGGTGTTGGTCCCCGCAAAATAGGACGGCCAGCGACGTGCCTGCATGTAGAGCACTAGAAATTCAATACTGGGGGTCTGTTGATTTGAGGGGTCTTCCAGACTTCTGGGGATTCCACACCAGACATAGAAGTGGGTGGGGGCTTGGGTCAAGATCTTCCCCAAGAATGGAAAGATTGGAAGTTTCCTGAGGAAAATGATGCAAAATAAAGGTCATAAATGGATGAAAAGCGAAACTTTTTTTCAAAAGTGCTTGAAATTGATAAGAAGCTGTCGAAAAACATAGTCATAGCCATCGGTGGGCAGCATCAAAATTCTGGGGGGGGGGTGCAAGATTTTTCAAAGGTCAAAAAATGGTCTTAAAAATGGAGGTATGGCGGAAAAACACCGTTTTTCAATGTTTCTAATCGAGCACTATCTATTGGCATCAAGAATATTGTGAAAAGAACAGAAAAAAATTCCAAAAATTGAATTCTGGGGGTATTTTGATTTCTGGAGCGGTGTATTCGGCTTTCTGGAGGGGTGCATACCCCCATGCCCACGTGTGGTCATAGCGCTATTTTAGTATACCAGTTTTTAAAGTCTTTTTAGTCTGCAAACTCATTAACTGACGCCCATCTCGGTCACGCTGCATATCTATGATTCAGCAGATCCCCAGCACAGCATACATGTAACGACTTTAAATTCAGGATGGGTCCCCTGCAAGTTTTAGGGGAGAGGGGCGGTAAATAAGTCAAATTTTTGGCCAAAAATAGCTGAAAACTCCTTAAAATAGCCAAAAACGCAAGTTTTTGCTAAAAGTCGGTGGAAAGGGGTCCAAAAAATTTTTGTCTTTATGGGGATAAGGACGACCAGGTTTGAATAGGGGCATCCCCCTGTGACACCCTGTGACATGTACGCAACCTCTAAGTTCCAATTGCTTTTGTGGTCGTGAGTTGCACGTGCTTATTAGATTTTGGATAGCGACGGCTCTGTGTTGTGGGGTACATCCGATGGTTCAAGGGGCGCCGACGTCAGCTTGTTGCGGCCCTGCGCCACGCAGTCGTCCGGGCCTAGGCTTACTGTAATTTTTATCGCCAATCAGTACAGCAAAGATATGATCGGTTTTCGAGCCGAATACGCTTTTGTTGCCGAGAAAACGTGGCCGGACAAACCTGCTTGTATAGGTAAATTATGTAAATAAAAAATTAACTTCTAATTAAAAAATAATTAATCATAAGCGTCGATATTAAATAAACAATAAATCATAAATGATTATTAATAATTAACAAATTTGATTGCCGATGCTAACTGACTGATGAAAAAATTTTAGTAACTACGTTACGCAATATTTTTTACCAGAGTTTTAACAAATAGAAATATCTAAAAATTCTAGAAATATATTCAAAAGACCTCAAAAGTAGGATTTCAATATAGTTTCAAACTAGTAGCCCGCCCCTAGAAAACTTTCATTCTCCTCAGAATTCCTGATTTTCCAGAATTTCCTAAAAATTCGTAGACATATGCTATTTTGAGCCTTATTAGCTATATTCAAAAATGTCAAATTTTCGGCACTTCGCGCAATAGGCTCATTTTTTGACTATATTTTGTTCAATTTAATAAAATATTTCTGGAATTTTCTCAAAAAATTTTGTTTTATGCTTTGGAAAAATAGATCATCGTAAGCTTCGTCAAAAAATAAATAAAATGTTGTTTTTGACGCATATCATACATGTAACAGGCGGATAGGGGGATCCCCCACCCAAAGTCGGACGTTACCCCCAAGCCAGAGAATTTTTGAGTCCCTTCCCGATTTTTGGAAAAAATTAAATTTTTCTGGTTGTTTTTAGGCGTTTTTTGGCCAAAAATTGTAGGTCATTTATGTACCCCCCCCCTCAAAATGGCCGGCATCCCCCTTCCAAATTTTCGAGCCGTTACACGTATGACATATCTGTCTTTTTCGCCTGAAAAAGACAATATAAAACTTCACGCCTCCGAAGAATTTCCATGCTGTGCATGGCAGCTGCTGACCCCCCAGAATTCCTATTTTAAGCGAATCTGGTCAGTCCCTGGCTGTAGCGTGGTGACTATTTACACGGCACGCATTTCTGGGGGAAATGAGGGGGAATGTTCGGACCAGCGTTTTTTTTGTACAAGGTCCGTTTGTACATGTACAAAGATGGTCCCCAAAAGTCTTTGCACATTTTGTACATGCAAATTTTTGTGTACTATAATATAGTACAGTAGCGATTTTAGTGCGGTAAAACAGGGTTTTCGATCTTTGTTAGTGTTTTTTAGCTAATTTCTGGGTCTCTAAGGGCCAAAATCACTAAGCATCGTCTTGCAACGGCGCGAAGCGCGAAAAATTCCACATTTTTACTTTTGGAATGCAATTTCTGTCATTATAAAGATATATAGAACACACAATTACTCATTTCGAAAATTTTTTTCGAATTTTAGACCTTTTTTGCAATTTTTGTTTTCCCAGAAATCTTTGTACATGTACAAAGACGGTCCTCGAAAAGTCTTTGTACATCGGGAAAAATCTTTGCCGAATACAAAAAGAACAGTGGTTCGGACCCCCCGAAAATTCAGAATAATCGGAGAAATAGGACTTTTTAAACGTTATTTTGTGCTATTTTTGGCCTTTTTGGGCTTAGTCCCCCAAAAATTAGTGTTGGTCCCCCAAAATAGGACGGCCAGCTACGTGCCTGTATTTACAGCTTGCGATAAATTATACGAAGACAAAGGAAGCGTAATTTCTTCGAATTCCATTCTACCCGGCTCGAATGCCCAATACGTCGACTGTATTTGGCTGTTGGCCAAATCCCAATTCTATCCGCCTTTCTACGATAAATTATACGCGAAAATCGTGGATTTTTCCGTCGGAGGCGGAGCCAATCTTTCCTCCTCCGTCCAATTGGAATTGAGACGAGGCTTGAACAGCCAATCGGATTTGCTGTTTAGCATTTCTGGCCGAAAAACTAGCCAACAGTTGGCACAGCTGCAACCGGAAGGCGGTTTTGTCGTCGATTCGCAGGATCGTAATTTAGGCGACGATTCTGAACAAAAGGGGATTTACTGTAGACTCAGGGGTTATTTAGAACCGATCGATAACGGCAAAGGAATAGTCATCGCTTTCGCTCATTTCTACGCGTGGGCCAGGATGGGTATGCTTGATAGCTGCACAGTGTGGCCAGTCTGGGGGTGTCAGCCCATACGATGTAGCGGCTCAAAATTTTTGGCGGGGTACCCGGCCATTTTATGGGAGGGGGTAATGACCTTCGATTTTTGGCCAAAACTACCTGAAAATGGCCGAAAAATTTATTTTTTCCACAAATAGGGGCTTAAAAAGGGGGATGACCAACTTTGGGGGATCCGCCATCTCCCGTATTACATGTGTGAGTCAGCCGGTCTGGGGCGGTCAGCCCGTACATGTAGCGGCTCAAAATTTTGGGCGCTGGTCTCCCGGCCATTTTTAGAGGGAGGAGGGTAAATGACCTTCGATTTTTGGCCAAAAACTACCTGAAAACGGCCAAAAAAATTCATTTTTATAGAAATTCAGAAATTGCGGGGTCAAAAAGGGGGATGAGGAAAGTTTGGGTGAGGGTCCGCCATCCCCCGTATTACATCTATGAGTCAGCCTCTTTGGGGGGGTCAGCCCATACATGTAGCGGCTTAAAATTTTGGGCGCTTGTCCCCGGCCATTTTCAGGTGGTGGGGGAGGGGTAAATGACATTCGATTTTCGGCCAAAAACTACCTGAAAAGGGCCAAAAAATTTATTTTTTCCACAAATTGGGGGGTCTAAAAGGGGGATGACGAACTTTGGGGGGTCCGCCATCCCTGTATTACACGTATGGCTCAGCCGGTCTGGGGGTCTAAAGCATACCTGGGCAATAGCCAAAGCTCCAGTCCGTCCAACTATGGGCTCTCAAAGATCGGTTGGCCCTTAGTTGGGCTGAAAATGGGTTAAATGGCAATTTTCTCTGATTTTCCACCGTTTTATCAAATTTTATTCAAAATCGGCCCATCCAGATGGACCCTTCAGCCCGTCCAGCTTTTGCGTCAGCCCGTTCCATGGACGGGCTGGGATGGGCTATTGCCCAGGTGTGGTCTAAACTTGTGTTTTATTGTGGCGAAAATGACGTCAAAAACTGATATACACAGGCACCTAGCTGGTCGTCCTATTTTGGGGGGCAACACCAATTGTTTTGGGGGACTAAGCCCAAAAAGGCCAAAAATAGCACAACATGACGTTTAAAACGTCCTATTATTCATTTTTTCTGAATTTGGTGAGGGGTCCGACCCCCCTTTCCCCAGAGATACGTGCCTGGATATACATGCTGAAAACAATCTGGTCAATATGTATCATTGACCAGCACTTTTGAAGAAAATTTTTCATTTTCATCTATTTTAAGCCTTTTTTGCCTCACTTTTCCCAGAAAATTTCCCGTTTTTCCATTTGCTGGGGCTAGACTTCCCAAAGCCTCGCCACGTGCATGCCTGGTACAAATTACCGTCGATTAGTTCTAGAAAGCTGAGATGGAATTTTCGGGATTTGACCCCCGAATGGAAATGAAATTGTTTGTTTGCAACATAGTCTGATTGACCCAGAAATTCAAGACTGCGTTTTGTCGTTGAGAATTTTCCGGGATTTTTTTGAACAATTTCGGGACTTGACTGGATTAATTTTTGGTAAGAGTTGTTGACAATCAACCTTTTGTAAGATTGGTCGATCTCCTTGTACATTTTCTTAAATATTATTTCTTCCTAACAACGAATTAAAATCAAGTCTCCCAACTGCATAAAAATTAATGTGGAAGATCGGTGGAGAATGTTCAAGACCATATTTACCTCAGAGAAGGATCAAGTCGCTTCTTAGAGTGAAAAATTCGCCTATTAAAGTATGTATATACGTAAAATGCAGACACGTATGTAGCTGGCCGTCCTATTTTGGAGGGGACCAACATCAATTTTTGGGGGACTAAGCCCAAAAATGGCCAAGAATAGCGCAAAATAACGTTTAAAAAGTCCTATTTTCACGATTTTTCTGAATTTTTCTCGGGGGGGGGGTGTTCTGAACCCCCACCCCATTCCTCCCAGAGGTATGTGCCTGGTAAAATGTATTGCTGGTTATGGTGTAATCGAAAATCGATATATGCGTCAAAAGGTGTGACCAACCTTGACATTTTACTAACGTAGTGCCAAAACTCAAAAGTCTTTTTATACTGAATCAAAATGTAAATATGTAGTCTAAACATTTCAGTTTCAACAACTTAATTCTAGTCTAATTTTATTCTCCATTTCAAAGTTCTGATTTGCTCCAAATTTACCGATTACTTACCGATTAGGAAATCTTGCCTTGAACACACGAACTTTTGCAAATTTTTCTCCGAACTGACGTGCGGGCTTGGTTGTGGATTTGCGGATCTTAATCGGAGAGGACAAAAATTTTCTGGCTTTAAAGGATGGGGAAGCAGTGTTTTTTTGCACAAGGTCCGTTTGTACACGTATGTACAAAGATGGTCCCCAAAAGTCTTTGTACATTTTGTTCATGCAAGTTTTTGTGTACTATAATATGGTGCGATTAGCGATTTTAGTGTGGTTAAACAGGGTTTTTCGACCTTTGCTAGTGTATTTCAGCTAATTTATGGGTTTCTGATGCCAAAAATTAATAAAAATTGTCGCAAGACGGCGCGAAGCGCCGAAAAATTTGACATTCTTCCATTCTAACTGCAAATTCTGCCATTTTAAAGATATATAGGACAAACAATTACTCATATCGGCGCGAAGCGTTGAAAATTTTTGGGAATTATACACCCTTATACAGTTTTTGTCTTCCCAAAAATCTTTGTATATTTTGCACACAAATTTTTGGGTACTATAGATATGGTTCAGTAGCGATTTAAGCATAGTAAACACAGAGTTGTTCGACTTTTGGTAGTGTGTTTTAGCTAATTTCTGGGTTTCTGACGCCAAAAATTACTGAAAATTGTATCAAAACGGCGCGAAGCGCCGAAAAATTTGACATTTTCCTACTTCAAATGCAAATTCTCCTGTTTTAAAGATATATAGGACAAACAATTAATCATTTCGGCGCTGAAGCGCCGAAAATTTTTGGGAATTGCACACCTTTTTACAGTTTTGTCTTCCCAAAAATTTGTGCATTTTATAGACACAAATTTTTGGGCACTATAATATGGTACAGTAGCGATTTTAGTTTGGTAAAAACGAGTTGTTCGACTTTTGGTAGTATATTTTAACTAATTTCTGGTCTCTAAGGGCAAAAATCACTAAGAATCGTCTTAAAACCGGCGCGAAGCGCCGAAAAATTTGACATTTTTCCTTGTGAAATGCAATTTTTGCCATTATAAAGATATACAGAACACACAATTACTCATTTCGGCGCGAGGCGCCGAAAATTTTTGCGAATTTCAGACCTCTTTTGCAATTTTTGTCTTCCCAAAAATCTTTGTACATGGACAAAGGCGGTCCTGAAAAGTCTTTGTACGTCGGGAAAAATCTTTGCCGAATACAAAAAAAGCACTGTGGGGAAGACAAAGTTCGGGTGGGAAGATCCCCTTCCTTCCTGTTACCCGTTTGCATTAATCATTTTGGGTCTTTTTGCAAATTGTATGCATTTTTACTCATTTAATCATTTGCTATTAGGCCACGTACAAGTAAGTACATCCGTACTTTACTGTGAAACAGTGTTTTTTACACGGTCCGTTTGTACATGTACAAAGATGGTTTCTAAAAGCAGGGCCGTGCTTAGAGGTTTAGCGGCCCTGGGCGAAACTTATTTTGGCGGCCCCCATAATTTTTAAAACTGGTATTGTATGCATCATAATTATCACTTATGTATTTCCTTTACATATGTACCTATATAATCGCAGTTAGCATCTTACTGTAAATTTACTAACAAAATATTGTGCTACATTATTTTTAGTAGGTTAGGTATCGTATGTTTTTTCTCAAATAATTTACCTATTTCGTGAATGATGACGTGCTTTATTACAAAATAACTTGCCTAGCTTTCTGAGCGGCAAACTGGTCAATCAATTGCAAAAAATCTAACGAAGATGATAAATCATTTTCAATTGAAATAATCGCTAGTGCACTTAGACGAGAATCAGTCATAGTTGACCGCAAATATGTTTTTATTATTTTCAGTTCCGAGAAGGAACGTTCTGCTGAGGCCACAGCAATAGGTATTGTAAGTAAAATTCTGAAATAAATTATAAGGTTTGGTAAAACATCCTGGAAGCCATTTGATAGATATTTAAGAGTAGCTAGTGGCGAAGTTAATTCATTTGGATTTGATCGAGCAAGAACTTTTAGCTCTGTGTACATGTCTGGTCCATCAAGATCATCCAGAAACGCAGCTAACTGTGTGCATGACTTGAGCAATTCATCATCTTCCCATGTTTTTAAAGCTGGTATTCGTGGGTAGTGCTCAATGAGAAACCTTGAAAACGGTATTTCTTAGCCATACTATCATTTTTAAGACCATTTTTTGACCTCTAAAAAACCTTGCACCTACCCCCTCCCGGGATTTTGTTGCTGCCCACATATGCTGCGGGGGTCTTAGGTGGCGCGGTCAAGCGTTCCCTGCGGGGTCCGGGACAGAGTCCCTAAAAATTTTGTAAAAAAGCATTTTAATGTCAAATAATAACGTTAAAATTTTCGCAAAAACGGCCGAATTTCGGTCCTGAATGGAGCCCAAAAACACTTAAAATTGATGAACTCTTACATTGCACAAAACTTCTGAGCTGAAATGCGTTTTTCGACCTCTGCTAATTACATAGCGTAGCAACGGGTCGCTGCCAATAAGATATAGAAAAATGTATAAATTGAAATTTTTGTTCTTACCCTTTTCAGGCCCATTTGTGGCCTTCTTATTAAGAAGATGCAGTTCAGAAAACAGGAAATGCACAAAAACATAAGAAAATTTGGCCATTTCTTTCATTTAAAATAGGATTGTGTCCTTGTAAAGAAAGACAAACAAAGCAAAGAATAGACAAACTGGTACACAATATTTTTCGCACTTTTAGTTTTATGCTCAACAAGCATGCGCACTTTCATTCAATGAACAAATAGTGCATTAAATTCCTAGTGATGTGAAGTGCTAGATTATTTCAGCTGATTCAAGCTTTTAAATTCATTTGATCTATGGCTCGGTGCAAAGCGCCGGAATATTTTGACATTTTAGCCTTTTCGAACTCAATTTTCTGGACACACATTATTGCAACAGAAAAATCAACAATATGTCTGAAAAATGAGAACAAGTATAGCTCAGTCAGCGTTCTCTTAAAAATGCAAGTAAAGATTTTTAACTGACTGTGTTTGCATTAGAACGTCGAAAAATCGATCCTTTTGAACGTATGTATCGAATTATTGTAAGAGGGCCGCCAAAAAATGAATTCTATACGGCATGCACCACAACTTTTTTAGCGGCCCATAATTTTAGCGGCCCTGTGCGGCCGCACAGTTCGCACCCCCTAGGCACGGCTATGCCTAAAGGTCGTTGTACATTTTGTACACACTAATTTTTAGGTACTATAATATGGTACGTAGCGATTTTAGTGTGGTAAAAACAGAGTTGCTCGACATTTGGTAGTGTATTTTAGCCAATTTCTGGGTTTCCGGGGGCAAAAAGCACTAAGAATTGTCTTGAAACGGTGCGGAAGCGCCGAAAAATTTGATATTTTTCCTCTCCGAATGCAATATCTGCCATTATAAAGATATATAGAACATAAAATTAGTCAAATCGGCGCGAAGCGCCTGAAATTTTCGCGAACTTCAGACCTTTTTTGCAATTTTTGTCTTCCCAAAAATCTTTGTACATCGGGAAAAATCTTCGCCGAATACAAAAAAACCGTGCTGTGAAAAGATAAATGTTTCAAATGCGTGTATTTGAGGCTAAAAAAGAGCGTTTCGGTGCATTGCGACTTGAACGTAATGAGCAGACACGAAACAGTGGGGCGGATTGATCATCCCACCATAGGTTGGTCGTCCCTTCCCAAATCATCCCAAACTCAGAATATCTTTGCCCCCCCCGTTTTCGGCGGAAACTTGCTTTTTTTGCCATTTTTGGTCAAATATTGATTACCGCTCTCCCCACACTCATGATTTAGATTTCGTTACGTGTATGACAATGAGTGTGTAGTAGTGATATCCACACGTGGGCTTAGGGGGTTTTGGGGGTATGCAACCCCCAGAAGTTGAAATACCCCTAGAAATCAAAATACCCCCCAGAATTCAAATTTTGAAATTTTTTGCTTTTTTAGCGATTTTTGATGCCATTGGATTATGCTCAATTAGAAACGTCGAAAAATGGTGTTTTTTCGCCATTCGACCACTTTTAGGACCATTTTTTGACTTTTGAAAATTTTTTTACCTCATCCAGAAATTTTTTCACACCCTCCCCCCAGATTTCGGTGCTGCCCACCTATGGTGATATCGATTTTTCTTCTCGTAGCATGTCACGACCAAAGCGAATATCATTGCGAAAATAACAGATGCATTTCCGGTTGGTTGGTTTGTGATGGATTTGATCATTGTGGAGACAGAAGCGACGAACCTGCCGTTCATTGTGTGAAAAAATTCCGTAAGCATGTTTTTCGTGTATAAATATTTATTAGCGCATGTCTGTGTACTCGGGCTTTTATAGATTTCTGGGGGAATCGCCGAAAATGTGTATAATAGTTCGGAGCGTACGTACATGCGCAAGGTATAGAAGTGGCCAGAGGGGGTTTGAAATGAGGAAAAGGGTTACACACACTTGGGCGTGGGGGAATGCACCCCTCCCGATAGACCAAAATACCCCCCAGAAATCAAAATACCCCCAGAAACCACAGTACCCCCAGAGAATTCAATTTTTGAATTTTTTTGTTTTTTTCCTCAATTTTTTTTATTCCAATGAATAGTGCTCGATGAGAAACGTTGAAAAATGGTGTTTTTTCGCCATACCACCGACTCTAGAGCTATGTATGTTTGACCTTTGAAAAATATTGCACCCCCCAGAATTTTGGTGTTGCTCACGTATGGTCACCACACATGGGCGTGGGGGAAAGGTTTGGGTGGGTATGCACTCCCAGAAGTTGAAATACCTCTCCCCCCAGAAATCAAAATACCCAAATATACCCCAGAATACCCCCCCAGAGTTCAAATTTTGAAATTTTTTTTGCTTTTTAGCGATTTTTTCATGCCATTGGATAGTGCTCGATGAGAAACGTCGACAAATGGTGTTTTTTACGCCATACGACCACTTTTAAGACCATTTTTTGACCTTTGGAAATCCTTTTCACCCCCCCCGAGGATTAGGGTGCTGCCGGTGATCGGACCGAGGCCTCGGCCTCGGCCTCGGCCTCGGCAAGCCTCGGCGTTTTTTGGAGCCTCGGCCTCGGCGCCGAGGGCGAAGCTGAAAAGTGCCGAGGCGCCGAGGGTTAAAATCAAATTTGAATAAGTTTAATATATCCCTTGAATATTAACTATTCAGAATGCATCTGCAGTACACACGCTATTTTTTACCTATAGACTTTTCTTATGGTTTTAGTCGCGTACCCAGTTACACAACTTACATACAGCAAAGTGCCAATTTATTATTCATATGATGACTAAGTTTTAATTCTCATGCTCGCTACATGGATCGGAAACACACATTCCCAAAGTTGGGGTGAGGGAGGGTTATTACCCTCCTCTCAGGGTACAAGACTCAAGTCATTGTCAGACGATTTTTGGTGAAAACCTTTTGAATATTTTTTGACTTTAATATTTACTATGGCAAAAGTGCAGCTAATTATTAGAATTTCACGAAGTGATACAGTATTTTTGAATGTAAGCAAGAGTGAATAGACAAACTATCACTATAAAACATGCATGCAACAGCTCAAAATTTTTGGGAGGGGCTGCTCGGCATACATGTAACGGCTTGAAATTTCGGGTAGGGGTCCCTGGCCATTTTTAGAAGGAGGCGGGATAAGCGACTCTAATTTTATGTCAAAAATGGTAAAAGCACCTAAAAATAGCCAACAAAGCGCAAATTTTCGCCAAAAATGGGGAGGATGGGTCAAAATTTTCTGACGTTGGAGGGAAGGGTGTGGGAAGGACGTCAAACCCTGGGTGGGTGGGGAATTCCCCAAAGCCCCCTGTTACACTTATGGTTTTCGGCCATTTTTATGGGAGAGGGGGTGAATGATCACGAATTTTCGGCCGAAAATCGCAAAAACGTACCTCAAAATGGCCAATAAATGCAGGATTATCCAAAAATCAATTTCGGCTCGTGCATTTTTTGGAGCCATTTTTATACAATGTTAAAATACTTTCTTGGACAAAGTGATATTAATTATATCGTTTTTCAGTATATTTCAGGAAATTTCAAAAATTTTCGGCGCTTCGCGCAAAATATCGCTAATATACTGTATTTAGATTGAAGCAGGGGCATTAAACACTCAAAAATCAATTTTTGTGTAATCTAGGCATCTTTATGCAGATTTAAATATCTTTTGTATCTATTTATACTGTTTTTAAAAATTTTATGCAAAATAAGTACTATTTAATAACTTTGCACTTTTTTTGCCTTTCAAAGATAAAATTGACTAATTTATCCTGATGTTGCATTGGATTTCTAAGCACAGTAGTGCTTCTTACTAGATTTAATTGGCATATTACAATATCTGTAATATTTCTGATTTTGTAGTACAAGTTGTTTTAGCTTTCTCAGTCGAGTTTTATGTGTAGATTTCATCAGAAGCTCATAAAAATTTCGGCGCTTCGTGCCGAACTAACAGTATCAACTAAATTCAAGCGGAATTATCACGTTTAGGGCCACTGTTTTTTATATTCGGCAATAATTTTTCATAATGTACAGAGACTTTTCAGGACCATCTTTGTACATGCACAAAGATTTTTGGAGAGACAAAAACTGTAAAATTTCCGAAAATTTTCGGCGCATCAGTAATTGTCTGTCTATGTATCTTTAAAATAGTAGAATTTGCATTTAGAATGGAAAAATATCAAATATTCAGAAACCCAGGAATTAGTTAAGATACACTACCAAAGGTCGAAAAACCCAGTTTTACCACACTAAATCGCTACTGTACCATACTATAATAGTACACAAAAATTTGCATGCACAAAATGTTCTGAGACTTTTGGATACCATCCTTGTATATGTAAAAAGGTATCTTGCACAAAAAAACACTGTTTAGGACTACATGCCGCTTGCAGGTCACACACTGGCAGTATGTAAAAATGTGTATCTTTAAAAATATATTTATATAAAATATCTACAAAAATTTGTTCGCTCATACAAAGACACTACTTAATTTACTGGTCCCCCATTTTGGGATTTCACCCTTCCCTCAACTCTGGACCTTGGGAAACTATGATCGGAAAGTACAGTGCAGTTTCCGTCATATTACCTGCCACACCAGAATTGGATGACCGAAAAAGCGTGTTTAAGCATGCATTACTGCAAAAGCGAGCACAACAATGGCTACAGTTCTGTCTTTACTTAGCTTATTTCGTTTGTTCGTTTATTTCTTCGACACTGTTTTCTTATTTATAGTAATAATAGTTTTTAAGTGCTTGTTCGGCCATATTTTTTATTAACTTTTCCAAGTCTTCATCAACGGCAACTTGTTAAATTAAGTATGCTTTCATGCTGCTGACTTTATTCAATAAATCCTTCACACATTTGATCTACTATTATTGAAAATAAACATTAATTGTTTGACATTCGAAAAAGTGTTTAATATTACAATTATTCTCTAGCTCATGTGCATACAAAATATTCGAAGAGTACTATTTATGGGTATAGGTATATAAGCTTGACCCTCGGCATTACCCTCGGCCTCGGCCTCGGCCTCGGCCTCGGCCGAGGCAAGGGTTTTAAGTTGCCTCGGCCTCGGCCGAGGCCGAGGGTCCAAAAAGTACCCTCGGTCCGATCACTGGGTGCTGCCCACCTATTATGGTCACCCAATTAATAGTGGTCATCAAGGACATACGCAGGATGGGCGGGGGCAGCTGCCCCCACCCTCTTAAGCTCAAAAATAATTTTGGAAAGGGAAGATAATGCATGGAGAAATAACGGAAATTGGCATCTTTTCATCGGAAAATCTCAAAATTTTCGGCGCTTCGCGCCGTTGGATCATTATTTTCCATAAGGTTGTCTTAAGCGTGGCCAAAAAACGTCATTTTTCATAGTTTAATAAGAAAAATAGAAAATTTTCGGAAACTTTGAATTTCATGAGCCTAATGGATATGAAAATGTTCGAAAACTTCAAAAATGCATTTTATTTTGAGCCTCGGTGAAAGTTTCCCGAAATATAGGGTCTCTAATTTTGAATCTGCTCCTTTAAACAAATCTTGCTTCCGCCCCTGGTGGTCTCAACGTTAAGGACGTGGGGGCCAGTGGGTCTGCTGAATCTCGGGGATCTGGCGGACCCCCTTCAAAATCGATAGACGTCATAATTGAATTTTTGGTGCTATTTTTGACACTTTTGTTCCATTGTATTCCAGGCATATATGTATCTCTGGGGGAATGGGTGGGGGTTCGCACCCCTCTAAAATTCGGAAAAATCGGAAAAATAGGACTGTAAACGTTATTTTGTGCTATTCTTGGCTTTTTTGGACCTAGTCCCCCCAGAAATTGGTGTTGATCCCCCCAAAACAGGACAGCCAGCTACGTGCCAGGATATTTCATTTCCTAAGCCCTCGATCATCATATATGCTCGGGTTCATACGTCTGTCTACAGCATGAGGATTCATGGGAGGGGGTCAGCTTCAATGTGAAAAAATTGAGTAAATTGAACAAATATAGTCGAAAATGGAGTATATAACACGACGAGGTGACTACAATTTTACACTTTTGAGCCAAAATATAGCTAACACAGCACACTTATGATTTTTTTCGAAAAATCGACAATTCTGGGGGGCTCGCAGCAACCATTTTGGGGGTCAATTCCACAAAACCCCAAGAACACGCGTGGTTGATGAACATACATACGCGTAATGGCTCAAAGTATCAGGTGGGGGGTCCGAGGTCTCTGTTAGAGGGGTACTGACCTCCAATTCTCGGCAGAAATTGACAAAAAGACCTAATCGTGACCAACAAATGCAGTGGGGCTGCCTCCAACCAATACCCGTTGCATGTATGTTGATGGGGTGGGGTCCTCTTCTCATCCACTCTTTTTAACGCACGGTTCGTTGAATGCAATATCATTTCTTTGCAATGCAGCCGGTGATTGGTATTTGAATCCGAATGTCGAACGTGCGTACGCCCATGGACGGGATTCCGTATCCGGTGCCGGATCCGTTGCCGGATCCGGATCCGGACCGGCGGACGATGCGCGAATACCGCCCAATTTTTACGATCGCATGCCCGTCAGTTACAGTTCGACATTTCTGCTGGCGTCGGCTTTGGTCGGTTTGGTGCTCGTAATTTTGATGGTGGCCATTTTGGTCGGCCGGGTCTACAAAAGACGCCTGTTAATAACGCCGGCCGGTCAACCGGGTTCGGCGCGGCGCCGTCCGGCGGCGTCGTCCGGTTTTTTCAATTTTTTCGGCGCCGGATCCGGCGCGGGTTGGACGGAATCCGCCGGTCGCAATAGAAGTTTCGATAATAACGGTTGTGGAGACAGTGGATTCGGTACGTTTATTTCCATTTTACTTTCAAAATACTTTTTAATTTATTTGTAATATTTTGTAGGAAAAATTTAGGAAAATTTTGAAATACATAAAAAATGAGCGTCGACGACTACGGAATGAAGAGATGGATTAAAAAATCCATAGTAAACATAAAGTTAAGCAAAGAAAAGCCTGATTGTTTTTATTTTGTAAATATTTTCTTCTTAGCTTATTTTCTTCTTAGCTAAGAAATAGATAAAACTGTCCTTCACCCAACCATAAGTGAGCTGCAGCGAAATTCAGGATGTCCATTGGTTGGGGCTTAATTGCCACAAATAGCACACAAAATTCAATTCTGTTATTTATTTTCAGTGGTTTATCGTCAGTGGCGGATCTAGGATTTTCCTAAAGGGAGGGCGGTATCCCAATTTCAAAAATAGGTCCAAAAATTTGCCCTTAACGCGCGAAAAAGCGTTTTTTCGTTGTTTTATGTACATTGTATACTATTACATAATATAACTTTTGACGCAATATTTTTTCTTGAAATTTTGAAATTTCCGACAATTTTGTGCGAAAAAATCATTGAATTTCATTGACTTCAACAAAAATCGGCACGAAGCGCCGGAAAACTTGTGAAATTATGCGGATGACGTCTAGAAGCATGCTTTACTACTTGATTTCCTGTATTTATAGCATTTGATGCGAAACATCGAAATTTTTAATTGAAAATTGAAGAAAAGTGCAAAAATAGCTGCTTTTTGCTGTTAAAATTGGTTTTGAAACCTACATGAACAGAAAATCGGCTTCCAGGTCGCCAAGAAAGTTGATACAATGTCATTAATAGATATCATCCCCGGGAAAATTTGAGGAATTATGGTCACTGACGGCCAAAAATCATTGCAAATTGCATATCCATTCTTTATCTCGCCAGATATTTTTGTCCATTAAGGGGGCGGCGGCCTCCCTTATAAACCTGCCCCAGTGTATCGATATTTAGAGGGTTTTTCACATACTTATCAGTGGGTCCAGATCCTCCATGACATCTTCCACGCTCATGTGCGTGTACGCCTAACCCTAAATACATAAAAGCCGGATATGCTGTAGCGTTCGAATATCTAGCATATACATTTCAGTCATGTTGATTAATGTCTTGTGGAATTTAAACTTAAGAATTTTCTGGAATTCATAAACTTATACATTTTACAGCATAATTTTTGGTTTTCAAGAAAAATTGAATAAAATTCCGCAAAATAGAGTAAAAGAGACTGTCTAAAGTACACTGTGTGTGAGTAAACGTCAAAAACACCATCCTTGACGATGCTCTATCTTTTTGGAACATAAAAATAGTAATAAAAATTCCGAAATAGTGTAAAAAATCGAGTATATTGAACAAAATATAGTCAAAATTGATCATATGGTGTGCGTGAAGCGCCGAAAATTTGACGCTTTTGAGCCAAAAGGATCGCTAAAAGCGCTTACCCTTTCTTTGATTTTTTGGAAAGCTGAAATCGGAAGGGGGCGAAAACTTTTGGGTGCTATGAAAAGCTTTCTGAGAGTGAGGGGAGTGAAAATCCTCCCGAACCCCTAAGATCATGTATGATTGTCGCTTGGCAGCATAGCTTACTTTATTTTAAATTATTCAATTTAAAAAGGATTTTATTATTATACCATTTTATTATCTTATTTCAATTTGTTTAAATTTTTCTTATTTTAAGACTTACTTATTCTTCATTTTACAAACTTCAAAGCCTATATTTAGGCTCCCGACCCGGCCCGTCGATTCATCAGGTTGGAAACCGACGCCTACTCATTGTTCCCGATGCGGCGATTGGCGTATTCGAAGCCCCGCCCACCTACGACGACGCCCTAAAACATCCCACCGTGCCACCCGATTCGACGATTATACCAAACCCCGCTTACAACATTCGTTCGACCGCGATCAATAATGGCTTCGCCGAAACGACTGATGACGTCATTGAAACAAATGATGACGTCATCGAATCAAATGAAGACGTCATCGGATCAAATGATGTCATCGTTGACCGGTTGGTCAGGCGACGAATAGCCAATGACATCAATGTCGCTGACTCTACGCGCAGATGCTCGATATCTGGTGACGCTACGGGAAATCCGAGCCCGTGTCCGCCGCTCGGCTCGCCATTGGTTACTCGTTCTGCCTGCGACCTATCATCTTCGATCGATCCGTTTCTGATTGGTTCTGCGATTGAGGCTCCGAATGACTCAAATTTTACCGATTGTAGTAGCGCGTGGATCGACATTAACGGCGCTAGTGCGACGAATCACGGGTTTTTGAATGACGAAATTGGCGACGACGTCAGCGCCGAGATCGTAAAAGCTAGACAGCTGAACTGCATTGATATCATTGGACAAAATGACGTCATCGGACACGATGACGTCATGAAACGTGATGACGTCATTGAAGGTGATGACGTCATCAAACGTGATGACGTCATCAGGCGAGATAACGTCACCAATAGCGAAGTAGTCAGCGCGTCGAACCGTCTTCGTGACGTCATAAATACGGCGGATCATTGTAGCACTGACGGGGATGCTAATGACATGGACCACAATCGGTTTTCCATGCAATCGAACAAGGCAGTTCGGAGCGTTATGCAATGGATAAACAGATCTGAACGTGCAGCTGAATCCCAGGATGATTCTAAAAAACCATCAGGAAACACTTCGATCGATTCATTATCGCTGAGTGGCAATACGCCTGGTTGTGTACAGAATAACGAACGTCCCAGCATTTCCACTGATAACGCTCAAAGTTTTCCAAACGTAGAGATACAAGGCACGTTAGTCTGATGATGGCGCATTTCGTCGCAGGCACGTATCTTCGGGGGGCTGGGGGGGGGGGTTTCGGACCCTCTAAAATTCAGAAAAATCGGAAGAATAGTGCTACTTTTGGGCTTAGTCCCCCTAAAATTGGTGTTGGTCCCCCAAAATAGGACGGCCAGCTACGTGCCTGGTTCGTCGTGCTTTTAGCAGCTAACAATTTGGGTTTTTCGTTGGGGGTAAATGACAATATTTTCGGTAAGAAAGCCAAAAATATTTTAGATGGTAAAAGAGTCTATAAATTAGGAAGTTTCTAAATAATCTCAATCTCATATATTCAGGGATAGGACCATATCTACCTGTTTTCGAGAGTTGGAGCCACACCTGGGCGGGGGTATGCACCCCCAGAATTTAATTTTTTGAAATTTTTTTGTTTTTTCGCAATTTTTCATGCCAATGTTCGATTTTTTTCATGTTCGACGAGAAACGTTGAAAATGGTGTTTGTTTTTGGCATATCACCATTTGTAAGGCCATTTTTGACCTTTGAAAAATCTTGCACCAAGTCAGAATTTTGGCGCCGCCCACGTGAGCCACACATGGGGTTTGGGGAATCACCCATCCAAAGTTTGTTATCCCCATTCCCCCAAAAGTCAGAAAATTCTTGACTTTCCTTCCGTTTTTTTGGCGAAAATTTGCTTTTTTGGCCATATTTAGGTATTTTTTGTTTTTGTTTAAATAAAAAATTTGTGGTCATTTACCCTTCTCCCCCTATACATGGCTGGAGAACCCCCTCCCAGAATTTCGAGCCGTTACATGTATGGTTGGAGGGTTCAGTTTCAGCCCCACCCCTTAGAATCTCAGATTTTCCACAAAACCGGAGAAAATATGCAATTCACGCGTTTTTTGCCGACTTTTAGGCTCATTGTAACAATTTTTAGGCATTTGCGCTTAACTAACACTTGATTTACTCGTATTTTGCTTGATTTTATCACGTTTTTGAAAGTTTTGATTTTATGTTCTGGAAAGAGATACTCGCGGTAGCGCAAGAAAAGTCAAAAAAGTGTGTTTTTGACGCGTACCCATTTTAAACAAATTCAAAATAACACTGTACTTACATGTATAGCAATTTGTGTACTTGTTGATGACTAGATTTTTGTTAAATTGTAAATAAATTGCTGCTTTATGTACATCTTCGCTTGCGTCTCGTCTACCTATCGCTTGAGAATGCAAACCGAAAATTGTTCTTTATTTTTCAACATAATTTATTTATATTTCAAAATTAGTCATTTTGCTACTGAGCTGCCAATTTTTGCTTAAAAATCGCGTTGGAAAAACCTCAATTTTGAGGAAATTTGAGATAATTTCCTAACTAGTATTATGAATGATTTATGTTAGATTTTTGGCTTCACTCGTTTTGAAATAGCGGTGTTTTATGTTGTGCATTATGTATTATCCGTTCTGCATACTTTTGTCATGCTAATTAGTTTCAGTGATCGTTTTTAGTTACTCATACAAGCAGGGGCGGTTTCAAAGGGGGCGGCCCCCGATTGGCAAAAAATATTTGGCGAGATAAAGGATGGCTAAGTAATTTGCAATGATTTTTGGCCGTCAGTAATAATAATTTCTCGAATTTCTCGGGCACTTTGCGCCAGATAATACGAATTAATGACATTTAGATACTTTCTTGGTGATCTGGAAGCCATTTTTTGCTGATGGAATAGCTTTCAAACCATCAAGAACAGAAACAGCTATTTCAGCATAGATTTCTTCTATTTTCAAGCATAACAATTAAAAAATGTTTGACGTTTGGCGTTAGATACAGGAAATCGAGCAGTAAATAAAGCTTATAAACCTCCCCTCGTCTAAATTTCACAAATTTTCGGCGCTTCGAGACGGATTTTCGCTGAAGTCAAAGAAATATAATGATAATTTCACACAAAATTGTTGAGAATTTCAAAATTTTTTGAAAAAATGTTGCCTCAAGAAGTGATTTTAAATAAAAATAGACAATGTAAAACGCCGAAGAAAACGGTATTTAATTTCGGACGTGGAGAGCGATTTTTTTACCTATTTTTGACTGCTTTTGGAAAGGTTGTTTACCGCCCTCCCCTTAGGAAAATCCTAGGTCCGCCACTATGTATATACTTGTGTAAGGCGTTTGGTCATTACAATAAAATATGAGTTTTTCTATGCTATATTAGGTACACAAAAATTAAAGCGCGCTTTAACTAAAGACATTCTATTTCACAAAACCTTGTGCATCAAAATCAATTTTCAGCGATCAAGCGAGTAGCTACAAAAGTGGTTTACATAATCTGTTTCAAAATTTTTGAGACTTTACACTAGGTGGTTTGAAAGCATCAATAATTCAGCCAATCAGCAAAGTGAAAGAAGTGACGGCTTTCCTACTCAGCAGTCACGTTACGGACAATTGGCGAATATTTTAAACAACGCGTTGTGGCGTAGTCTGTTCCACATAAGTTAGTGCACAAATTTTAAGTAGGTATCTATTTTTGTCGACAGTAAGCCCACAGAATTATACATATACCAGATCATTCCTTCAATCGCAATCTGTCAGCTTACATATTGTTGGAGATAGTTTACAAAATTCATGCCCGAATTTATGTGAAAAAGAGTATGCAGTCTGTTTCAAAATAGACTTTTTTACAGTAAGGTGATCCGAAAGTAGTGAAAATTGAGCCAATCGGCGTAAGGTCTTTCATCTGGTTGGCTACCGTCTATTCCACCTTTTTTGGCTATTTTAAGAGTTTTAAGTCTTGTGCTTGAGTAATCTGGATCACTTTGGCAGTTAGGAGTTGTGAGAACGCAACTGGATGCCTCACGCTCGAAAAATATATGTTCATGCCGGGAGTCGAAAAGTTGGTATCTCACGCTGTGAAGTGTATGGTAATACCGAGACCACTCCGGAAACGACGACGAACTTTAAAATGTCACGCAGCTCATTTTATAATTAGCGGATGGATTTGATGCGAGAGGCTTGTATGTACTAAGAAATTGCTCTTTGCCGATTTGCTGAATACTTAATACTTTCGGATCAACATACTGTAAAACAATTTTAAGAATTATTAAAAAGACGAGAAGCCCTTCTTTGACTTGAGGATGGGGCTTGAACTCTGTCAGGATCGCGACTTTTCGTGCACTATATGGCCACCCAAAACTAAAATTTTAATAACAATATGGGTGGTACCCACGCAAGCAGAGCCGTTAAATCTCCATCCCACCATTTTTTGACCTTTGGATAATCTTGCACACCCCCCCCGTATTTTGATGCTGCCTATCTATGGCGACGAGGATACGTGTAAATAATTTCCGAGCGCTGAAAGATGCGGTGTCGGCTAAAAGTGTGTGTTCTGCTTCATCAGTGTACGTATATTTTTGACGAGATTATTGAGACTTGAGATTCTAAGTGTACGTAATTAAAAGCTTTAAATATTTACTGTATTACTATGTATATCGAGTCGCATTACACGACAACGCGGCATTCGTGTAGCTGGTTCACATATGTATTAACATAGTCATATTATAAGGGCGTATGTGTGCGGTCGATAGCATCTGAGGAAACGAGAGAAAGTTGGTGGAAGTCGGATTCGAAACGTGGACCCCTTGCTCAAAAGTCCAGAACCATAACCAATCGACTAACGCTGGTTAATTTCGATAAAGATTGCAAGCTATTCGTGATGTTTTGCTGGTTTACCAGCTGATTAGGCTTAGGCTTAGTATCATGGACTGACCAAAATGTTGGTAGCAGCGTAAAATAAGCCTAAGCAATGGGATGCAACTCGCGTCGCTCGCAGTTGCATCCCATTGCTTAGGCTTATTTTAAACGCTGGCACCAACATTTTGGTCAGTCACATGAATCTACTGGAAAAATCTGATGACTGCCTTATTTGTTTTCGACTTGACTCAAATCAAACCAGTTAGGTGGCAGCTTTCACCGGATAATACTTGCTGTATACGTATTTACAACGTGGCTATCTTAATACATATGTGAACCAGCTACACCAATGCCCGACAACGCCACGCCCGATCCAAGGTAGAGATGAAAATGTGGTTGACCTTTTCGATCCGCACCCAACCCGTGGAACCAGTCGGGCTCCTCAACCCGCAGGGTTCAACCAGCAACCCGCGTATGTAAGGGGTCTGCCCGACCCGGCCCGAAAAAAGCCGCAGCGTAAAATCAGTTATATTTACCTAACTTTAGAATAAAAAGGGTTGCCTAATCTATTCTTGTTTTCCGCTTTTTTGGAATAGCAGACATGAAAATGAAACTATGCTTTAAGAGAGTAGGGGGAATACCTAATCTGATGCATCGCTTTGCTGCAATAGGTATGTTGTCTTTGTCTAGGTGCATGCATAGAGTAGTGAAAATATACACGTGAAAAATGTGTTTCCCTTTTTTAAGTAAGCTGCTGTTATCCAGTTTGAAAAACTTCTAATGAATTGCTATGCAAAAACAATAAGCCATTCACACTTCCGGAATCTAATCTGGTACGTCTATCATTTATAGTTCATCCCGCTTTACTGAAATCACTTTCACTTGCAACTGTACTAGCTGGAATCGATAATACAAATCGGCTATCGACGAAGTTGGAAAAACAGTAGTGTGAGTCTTCCAAAAGAGTCACGCTGCCGTGGAATCTTTGGCTATAAGTAACTGTTCGTAACGAAAAAAGGAGAAAAATTTTTAATCCGACGGAAAAATGTCAACCCGCGCTATCAAACCCGCAACCCGAGTTGTTTTGCATTTTGCCGACCCGACCCGGCCTCGCGGGTCGGGTTTTTGGGTTCGGCCGGGTTGACGGGACCCGAATTTTCATCTCTAATCCAGGATTGCCAAGTAAGGTTTTTTCCCCAATTTTCGGGTTTTTTTGAGGCTGTTGGGATTTTTTAAATTGTAGAGGATTGTTTTGGGAAGAATTGAATTTTTTCGGGTTTTCCAAATCATATTATTTTACACATACCATCAAAATTTCAAAAATTTCTCGGCGCCGTCGATTAGTATTTAAACTATTTACATGAACTCCCATGTGCACACTTTAAGCATTACAGAGTTATTACTTACTGGCGCCAACCTATGCTAGAGTGTACATTTAGCCTCTCAAGAAAAATTCTTCATGTTTCTTGTCGATGCTCTGCTCACTGCACTGCACCGTTTTTCCCCTGTTTGTCTATTTGTCAACTGAATTTTGAAAGATAGAGCCAATACAAAAATGTGATTTAGAGAGGTAAAATCTCAAAATTTTCTGGCCTCCGCGCTGCGCTGAACTTATTTAATTTTATTACCAATTGTTTGTTATTAATGTTCAGGCTGCGCCTCGTCGATCGTAGCACTTAAATGACACCTTTTTAATTAGTTAAAGGGTTCTCTATCTAATCGTATTCAGCGATTCGCGTTTATAAGCCTTTTTCAGATTATGCATCTCTTAAAAGCGGAGTTTTTCTAGCGTCCATTCTTCGACCTACATTGTTTTTGGTTTTTATAAATTATTTCTTTGATAATTTGTCATGTTAGACTTTTATATTCGCGGATGTCCTTAAAATTTTTAATCTTTCTCTGATAATCAAATACTGCAAAGTGATTTAGATAGAACTTCTATTTGGGCCACCAAAAATTGTTTACCTACATCGTATTCTAAATGCACAGCCCTGTATTTGGGCAAAAATAATCCTTAATTGTCTTACATACTCCGTCAGGTCATTGCTGACGATTCTGTTTTTGCTCGCGATTTATGTGTGCTTATTTCACAAAATCTGAAATTCAAGGCGCAATCAAAAAAACTTTCTTGAGATCCATATCTTAATCAGAAAATAAATCTTTTCGCATGATTAAAATAATCTCGTTAAGACCAACCCCTCTTGTAGTAGTGATATAAACAGGCTTGAGGCTCTTCAGCGTAAATGTACTGAATACACAGATGGATGACGAAGCCCTCTTTCTTACGACGAACGCCTTAAACAACTTAACTTGTTTTGATTAGAATCAAGTCGCCTGCATATTTGCTTGATGTAGGTATCAGATAATTAGTCAACGATCTTGTCTTTCCATGGCCGATTTTTTTGTGCTTAATTAAAATACTACTCGCTGCACAAATTGTTGTTGTTGCTGTTGCTGTTGTTGTTACTCTTGTTCGCTCTAATTTACAAAAATTTGATTTCTTTTGTAAGTATATCTGCTTGGAATCACCTACCTGATTTTGTAGTTTCTTCATCTAACTTAAATATATTCGAATCTAGATTGACGTTGACTTATCCATATTTATTCAAGGGCAAGTTTTAACCGTCATTTTTATGACTCATATGTAGAGCTGCACACTTTGCAAATTTTACTACCCGGGTACCCGGCTATTTCATTACCCGGGTACTCGGGTAATTCGGGTACCGTACGGGTATACCCGGGTAGGACCTTAGATAAAAGAGAATGCAGTGAACATCGTTTATTTACGGTTGACAGTGAGGTCTAGGGCAAAGTGATATTTAAGCAGTAAAATTATTGAAAAATTAATGCAAGATTAAATAGAATCAATGCTTTAATCTGAAGTATTCGTATGCATTTAATGAAATTTAAGTCATTTTCATAATTCAAAGCAAAAAATTGTGAAGCAGGTTTTGTATCTTCATAGCGTCATTAAAACATTTGAAGCAGGAAAACACATTGACGAAAAGCAATTTTGAAATCAACTGGAAATGAAAATTTATTCAAAAACAAGTCTAAGTCTATCTGGAGCTGACTGCAGAGACGTAGTCAGAATTTTGGTTCGGGGGGCATAAACGTTTTCATGTAGAATTTACGGCCTTTCTATTGACAAACAGTTCGGAATTCATAAGTGGCGCAAAGTGCCAAGAAATTTAGTCATTTTTTCCACCCTTAACAGTTTGTAGCTCTGTGAATACTAATAATCTGATAGAGCAGAAAATTATCAAATTTGTACAAAACAGTTTTGACAATTCAAGCTTCTAACAAGAAAACTGCGAATTACTAACTTTGACTGAAGATATTTTGAGTGATTCAGGCTTTTAAACGCAATGCTGGAGCTTTACAAAAAGAAAGAACAGTAACTGGCGGCGCTATGCGCCGGAAAATTTTGACGTTTTTGCACATTAAACTCAATTTATACCGCTTAAATCATACAAAACAGACAAATTAATGCCGGCGCGAAACGCCGGAAATTTTTAGAAATTCCTAACCCTTTTACCTGGCTTGTTCTCCCTAAAATCTCGTTGCACATGTACAACGAGATTTTATGGCTACGGGACGTCTGAGGTGGCGAGCGGGATCCGGGGCAGAGTCCCGGAAAATTTTGTAAAAAAACATTCAATGTTAAATAGTAACGTTAAAATTTTCGCGAAATCGGCCAAATCTCGGTTCGGAAGCAAGCCCAAAAACACTTAAAATTGATGAACTCCTACATTGCACAAACTGATCTGAAATGCGTTTTTCGACCTCTGCTGGGTACATAGCGCAGCAACGGGTCGCTGCCAATAAGATATAGAAAGATGTATCCATGAAAATTTTGTTCTTACCGTTTTCAGGCCCATTTGTGGCCTTCTAATTAACAAAATGCAGTTCATAGAACAAGAAATGCGCAAAAACATAAGAAAATTTGGCCATTCCTTCCAATTAAAATAGGATTATGTGTCCTTGTAAAGAAAGATAAACGAAACAAAGAATAGACAAACTGGTACACAAAAGACAAACAAAGCAGAGAATAGACAAACTGGTTCACAATCATTTTCGCACTTTTACTATCATGCTCAACAAATATGCGCAGTTTCATTCAACGAACAAATAGTGCATTAAATTACTAAAGTGATGTGGAGTGCTGGATTATTTTAGCTGATTCAAGCTTTTAAATTTGTTGGATCTATATAGCAATAAATAATAATGACTCGGCGCGGAAAATTTTGAAGTTTTTGCCTTTTTGAACTTAGTTTTCTGGACATACATTATTGCAACAAAAAAATCAACAATATTTCTGAAAAATTTCGGGGGCAGGTACCCCCAATGCCCCCTGGCTACGCCTATGGCTGACTGCATTTGGAACATCAATAGGCTTTGAACCAGGTCTAACTAAAACAGTTGCGCGCACGATGTGAATAAAAGTTGCAGTTTAAATTTATATAATGGTCACAGAAGTGAATGAATTATAAAAAAAGCGTCGCTAACAGATAATTTCTTGTTTAAATTTGTTTGCAATGAAGAATAAGAAGAATTCGGCACAAATAAAATAATGTAACTAAAGAGCTGAATAATGGAATATGCCTAGACCGTATGCGCCATATATTGTGATAATAGGAAATATTAACAGACTCGCTTATTTAACATTTTACGGTTGATTATATCAAATCACATTTACATTGCGATTCAGTCGCACTTTAGAAGCAATATGTTTCTAGGTTTCTAATTCAATTCTTCGCACATATTGCATAACTGCAGTGCTAATTTTCCATTTTATATCAGGGGATTCGGGTACCCGGGTAGTAAAATTATTTTCTACCCGGGTAGCCGGGTACTCGGGTACTTGGGTACCCGTTCGGGTAACCGCGTGCAGCTCTACTCATATGTCGCCTATTGCTGTACGTTTTTACGTTATTGACTGTACGTTTTTATTATTCTCTTGTGTCCTTTGTGATTATCGCTTTTCTTTAATAAATTATTTCACTTCAGTTCAACTTCATTATGACTTGCACAAAATTGATAAATAATAGAGTCTTTTTGTCAAAAGCGACTTCGAAAATTGGGTAAAATGTTTAACTCAGGCCCGTATCCATAGGAAAGGGGGCACGTGCCTCCCCCTGGAATGAAATATGAGAATGATTTTTTCTTCACTCCCCCTTTGCTTTTTGTAGCCGGAAAACGCAAAAACTTTTCGCAATTATAGTTAGTCTATTGAGTCTCAATGGCTCTAGTAATCGTAAATTTCATTTTTTAAAATTCATCCTATGGTCTCTCTTATGTTTTTAAAATAGTTTGATGGTGTCCTTCCCCTGAAACAAAATCCTGGATACGGGCCTGGTTCTACTGAAGCCATTATATGTCTGTATTCACAAGATTTTCTACTATTTAGTAGACTTAAGACACGTCGTTTTGTTGTTTATGAGCAGGCTAGTATTTAGGGGATAGGGGACACTGCCCCCACCACCAATGCAATTTGAGAAAGATTTTTATTTTTCTCCCCTTTTTGCTTTTTATAGAAAAAAATTGGAAAAAATTTCCGCCATTAGTGAATCTCGTTATCAACATATTGCTCATTTTGATTAATCCAGGTTGTCATTGTCATTTCCAAATGCCTCTGTGGAACGTGGCTTTTCTGTTATGAATAATGTTAAATTTGATTTGCGGAACCGCATGAATGTAGAAATGCTTGACAGTATTTTACATGTTCGCTACGGTTTATTTGCATGTAAAGAATCTTGTTCAACAACTACTGCTACAAAAAATATGTTAGCTATGTTTAATCAGCCAATTTATGATCACCAAAGCGCACTGCTGGTTGAAACGTGTCAGTCCGATGATTCTGTTGACAATGTTCTTGAGTGAGGTAAAAAAAGGCTTGCTGATGTGCCAATGATGATTTTCATTTAAATAATGCAAGAAATACCTGATCCGAAAATTGGGTTTTTTGTGAAATTTTTATAAATTTTGGAATTTTTCTAGGGTTTCCTGAGCTGATTGTGGTTTTTTGGGTTTCTGAGCTGAGAATTGGGGTTTTTCGAGATAGTCACTTGGCAACCCTGTCCCAATCGTCTTTTGACAAGACTGAGCACGCACCAAAGTAGCGCCTTTATCAGATTTGCTTGCATTGCGTCATGCGCAGCACAGCAGGCCGGAATAAGCGTTTAGGCTTGGTCACTTTGGCGCGGCCACTTTGGCCCGACCGTCTTGGTGCAACCGTTTTGGCATAACAGTATTCTTTCCATATAGGTACGTTTTGGAGCCACTGTTTTCTTTTTTTCAAAGCAATTTGGTTGACATTACCCAGACACAAATGTTTTTCCACATTTTTTGAGTCTACAGTCGTTGAAAAATAGAACGCCCGTGTTGAAAAATCAGTGTGTTTTAGTTTAAAAAATCTGGTACTCCTGTGTGGTATTAGTTTAGGTAATAGGTTGGTTGACACCCACCCTTAACTATGTGACATGTTTTATTAGTACACAGTAGCGCTTGGTCACGGTTTTCCTAGGTTTTGGCGTGCGCTGATTCCATGGGTGACATTTTAAACTGCAATGGTAAGCGCATAGGTGTGTATAATATACCTACCTAACCGTGGTGAAAAGCAAGTTTTCTTGGTGTGTGTGTGCTGGGCCCTCACTTGTTTTTATGGCCTTATCTAAAACGATGGTTTTAATCTTTTATGCTGATCCTTTACATCGGTGCCAGCTGTGAATATTCGGCAATCTTGGCAAGCAGCGCACTCACGTCACTCACTTTGCTCACTCCACTCTTCGCATCCCATTACTCAAGCGTATTTCGAACGCTTGCACCAACATTTTGGTCAATCATGAACGCACTAACTAAGCCTATGCCTGAGAATCAGGTAAAATTACAGAATAAAGTATTAAAAACAAACATGTAATTCAATCGTTCCTCAAATCGTTTTTGTCCTACTCACTTATGCGCATAATAGCGCAGTTAGAAAACGTCACCAATGAAATCAGCGCATGCGAAAACCCTGGCAAAGGGTGAAGCACGGATATTTCAGGCACTGGACACAGCTTTGTATAATTGAATACCAAGGGTCCTACGTATAGGAATCCTAACTGCCCCTCAGTACCTCAGCAAATTTGAATTTTGGCCGTCTTCTAATTATTTTTACTGCATCAATTAATTCTTTCAACAAAAAAGCTTATTGCTACACATGGACTTGATTAATTAAAGTGTCTCTTTACATTTATACATACATGCATATGGTGAAAAGTTGAAAAATTCTGGGAGGGTAAACCGAGTTTTCTGAGGGGAGGGGTTAACGATTAATTTTTATGTCTAATTTTGGCGCTAAAATGACGAGTTTATGTTGATTTTTTCAGATATTTTTGTTGGACTATCAAATATAGACATAATAAAGTGTCTGAATGAATGATTGGACAAAGTGCTACTCGAAAAAATACTTCAGATTATACTGCTGGGCACTGTTTGGCGCTCTCTTGGTCCTCAAATGGCCTGAGAACGGAATGCCTTTCGAAGATTGTGGTAGGGGATACTCCCAGTGTGCATGTGTGCCTCTTTATTTATTGCCACTAATATTTAGACCTATTATTTTACTAGTACATGAAGCGAGACCTATCTCCCATGACCAATTGTATAATTTATTCAAGCGACGCTTGTTGCTTGAGCATTCATTATGTTTTCAAAACAATAATAGATCGTATTTATCTTGAAACAATTTTGTGCGGAATAGTAACTATGATGTCTTCAATGATGATAATGATTGTAATAATTGCAACAGTCCATTTCTTGTAATGTGGTTGCCTCTACTATCAGCAATCGATATTGCATAAAGAGCTAAAGCCAATGGACTATGCCTAAGCTTAAGCTAAAAGTAAAATAGATTGTTTTGTATTATCGCTACCTCAGGGTCCAAGACTCGAGTCACCTATCAGACGAAATTTTTTGAATGATTTTGAGGAACAAAAGTAGCAAAGATATTAGAAATTTTTCGGCGTCTTACGCCGACTAGTACATTTCTGTTTCGTTCATCAACCAAATACCTAGAATGAAGCTAAAATGATGTAAAAGTCGAAATTTTCGATGAATTCTTATATTATTCACATAAGTGATGAAACGATTCAGAACTACATAAAAACATTTAAAAAATGCAATTTTCCACATTAAGACGTTATATATAAGGCAGTGATCGGACCGAGGCCTCGGCCTCGGCAATCCTCGGCGTTTTTTGGAGCCTCGGCCTCGGCGCCGAGGGCGAAGCTGAAAAGTGCCGAGGCGCCGAGGGTTAAAATCAAATTTGAATAAGTTTAATATATCCGTTGAATATTAACTATTTAGAATGCATCTGCAGTACACAGGCTATTTTTTACCTATAGACTTTTCTTATGGTTTTAGTCGCGTACCCAGTTACACCAAGTTACATACAGCAAAGTGCCAATTTATTATTCATGTGATGACTAAGTTTTAATTCTCATGCTCGCTACATGGATCGGAAACACACATTCCCAAAGGGGGGTGAGGGAGGGTTATTACCCTCCTCTCAGGGTACAAGACTCAAGTCACTGTCAGACGATTTTTGGTGAAAACCTTTTGAATAATTTTTGAAGTTAATTTTTACTATGGCAAAAGTGCAGCTAACTATTAGAATTTCACGAAGTGATACAGTATTTTTGAATGTAAGCAAGAGTGAATAGACTAACTATCACTATAAAACATGCATGCAACAGCTCAAAATTTTCGGGAGGGGCTCCTCGGCATACATGTAACGGCTTGAAATTTCGGGTAGGGGTCCCTGGCCATTTTTAGAAGGAGGGGGGATTAGCGACTCTAATTTTATGTCAAAAATGGCAAAAGCACCTAAAAATAGCCAACAAAGCGCAAATTTTCGCCAAAAATGGGGAGGGTGGGTCAAAATTTTCTGACGTTGGAGGGAAGGGTGTGGGGAGGACGTCCAACCCTGGGTGGATGGGGAATTCCCCAAACCCCCTGTTACACGTATGGTTTTCGGCCATTTTTATGGGAGAGGGGTAAATGATCACGAATTTTCGGCCGAAAATCGCAAAAACGCACCTAAAAATGGCCAATAAATGCAGGTTTTGCCAAAAATCAATTTCGGCTCGTGCATTTTTTGGAGCCATTTTTATACAATGTTAAAATACTTTCTTGGACAAAGTGATATTAATTATATCGTTTTTCAGTATATTTTAGGAAATTTCAAAAAATTTTCGGCGCTTCGCGCAAAATATCGCTAATATACTGTATTTAGATTGAAGCAGGGGAAATAAACACTCCAAAATCAATTTTTGTGTAATCTAGGCATCTTTATGCAGATTTAAATATCTTTTGTATCTATTTATACTGTTTTTAAAAATTTTATGCAAAATAAGTACTATTTAATAACTTTGCACTTTTTTGCCGTTCAAAGATAAAATTGACTAATTTATCCTGATGTTGCATTGGATTTCTAAGCACAGTAGTGCTTATTACAAGATTTAATTGGCATATTACAATATCTGTAATATTTCTGATTTTGTAGTACAAGTTGTTTTAGCTTTCTCAGTCGAGTTTTATGTGTAAATTTCATCAAAAGCTGATAAAAATTTCGGCGCTTCGCGCCGAACTAATATTATCAACTAAATTCAAGCCGAATTATCACATTTAGGGCCACGGTTTTTTGTATTCGGCAAAGATTTTTCATAATGTACAGAATCTTTTCAGGACCGTCTTTGTACATGCACAAAGATTTTTGGAGAGACAAAAACTGTAAAAAGGTGTAAAATTTCCGAAAATTTTCGGCGCATCAGTAATTGTCTGTCCTATATATCTTTAAAATAGTAGAATTTGCATTTAGAATGGAAAAATGTCAAATATTCAGAAACCCAGGAATTAGCTAAGATACACTACCAAAGGTCGAAAAACCCTGTTTTACCACACTAAATCGCTACTGTACCATACTATAATAGTACACAAAAATTTGCATGTACAAAATGTTCAAAGACTTTTGGATACCATCTTTGTACACGTAAAAAGGTATCTTGCACAAAAAAACACTGTTTAGGACTGCATGCCGGTTGCAGGTCACACACTGGCAGTATGTAAAAATGTGTATGTTTAAAAATATATTTATATAAAATATCTACAAAAATTTGTTCGCTCATACAAAGACACTACTTAATTTACTGGTCCCCATTTTGGGATTTCACCCTTCCCTCAACTCTGGACCTTGGGAAACTATGATCGGAAAGTACAGTGCAGTTTCCGTCATATTACCTGCCACACCAGAATTGGATGACCGAAAAAGCGTGTTTAAACATGCATTACTGCAAAAGCGAGCACAACAATGGCTACAGTTCTGTCTTTACTTAGCTTATTTCGTTTGTTCGTTTATTTCTTCGACACTGTTTTCTTATTTATAGTAATAAAAGTTTTTAAGTGCTTGTTCAGCCATATTTTTTATCAACTTTTCCAAGTCTTCATCAACGGCAACTTGTTAAATTAAGTATGCTTTCATGCTGCTGACTTTATTCAATAAATCCTTCACACATTTAATCTACTATTATTGAAAATAAAAATGAATTGTTTGACATTCGATAAAGTGTTTAATATTACGATTATTCTCTAGCTCATGTGCATACAAAATATTCTAAGAGTACTATTTATGGGTATAGGTATATAA